>MU181946.1:1065115-1086005 GCA_016904865.1 Pissodes strobi
GCTTCAATCGGAGTGGATTAATTCCCTTGACAAATTCGACAGGAAAATCTAATGCCACCAGGAATAACAACATCAACTTATGGACACAGCATATTCACTACCAGCTAGTCATCTTGGGGCGGCATCTTTTCAATTGGGAAAGTCAATAACCAAATTTTGCAAATTTTAGAAGAGGGTCATGATACAATATTGTTTTAAACATCTATGCATCTGAATAATACTTTTGACAGTTCATTTCATGTAAAATATGCTTTTCTACCGCCTAAAACCCGATTAAAATCGATATAAAAGGCAAAATTGTATAAAAATACGAAATTTACGGACTTTTTTTTAGGTCGGACGAATTTGTCGATTTTGAAGCGAAAATTCATTTTAAATTCAAGCTCTATGGATCCAAATACGCTGTGAATATAATATAATACAAATACAATACCGCCTTAGCGGCTAGCTTTTTAGAAGCGTCATTTGAGTCATTGCAATCGCGGCCGTCCTGGATTAGCTTGCTCCTCAATGCGCACGGATTATAATGTCACATCGGTTTACATATTTCCGTCCCATTTGACGAGACTTACCCTCATACCGCCGCGTATGATGTTTACAGATTAAAAACTTAAGTTTGAGTGTAGTCAAGAGATGGCAAACACACAGACAAGACCTTGCTTGGACCGGGTCACTTCATTTTCACTTCACGCATGGCCCTCCGCTCGCTCCGGGCGCAAACAAACAAAACTAGCCCAAGGCATGCCCAAAATCAAGAAAAAAACTTTTTACAAACAGAACTAAAAAAAAATTGAGCGAACCTGCTAGTACTCGAGACACTGATATTTAAACATATCCTATATCGACACTGTAACCGGGGTCTCGGAGACGTCTGCTAAACATGCAGTGATCAGTGACAGTGACAGGTACTGTTTTCTGTTTTGTCAAATACTTTTTAATATCGTCGGTATGTTGGAAATATCGATGTATGCAAACATCCTCGACCCTCGTGTGCCTTCCTTTTATCGATGTTTTCCCATAAGTATATATTCTTATCTAAAGCCGCGTTCGTTTTTGTCATCTTTTTCCTCGATTTGCTCTAACATTTTGACAGGCACGTGACTTGAATTTTCCTTTTACACAGAACTCGTGACTGTCAAATTTTCAGAGCAAATCGAGGAAAAAGAATACAAAAACAAACGCGGCTTAAGTATATCCGTCCTCAAAGTATATGTTGTCAAATGCCCTAGCATGGTATTGGCAACCCTGCGGCAAATCGGATAAATTTTTTTTTCTTTGACAGCAGATAGAATATAGAATTGACAGATGCCCAAAATCCGAACCGAACTGTCCGAAATCAAAATACTCAAAATAGAAAACAATGGTATTGTTCCAATGATTAATTTATCAGAAATTTGTCTTAATTAAATAAAAAGCAAAAACAAGCCAATTGACTGCTAGTGTTAAAAGAAGACAATCATGTCGTCAGGAGTTTGATGTGTTGGGATATGGGTCTGGAATGGAATATCCTCTACAAGAGTTTGATGTAGAGGAAGAAACCGATTTTCTTCTAGGTCACACAAGTTATGGAAATAATGAAATGGATGTTCATACAGCCAAGAATAACCGCAATCCTGTGAGAAAAAGAAGTTTGGGGAGTGTTTTATGCAGGTACATATGCTGTAACTAAAGTATAAGTATTTACCTCCAGATTTTGATTTGTATTTACGAAATAACTAGTTAATGGTACACAGATATGTCACCTTAATTGATTTGTGGAACAAATATTTCTTTACAAATCATTAATTAAATCGATCAGTTGGCATATAGGTGGTTAATAAATATTTTATCATCTACCAGCTACCAGTAAGCATATATATGCTTACTGATTGTTTACTGTTATTAGATAATGAGTATATTTTTATTTTAATGATAGTTATCACCGAGCTACTACTATGTGACTGTTTTTTCTTGAAAAGACCATATATATTAGAGGAACATAAATACAGCAAAATTTAATTATCGGGTTCAGTGGTTTAGTAGGTTGCTAGCAAGTAAGACCTCATTATTTTGGCTATGCTGGTTCGATTTTCGATAAGCTGTCTTTTTTTTTGACAAATTAAATCAGTTTGACTTAGTTTTGTTATCTGTAGTTTTTGTTTCTTTAATTTTTGAATCTATTTACCAAATAATGATAGTATTGGTAGCAAGATTGGTAGGTGATTACTCTGAGAAATTAATTATCACCTACTCCTACTAATAGCAGACCTTTTTTTAAGGGAGATGATACTGATAGGTGGTAAATTTTAGGGCAAAAATGACCTTCCGTTCTGTTTGTAGAAAGGACAATAAATTCCTCAAAATATAATAATATAATATAATAAGCCTTTATTTCCAACAGGCGTATTGCCCAATAACAGGAAATTGATAAATAAACAGTACAATCATGTTATGCATGGAAAAAAAAATAAAATTATTAAATTATATAATAATACCTAATAGGTACTTAATAATAATAAAAAACAATAAAAAACAAATGAAAATAATCAATATGTTTGGTGGATATTGTATGACCTCTCTCATTTTAGGAACACCAGTTTGTTTTCTAATAGGCTCTTGTTTTATTAATGAGCAGTCTGCTAGCCTCAATCACAGAATAATAAATCAATCAGAATACGAACAGAAAGAGAGGTCCGATACCGGCCGCTATGACCTCAACCGCCTGTGCTATGGATTTGTGCCAATACATTCTTCCAATTTCTTCCAAAGCATTGCTCCTTCTCTTTCTGTCGATATTCTGATTGTTTTTTATCCTGTGCCTCAATCTTGACTGGCTTAAATTAGCTATATGTTTATTTTCTATCTAAATACAGTTGTATAGTCTTTACGAAGTCAATTGAAAAAGTTGGGACTCTTAATTTCATGTTGGCACGTCTGTTCTCAAGTTGTCGGCGAGCGCCTACACAACTAAGGCCCAAGTTGCTCCGTCTGCAAGTTTCAAAAAATAATTCTCTTCTGCTTAATGCATATAATAAGCTTAATACGACCACCAAGAGTCTGAATCTGATAAAGTTCAAGTCTGTTGTGAAAAACTATCTGCTGGATTGTGCATTTTATAGCATATCAGAGTATATGGCTGCACCCCTGTCCATATAGGTTTTTAAATAGTGTCAATTTTGTTTGTTTTAATTTTATTTGTTTCATTTTGTGTTTCACTGTGTTTAGTTAGGTTATTTTAATTATATTTGTGACCCAATTGGGTACCTTCAGGAATATTTAATCTTAGTCTTAATTAATTTTATCATGAAATGTTTTTAAAATTCTTTAGGATATAATTGGTTTTAGACCATTTTAAACTGACTTGTGCAAACAAAAATTTTGTAGTGCATGTAATATATTTACTTTACTTTACTTTACTTTACAATGTAATTACAAATTATTAAGAGTTCCAACTTTTTCAATTGACTTCGTAAAGACTTTACTAATCTTCATAGTATAAAGTGGTATTAATTATTCTACTGATACATTCTAACTTACTGACAGATATTTTTCAAAAAGAATCATCCATAAGTTCGACTTTCAATATGTTCAGTCTTAGTAGGTAGGTATGCTTAGCCACCTTACTTAATGGAATTATAGTTTTTAAGTAATCTCTCCCAATAGGTACAATCACACCCACAATTTTGTCTATGCAAATTAATATTTATCTCTCGATTTATCTTTTCTTTATTAAATATTTTAAAAATATTTTAGTTTTTTGTAAATGATGCGTAGATATATTAATTTTATTTGCTTGTTTTTCTTATGTGTTTTTAGTTTATTTAATTTAACTTAAACTTGTATATAATTCAATTTGGATTAAGCATTAAGCCAAGATTTAGCTGTTATCCAGATAGATATAGTATAGGACTTAACATATAATATGTAGGTATGTCTAAAAACAGAGATGTGTAACATTTTGTGAGATATTATACTCGCTCGAAAAATAATAAAAAGCTGCATTAAAATTCCCAAGTTTTATCACAAACTAAAACTGTTTTAGTTGCTGCAAATGATAAAATTAATGTATTGACAAATTATAAGATCATTATAACTCTTTCTTGTTAAATATTGAATGAACTAGGATTATCATTATTTATTTATTACGTACTCTTTTAATTGTCAAGATATAGGAAGATTAAAGTGATATATATTGCATGGCAAATATGTTTTATCTTATAGGAATTAACTTTAAAATAAAATAAAATGAAAATCCTTTTTGATATCGAGGTGTAAAAGCGAATTCAAGAATGTAGCTACCTACCTAAATACAATGAAAAAAAAATTATTAAACACAATCATGTTCTATCAAATATGAAACAATTTATTTTTCATTAAACATTCTCTTTTATCTGTTCAGAACATTTTTTTAATTCTGTAATGTAGAAACACTGTCATAATAGGTAATTTTCTCGTTGTGCGTGACAAGAAATAGTTCAAAAGTTATAACAGATATTTCCTTTTTACAGATTAAATTACCTTTTTGTTCAAATTTTATTTCAAATACAAACCTTAAAACGACTATAAATTACTTCATAGCTTATTGTCGTCGGTGTCCTCTGGACACAAAGATTCTATTTTGTTCCTACCCACTGTCCACCTCCAACCATGATAATAAATAAAAAGATATAATTTCTTTTACTTCAGCCATTGTCTTTATAAGAATTCAGCCTTCAGTCGATAAAATAATGAACTGACAATGTTGCATGTTGCTTGTGGAATTGGCAACCACATAGCACCCGAAAAGGCAACGCCGCGTTGACAATGCTGCCAGTAGCTTAACCACAAAAACCCTAAACAAACTAGATAAAACATATGATGCGTGATAACAATCTGATCTGACTTGTGTCACTTGTGTTTAAAGATAAGATAAATATATTTAAATAGGTCCTTTTTAACTAGAGATAATGAATTTTGGTATTTATGCGGTATAGCTGAAATGTGAAAAGTTACTCGCGGAGCAGTAAGTGCTGAAGGACATTTTGTGAAAATGGATGTTGAATCTCAAAGTACAATAACAAAAACATCAAAGGAGGACATTCCCCTCATTTCAAAGACGCAAAAAGATTCACCATTTAGGTAATGATTTTCTTTGTGGGAGTTTAAGTGTATGATTACCTCGTTTTTATTAAAGAAAACCTTGTGGAAAAGATATTACAAATTTAGGAAATATAGGTACTATTATTTATCAAGTGCATAGTATTGATTTTGATTGCTGATTTCTAATAGGAAATAGAAAAACTATCATAATTATTGCAATACAGTATCTCGCCAACCGCGGTGATTGCATTTCAAAGAGTGAGCCCTGGTTGGTAAAATGGCTGTTGATAAGGGACCCATTTACTTATGTGCATTTATGTTGTATGACATGAAGCAAAATATGTATGTCGTCTTGTTAAATTTCCAATAGATATAAGATATGTCTCTAGATAAAATTACCACTGTTCCCATAAGGAAATGACTGACATTCAGTTGAAAGTACCGTTTGAGATGAAGAACCATCACTGGTGGATCCTTAACCAAAATGTTGTTTAGGCACAATATGTAAGCTAGATGGCTAAATCCAAAGTCCTTAGGTTTGAAAAAGGAGGTGATGGCTATTGCTGATTGTGTGGCTTACCTACGATTGTAGCAATCAATAGATGGCCCTAATGTTTATCGAAATTATTTGGACTTACTGTTTTGTATTAACCCAATTGTAAATGTCTTTACCTGTTCACAACCTTCGTTAAAGCGATGTATTACATCCTGCATGCGAATGCTGTTTTCAATGCGGCTCCATTTCATCATCATCATCATCATTTTGGAGATTTAGTAACTCAAAAAGGGAAATATTGAATATCCTAAATTCATGTGCTTTAATAATCGTGACACAGGTGATTACTGATACTGAAATGTTAAGCATAATTTTTCTTCTGTATATTTAGAATTTGAAGACTGAACATTAAGTGTGATTTTTTTTTTTTGAATTTGACTCTTTAAATAAGAATTTGAGGGCTGATGCCGATGGGATCCCAGTAACTTGATTGCAAAATTGTAATGTTTGTTCTCTGATGTTTTTGTGTAAAATTTTTAATTTGTTCATACAGGCATTTTCCCCTCTGTTTGGAAGAAATTCTATGTGACACCTATTTTTAAAGAAGGAAATAAATCAGATATAAAAAATTATAGCGAAATTTCAAAAATTTCATTGATCGCTAAAATCTTTGAGTCTATAGTCAGCAATAAATTGACTCAAAAACATGATAAGTGACAAGCAGCATAGTTTTGCTAAGGGAAAATCAACTGTTTGAAATCTTTTTCTTTTGATCTATGAGTTTGTCTTTCTTGGATGCCCTTGAGAATAAGCATCAAGTGGATACGGTCTACACTGACTTCAAAGGTATTCGATAAATCATGATTAGTAAAATGAGATCCATTGGTTTGCAAGTAATGCCATGGATCGATGTCAAACAGTTAGAATAAGAGATCATATATTAGGTTTGTTCTAGCAGCGATTTAAACCCAAACCAAAGCCAAGCCATCTGGAGTTTGTGCATAGCGATTTAAGTGTTGCTTATATTGCAATGCGCAAACTCCGGATGGCTTGGCTTTGGTTTGAAATCGCTGCTAGAACAAACCTATTATTGGAAATAATTGTTACATAGGGAGAGGGGGCAACTGGCAATAATTTTACTTAATGTTTTCGTGAATGACATAATAACGATTAACGATTGCATAACTTTGCAGGAAAATCTAAACAATATTTTTTTTGTTGAAATGAACAACTTACCTCTAAATATTTTTTATAAATGCAAAGTTACACCCTTTTGTAAAATTAATTTTAATTAATTTACTTTTTATCATTACTCACTTAACAATGAGGTACTGGAGATACTAAACAGGGTGGGTGAAAGATCTGAGAATTTGGCTTGACAGAGAAGTAACTTTAAATATGAACATTGAGAGAAAAAAACATACAGTTATGAGATTGTTGGGCTTTGTGTTTAGAGTTTTCAGAGAAATGAATAATATTTTTATTATAAGGATGTCTTTTGTGCACTGGTGCATTTTATACTCGAATATGCCAGCTCAGTGTGGTAACCACACTACAATGTGCACAAGAGTAATATAGAAGCATTCAAAACCAAATAACTAAACAAATGGACTCGAATTAGTCGAACTTGATGTTTCCTATGAAAATATTGATTGTAATGACTTAATGACTATTAAATCTGACACCATTGGTAAATAGCAGAATTATTTTTGATATCAAATCAATGTACCAGATCTTGCAATAGTTGGAAATCATATGCCATCTAAGGATTCAAGATTTTTTTTTATATCTCTTACTACAGAACAAATTATACTATCAATTCACCTATTATAGAAAGTGTGTAAGAGCAAACAATGTAATTCACAAGTGTAACGAAATTGAAGTTTTTAATGATAATTTTAATGTTTTTAAAAATAGATTAAGGAAAATTTTTATGACAGTGCTCATAGTACTTGAAAATATTTGCCGCCATGTTATGTATATCTTGAATGCGGGACTGAATGCTAACATTTCTAAGGACTTTTCAATAAAACTTTTTATAAAAATAGCTGTCCTTCCTTTTAAACTGCTGGCTTTAGTTTGTTACCTTTACATTTGTAAATGCGTATTATGTATTTATTTATTTATTAAAATATAGGTCATTAAGGGATGTATGACCTATATTTTAAGATTTTGTCTTGGGATTTAGTTCTTTAGACTAATCCATTTCTTATTAACCTTGCTTATAAATCTCATATTATTAATAGTGCTATGGATAATTGTATTGACAAAAATTGATAACAAAATATTTTTTTATTGCAGTTGTTGGTGTAACATTTTTAAAAGATGTTGTGGACCAAAAGAGCTAAGGCCCAGAACCATCAACTTGGGCAAGCTGACTCCTGGTCAGTTTCCTGCAAATGCTATAAGAAATCAGAAGTACAACATAATAACTTTCTTACCCATGGTTCTCTTTCAACAGTTCAAGTTCTTCCTGAACCTTTACTTTCTGATTATGGCTACTAGTCAGTTTGTTCCTGATATTCGAATTGGTTACCTATATACTTATTGGGGTCCATTGGTAAGGTTATATTTTGCTTTAAATCTTTATTGATGATTTTTAAGAATTTAAGTATTGTGTTGTATATATTTTTTATTTTTAAAATATTCAAAACATTAGATACTATTTTTTTACTTTGTTTGAGTTAGTCTGGTTACTCACAGAAGAATCTTGACTAGTAGTTAAACCATTCATATTAGATACATTTATGGAACAATTTCAAAAAATCGTCATGGCAGGCAATGTATTTCTAATTCATATGGGAAGGTTCATGCACTAGTCACAGTTCAGCTGGCTTTACATGAGAATAGCATTTTTAGTTGATTTGTATATCAGTGTTCTATGTATCTAGTTTCAATTCGTCCCTTTGCTTTTTTTTAGTGTTTTGTTCTCTTTATTACAATTTGTCGTGAAGCAATTGACGATCTTCGAAGACATAAGAGAGATCAAGAAGTTAACAATCAAAAATGCAAGAGGTTGTTAAACGATAGGAACAAACCTTTTGAAATAGTTGCTGCACATAAATTGAAGGTAATACATTTAAGGAATCTCTAAAGAATTACTTGACATCATTGGCTTATACAACTTACAAGTACTAATTTTAGAAATCCTGAAAATGTTAATTAAAATATTCGTCAGTTAGTGTTTTAAGGATTTTTTAGGATGTTCTGTTTTTAAATAAATGTATTCTTCACAACTGACCAAAAGTTACTGAAAGCTGTTCTTAATAATTGTTAAACATTGTATTTTTTACGTTGTAGGTAGGAGATTTAATCATAGTGGACAAAGATGAAAGGGTGCCTGCTGATTTGGTGCTGTTAAAAACCTCAGAAAATAGTGGTACTGTATTTGTCAGAACAGATCAGCTCGATGGAGAGACTGATTGGAAATTGAGGCTGGCTGTGCCAGTTACACAGAAGCTGGCTAGTGACCATCAGCTGTTTGAAATCAGCGCTAGTCTATATGCTGAGAAACCACAGAAGGATATTCATTCATTCATTGGTACTTTCAGTAGGGTAAGTAATGTTATTATATGGATATTGAATAGTTTCTATATTCACAAAATATTAGAGAATAAGGCTTATTTTCAATTTTAATGTTGATATCTAATGAAAGTAGTAACCCATTTTATATGTTTTTCAATTTATTTATGTCCTTGCTTAATTTTTAGCTTGATTCTGTAAATAGTGATGAGAGTTTAGATTTAGAAAACACATTATGGACAAATTGTGTAATAGCCTCTGGACAAGCTACCGGAGTAGTAATATACACAGGTGAGATTAATATTATTCGTAATAAAAATAGATTTACCCAGTTTCTACTTTTTTTAATTGCATTTCCGCCTCTTGACCCAATTTCTTGTTACAGGTCCAGAAACCAGATCGGTAATGAACAACTCTCAGCCCAGATCAAAAGTTGGTCTTCTTGATATTGAGGTCAATACAATAACTAAACTATTATTCGTGGCTGTTATGGGATTAGCATTCTTAATGATAGTACTGAAAGGCTTTAATGGACCTTGGTATAGATACCTGTTCAGATTTGTTTTATTGTTTTCTTACATCATCCCCATTAGGTAAGTTGTGTTACTTATTTTGCAAAGCTTACTAATCACTTTATTAACACATGCAGCAATGTTCTCAAGATTAGTTTCATAACAATGTAGTTTGGGTTGGTGGATTAAATATTCAAAATATCTGTTACTTAATTATTTATTATCTAATGTAGCTTTTCTAAAGTAATTTGACACACTGCTGCTTTTAAATGATTTAAGTCAAACAGGTTAACCTTTGTCTATTTTTAGAATAATAGCACTGATGCCTACTTGCTTGACCAAATTCTGAAAACAAATCTTATGCCTTTGCTCGAAACCCTTGATACACTAAATGCTTTGTTCAATGGAAAACTGTTTTCTAAAAGCCTGATTATGTTTAAAACTTTATATTATTTTTCCTCATTCTCAATTTTCACCCAAAATTTCGAAAGATGACCATTGTTTTGTTTCAATATATTTATTATGGAATCTGATCCGAATTTTTATTTACACTTTCTTGCTTGCTTATTGTCTTCACAAAAATAGTTGTTAAACATATAAATACTCTGTTTATATTTGTGGACTTTAAATTAATAAAGCTTAATTTTATGTGCCATTCTTGTTTTCTTGTTGTTTCTGTGTTGTTAAATGGAATTTTTGTTCGATAATACAGTTCTTTTTAGTCTACAAGTACAATTTCGAGTTCTGAAACCTGTAAAGTTGTTGCCTTTGATTTGTTAAAATTTGAATTCTTTTAAATTATAGTTTGAGAGTGAATCTTGATATGGGTAAATCCTATTATTCCTGGTCAATCGGAAAAGACCCACACATGAAAGGTACAGCCGTTCGATGTACAACTATCCCAGAAGAACTGGGAAGGATTTCCTACCTACTCTCAGATAAAACTGGAACATTGACACAAAACTCTATGGTTTTAAAACGGCTGCATCTTGGTTCTGGCTGCTATGCTGGGGATAGTTTTGAGGAGGTAAGAATTGTGTAAATAATGTTTAATTTGTATTACTAATTACAAGGTGGTCACTTTTCTGGAAAAACCTGTAAGTGGAGGGGTTGAAGGAGAACATCGGCCATTTTATAGAAAGGAAAATCTGGAACATCATTAATCTACTAATAATTAAAATCTTTCTTTTAAATCATTAGTAGTGGTCATCTGAAACTTTAAAGCATCCTTATGTTTAGTATAGTTCTAAATGTGCCATAATAATTCACTAACCCAAACTAACCCAAACTTAAGGAGGCCTCAAATCATTGAAGCAAATTACCATAAACCATTCTACTCTGCCTTTCATACGGTAGGGTAAAATACCACAACTAAATTCTTAAAAACGTACCGTCCAAAAATGATAGCAATATACAATTACATGCGAACTGAAAGACATACGGCAGCATACTGCTTCTTTATGTTTTCTTATTCTCTCTCCCATTTTTTCCCTCCCTATTTCACAGATCACATAAGGATAACCTGGCGCCGATTTTAAAAACACTGCTTCTTCGACTTAATCAGAAAATCATGGTCATCATTATTAATAATTAACTGAACCCTAGTATAAGTACTATAAGTCTCCTTGCTTGCTTATTTAGATTTATTGAAGAGGATTTTTGTCCATCTATTGATATTTTGGGCCATGAAAATTTGTTTAGAGATACCTGTAATGTCAGGGGATTCCAGGGATTTTGATACTAATTTCGAAATGATAATTTGAATTAAAATCCGATATTATAATTCAATTTGGAATTATTAGAAAAAAAATTATGTGCGTCACCTTTATAAGCACACAACTGACGTGAAACTTCTGAAAGGGATATTAGGAATTTTTTAAGCTTTCTTTTTCTCAAGTTTTGCCCCCGGTTTCGACACTTTTTTATGTTTTTCTCCTTTTTTCAATTTTTTTTTTGCGGAAAACCCCGTTTCTCTAATCTTGTTTTTTATTATTTTTTTCCTTATTTCGTTTTATAATACTTTTATTAACTTTCTTTTCGTTTTTTTTTTTAATTTTTTTAAATTGGTTTCATAATACTTTTATTAACTTTCCGAACATTTTTACATTTTTTTCAAAAATTTTTGTTTTTTTTTCATAAAGCATTTTTTTTTATTCCCATTTTTGCCACCCCCGACCTCGTAGCTGAACTTCTTCGCCTTTTTTCGTCAAAAATCGCGTTTCTCTAACTCTTTTTTTATTATTATTTTTTCTTATTTCGTTTTATAATGCCTTTATTAATGTTCCGAAGAATTTTTTACTTTTTTTCCAATTTTTTCGAAATTTTTTGGGTACCCAGGGGGGAGGGGGGTATAATTCTCAGGATTTTCGATCCGAGGTTCCGTTTCAGAGATATCGGCAAAAAACTGTTTTTTTTTTTTCCAGCCCTGGTCCCCCCATATGGTCAAAGGTAGCCCCCTATGAGGCGCACCTACCATAAAAATCTCGAGAACATAACTCTTCCCGTTCTCCCGAAATTAATTATTTTAGTTGTTTCTCGCCCCTCCCCCCCCCCTCTCCTGGCCGAAGGGGGGGTCCAGTTTTCGTCCAGGATCCTCATTTTACCCCGGCTACATGTCCTGATAATTTTAACCCTCTAGCTATACTGGAACGTGCTTAATTAAAGGGGCGTTTCACTTTGATAAGCGTTTCATTTTTTTCTGACTTTACCCTCGCTAAAGAAGTTTCACTTCAAAAAGTCTTTAGTGCTGGCATTGCATCGGCGGATCCTTTCAGGGATCAGTGGTGGGTTCTTTCTTTCTTCTTAGTGCTTGCGTGTTGTTTATGTAAGAAAAATTCAAACAAGGTTGGCTAAATTTTCGTTTATGGTATCTAAGGCCTAGTGAACATGTATTATCATTGAAATAAACTTGACTAGATATAGAGCAACAATTTTCACGGCTTTGTAGAACTAAGAAATCATTCTTCCTGCATGGAATGACATTTGTAATCTCATAGAGTCAAGGTTCCTGAAGATTCTAGATGCAATCGTAGGTGAAACTGCTGGCCTAACTTTATTGATACACATAATTCGATGTTTGATATTGAAACTTTCAGTTGGCATTAGATTTGTATTTGTTTAATGGTAAATATAATATGATATTTATATCACTATGTGGTAATATTTAGGTTAGTGCAGTTCTAAGGACAGCTTATATAAGTAATGGAGAAAGTCCCACTATGAAAAGTGGCGTTCCAACGAAATTTAAGCATTCGGAAACCACTAGAGTAAAAGATGCTGTTCAGGCGCTTGCTCTCTGTCACAATGTGACTCCTACTTACGAAAATGACATCAACGACACAGGTATAATTGTTAAAAGTTAGTAGTTATTGCTCCTATTTTTGTTTCGAATACACATCATTGGTTATTGTGAAGCTTCAAAGTGTAGGTTGTTTACTTTGAATGAATACATAAATAAATAATTAAATTTTTTAATCAGTGTAAGTTAAAAGAAGGCACACTCATAATTTATAATTGAATATATAAGCAATGGTATTTCAGTTAGTATGTAAGGTTGTAGTTTTGATATGATGTAATAATGATTGACAAAACATTTTTGCATTATATTGAAGTAATTTTCAAAACAATATGCATCGAAGTATTAATATCTGAAATGTACATTAGAATCTATAAGTAACATTTACATGTCCCTTGTTATTTGCTAACTAACTCGATAATTTGCTAATTCTTGTATGGAAAGTGTAAATGTATTCATTAGTTGAAATATTCCGAATAAATCAGGATTGCATGTTTAATTTTGTTAAATGCTGCACAAGAAACTAGGTAAACAAACATATCTATTATGTTGTTTCATTAGGGTCACTCGCATCCGAAGCCGAAGCCGACCAACATCTACAAGCAGCAACCATGGAGGTGACCTATCAAGCTTCTAGTCCCGATGAAGTAGCTTTAGTGCATTGGACGCAAGAAGTAGGTCTCACTCTATTCCGGAGAGATAAAAGTTCAATGCAGCTTAAAGCGCCCGATGGTCGTCTCATGAACTATGCTATTTTGCAGATATTTCCATTTACAAGTGAAACTAAGAGAATGGGAATAATCATAAAGGTAATATATTTTATTTTAATCAGCTGTGCAATGAGATATTCAAATTATTTAATAGTTCTTTATATGCTTTAGTTTTAGTAGGTTATTGCAATAATATAGCTTGATTTGCTATTCCGCGCTCTCGCAGACATGGAATAATTTTTTTCCAGTACATTGAAGACCCCACTAAATTTGGTTAGAAGTGAAATATTGAATTGGTCAACCGATTTTGTTTTTTAGGATTTAACTACTGGTGAAATCCTGTTCTATCTAAAGGGTGCCGATGTAGTTATGTCTGGAATTGTGCAGTACACCGATTGGCTAGAAGAAGAAGTAGGAAACATGGCTAGAGATGGTCTGAGGACTCTGGTTGTAGCTAAGAAGGTGCTTACAGAGGAACAGTATTTAGATTTTGAGGTTAGATTTTTAATTCAAATTAGGTTTATGTTTTTAATTTTCTCATATGAAAATCGGCACATTGTTTTGATTTAAATTTGAATTGCCGTTCAAATTGAACTTTAATTGTAATTTAGTAAATAATATCCCGGTTTCCGTCGTATACCCAGAATTTTCTGATTTTGATCTGAAAGATATTGGTCAAAGTCAAAAATTCTATATTACAAAAAATACTTAGGAATAGTTAACAAATGGCGTCATAATATAAAAATAAAAACATAGAATATTAGATCACAATAGAAATAGAGGACACTACAGGACAGATTAAAATTATTAAAATACAAGACGAGATAAAATCCAGAGTTCAATAGACAAGGCAAGTATAAACCCTACAGTGGACGGTACAATTAGAAAATAATAATGACATTACTACGCTATAGTTAAAATAGGTAATCCAAGCAGCAGCACAATAATACAAACGATACAATATCAGAAATCACACCATATTATATGCATACACCTAGAATGATTCACTCCTATGACATAAACTCGGCAACAGTATAGGGTTCCAACTGTACAAGAAACTGTTTAACACTTCCTAAAAGTTGAGGCTGCCCTATTTTGCTTTACTGACAGTGGAAGGCGAATATAATACCTAATACATGAGTAGAGCGGGCTTCGCTTAAAGAGTGTTGATTTATGTAAGGGTATATTATAGTCAAGAGATCTGGTGTTATACTCACGATTAGGTAAGTATTTTAGGAAAAGGTGCCTGTTGTTATGCAGGAATGTCACACACTCACTTATATGCAAACCAGCCAGGGTGAGAAGACTGTGTTTTAAAAACTCCCCTGCATGAATCGAGCCTGCTCATAGCAAAGATAATTCTCAATGCCGGTTTTTGCGCACAAGAAAGACTTGATGCAGTCACATTGTTTCCCCAGAAAAGAACTCCAAACTTCATGATGGAATTTGCATAGTATGTTATCAGCAAGGTCATCAAGTCGACATATTGCTTTAGAGTCCTGAGCATATAGCAGCAGCTGTTTGAGTCATAATCAACCTCCCTTTCCCAATTGAGGTGACAATCCACATAAATGCTCAGAAACTGAGTTTCCGATGTGATTGGTACCACCTGGGAGAGCAACACAGCATTATCCAGACAGGCAAGTGGTGACTGTTTCGCTCTGAATAACACAAAACTCGATTTGTTAGCATCAAGTATAAGTTTGTTTTGATAAAACCATCTCTGCGCAGACATTAGACAATGCCTACCAACAGCCAGGACTATCTCCACAGTCGTTGCTCTAGCCAGTATGTTAGTATAATCGGCAAATTTTACAATCGACACGCTCCCGTCCGCCACATTTCTGCTCAAGTCATTATGCATGAAAAGAAATGGCCCGATATCGCTGCCCTGTGGAACACCCATAGCCAAGGGCCTGTCCTCCGAGCAGGTATTTATGGCCATCCCTCTGAATTACAACCCTCTGCATACGACCTCTCAAGTACGATTCTATCCACCTCAGTGGAGAGCCTCAAACTCTATAACGTTCAAGTTTGTCAAGCAAGATGTCATGGTCCAAGCTGTCAAACGCCTTTGAAGGATCTAAAAAAGCACCCATGGCTACATTCTTGCTTTCAAGGTGGTCTACAATGCCACTCACAAAGTCGAACACTGCACTGTTTATACTTCCCTGCCAAGAAACCATGCTGCCTCTCACTAATTAAATTAAAATTGCGAAAAAACTAACAAATGAAGACACATAGCCTTTTCAAATATTTTTGAGCAGGAAGAAAGAAGGCTAATAGTCTATAAGCCTGTGGCACAGTCGGATTTCCCTTTTTGTATAAGAGCTTGACCAGAGCCAACTTAAGATTTGTAGGGAAAAAGCCCTTCTTGAAGAATTATTTATGATGTGGCAGAGAGGAATTGCAATCTGTTCAGCGCAACCCTTAATAAGATTGACAGATATCTCATCATACCCTGAGCTTTTTTTGTTTTTTAGCTTGTCTATTATTTCCAGCACCTCCAGAACGGTTACTGGTGTAACGAACATAGAATATGAATTATACATGTTACATTAAAAATTTTGTGTTGGCAAATTACATACCAAAAGTGGTGTTTTTATTAAAATTTTATTAAAAAGACGGTTCTCCAACGCATCCAAGCCCGAAAAATGCCGAATCCTGAATTGACTATTCGCTACGATCATTTAAAAGAAATTCTTTACACTAAAAATTCTTATCTGGATTGAAATAATTCGGATATTGACAGGCTCTAATTATTTTCAAAAGCTTCAATTATATCCAACTTGCTGAGTTCAAAATATGGTGATTGTTCAGAAAATGATGAAGTAGTGCACAATATAATATAATAAAACCCAACCCAAAAATTAATACTTTAAGTATTTCTATTGAGTTTCATTTCATATACAGAATGGCTTTACCATGTTGGTTTGGATGGATATCATGGTATGGTAGGATGATATCTCGTCTAATGTATCTATCACACAGCCTCTCTAGCTTTTTCATAAAAAATGAGGTTAGGCTGATCGGTCTGTATGATTTTGGTAGTCCTTTTTTCCTGATAGATGGCCCAATTGATATTAGCGATAGCTACTTGTATGGCCAATGCTCCGGGGTTCTATTTGATAGTTTAGCTTGAAGAATACAAGAGACTGTTTTATTATTTAATCATTAATTCTTATGAGATCAATGGTAAGGAGTTCTATTTGATATTTTTAATATAAAGAGACTGTTATGTTATTATTGCGTGTATTCTGGATGTATAGGCGTGAGGACTCGGCTTACTGGCGGATCAGACACCAGACACGTGCGCTCTGTGTATGTTAGAAGTTGATCAGACCCGGTTAACTGATAAACGATGCTGCGCTCTGCCTCAATTTATACTTATCATCCGCTGACGACCTACTTGCGGGTACAAAGTATACTCGGTTCGACCTACTAGTTTTTATATCAAGTGAAATAATATTGGAATCGAGAATCAAGATTGATTTTTGAGAATATTTGGAATACGATAAATTTCAGTTGACAATATTTATAAAGAGTTTTTGGGAATAAGGAATTACATATCTTTTTCATAAGCTGCCATAAGCATGTTTTCTCTGATATTGTGTTTATTGACCATACAGGGTGAAACAAATTCGCTTCTCACTATTGGGATCTCGTAAACGGTAAAAGATAGAGCAAAGTTTAAATTGGGGCAAAGTTGCGCAATTTAAGGGTGATTGATATGCCGTTGAGAAATTTAGAAAATTCCGACTACTTCCGGAGATATCCGCAATAAACCGAAAATCAGCTATTTCATTTTTATTTTTTCCTGACTTTGTTTCGAGAGATAATATAAAATAAATTTAACATTATTATTGCCACTTTTTCTCCTTTATAAGATGGCGGTATCAAATTTTAAATCTGACGTTTCGTGTCCGGGCCCCCATCATTAACTTTATTTTTTTAAATACGGACCTGGGTTTTTTATTTCATATTTTAGAAGCCTTTGGTCCCCCAAAACCAACGATGTATCACACTTGTCTAATAGCGGTAACAAATATTCTCATAAGTGAAATCATGTAAAAAAAGATCGCCCCATCTCTGTCTAACGCATTATCTCTTATGGAAAAAATCTAGATTTGTTGATTTATTGATAAGTGTAATACGTCGTTGGTTTAAGGAGGCCAAAGGCTTCTAAAAAGTTAAATAAAAAATTCAGGTCCGTATTTAAAAAAATGAAGTTGATGATGGGGGCCCGGACACGAAACGTCATATTTAAATTTTGATACTGCCATCTTATAAAGGAGAAAAAGTGGCAATAATAATGTTAAATTCATTTTATATTATATCTTGAAATAAAGTCAGGAAAAAATAAAAATGAAATAGCTGATTTTCGGTTTATTACGTAAATCTCCGGAAGTAGTTGGAATTTTCTCAATTTCTCAACGGCATATCAATGACCTTTAAATTACGCAACTTTGCCCCAATTTAAACTTTGCTGTATCTCTTACCGTTTACAAGATCCCAATAGTGAGAAGCGAATTTGTTTCACCCTGTATAGTCTTTTATGACAAAATTAAAAATACCAAGGGCTCAACCTTTCACACACTTAACTAATACTGTGTTTATTATTTTTCTCCACATTAATAAATCCTTCAGTCTTATAGCCTATGCTAAGAGCATATAAACGATATAGTTAAAGTATCTAATTTCAACAGCCTTTTCTTTGTGTTGGGTAACTTAGGACCGAAGAATATAAACTGAAGAATATAATTTTGAATATTTAGTGTGTTCTTAAATAAAAGCCAAGTAACGCGGTACGCTGTCGTTTGATTTTTGTCCCATTTTCTTCAGGTTATGGGTCCAGAACGGAAAAGTTTTTAAAGTATTATAAGAATAAAAAAAGTGCATAATACCTATTATCTTTTTCTTTCTTCGTGCTCTTCGTGTGTGTTAAAATTGTGTTTTACACGTTTTTTATTTTTGATTGGCTTTAAAACAAAATCAGATAAAAGGAATATCCAGCCTTTTATTGGAGAAAAAATACGGTGTTTGGAAATTTGGAATAAGTGCGTTATTAGCTGAACTTGGAGTTCTCAGTGTACTTAACAATGTTCCACAGGGGCCTAATGATGACTGGATGAAACAAAACCTAACGGCACGGAGTACTATTATTGAATATCTAAGTGACTCTTTTCTTGGTTTCGCGCAAGATCAAGAATTTGCAAAAAATATACCTAATAGATAATTTGGATGCCATTTATGCTAGAAAAAGTATAGCTACACAACTAACTTTAAAGAAAAGACTTTTGACTTTGAAGCTACAGCCTAATGGAAATCTACTTCAATACTTCCAATGTTTTGAAGACCTTCATTGGTGAACTTATTTCTGCAGGCGGAAGAATTGATGAAATGGACAAGGTTGCTCATCTACTGCTAACTCTACCAACCAGTTATGATGGTGTCATAACAGCACTTGAAACTTTGACCGAAGAAAATCTAAATTTGGCATTTGTTAAAAATAGATTACTTGACTACGAAGTTAAAATTACATTAGAAGAACCCAATTCTACCATATTACAAACCACCACAAGTTCTCAGCCCTCAAGTTTTCAAAGAAAATTACAAGAAAAATAGAAACAAATTTAAATTCTCCCATCAGCAACCAAAGAAACATTACAAGGGTCAAAGAAAATCACTACACAAATTGTCCAATGTAAGTTGTACGCATTGTGGGCGCAATAATCACGTTAAAATCATAATAATAATAATTAAAAATAATTTTGAATATCTAGTGTGTTCTTAAATAAAATCCAAGTAATACGGTACGCTGTCGTTTGATTTTTGTCCCATTTCCTTCAGTGTTAAAATGTTTTGAAAAACAAATTTTAATAATTTTTATGTTTTGCTATTTTCAGACACGATATAATGCCGCTAGATTATCAACAGTTGATAGAGTGACACGGGTGGCCCAAGTAGTAGAATCTCTTGAAAGGGAAATGGAGCTTTTATGTATAACTGGAGTGGAAGATAAATTACAAGATAATGTTAGGTTGGTGCTGATTTATTTATTAAAGTTATAAATATTGGTAATTTTAATAATTAATCTATTGATATGAAGGTCACCTCCTTGGAACATTCCCGAATGCTTAAGATATATGGCTTAGAATATACATAGTTAGAATAAGAGATCATTAAACCTCTTAAAAAATTCGGAGATTTTTACCTTGTATGATAGCTGAGTTTGTTTTAATTAACTTGTTTTAAAATTTGTTATATCTGTAATATTACGTTTCCATTTTAGGACGACTTTAGAAGTATTAAGAAATGCCGGAATTAAAATATGGATGCTTACAGGTGATAAATTAGAGACAGCAACATGTATAGCAAAGAGTTCTCGTTTGGTTTCAAGAACCCAAGGTATTATTTATATTTGCTTATATTTCAGTTAATGTAAGGTTTGTAGTTTTGATATGATTTAATAATTGTGACATTTTTGTATTGGAGTAATTTCCAATATGCATGGAAGTATTTGTATCTTAAAGTGTATATGGTTGTGAATCTATAAGTAACTTTAAGTAAAAAAAGATATTTGGTAATTTTGGCTTAATAATTTGCTATTAGTTATATGGGAAATGTATATGTATTTACTCTAGTATATTGCTCTAGGCTTGGCGTACTAGGTACTCCCCTAGCAAAGTATTCGTAATAGATTTTTGTTTTAAATATGAATACAATAATAGTTCCACCTGAGGGGTAGTTACTGTGAAAATTAGACCAAAAACAAATTTGCTACGTAGACTTCTGTTTATATTTTAAAGATCGACATTTGATATCTGTTTACTTTACATCTTATCTATAATTTGGTGATTTTAAACTAGTTTTTCTTCATGCCCCCTCAAAGAACGAAATTTTAGGGGCTTTTTCCAGTAAGCACCCTTTACCTACATCTCTTGCTATATTTTTCAATAATTTTAATTTTTTAGGTTTACATGTATTTAAAAAGGTTGTAACAAGGACTGACGCGCATTTGGAATTAAATGCTTACAGGAAAAAACAGGACTGTGCGCTGGTAATCAGTGGCGAAAGCTTAGAAGTATGTCTGTCTTATTATCAGCAAGAATTCATGGAGTTGGCTACTGCTGCGCCGGCTGTTGTCTGTTGCAGGTGTTCGCCTACACAAAAGGCACAAGTGGTATGTTATTCTTTTATGATTGGCTCTATTGACGGTCGCTTATTATATTTGTTTTGCATTTACAAATGACGAAATAAAAGATAGTGGCAATTAGCCAATAATTATCGAATCATT
>MU181947.1:6895-28805 GCA_016904865.1 Pissodes strobi
ACTACTACTACTACTACTACTACTACTACTACTACTACTACTACTACACACACACACATACACATCTAATGGATTGGAAACTGCTTATGACGACCTTGATACGAATTTGGACCGGGGCCGCCCCCCAACCCACAAAAAATGAAAATGACGGAACAGAAAACTAAAATACCCCAGGGGGGTAGGACCGATAGTCCAGAATCCCCCCCAAGCTAAGCTTGGGCTACTCCACGGATTCTGGGGGGAGCATTGAACCGTTTGATTTCAACCCTTTCCAGAGAAGGGACTCCATAGCCAGATCTCCCACTAGATCTGCTAAAGGCACAGAAAGCAAAGAAGAGGAAATGAAAGAATATAGTACACGGAATGTCCAGACTGGAGACGAAATGGAACTCGAGCCTCATATCAAGAATGGTGAGGTCTTTGTCGGTCCTAATCAGGACGGAGGATACAAGGTAACAAAAATAAACAGAACAAATGAATTAAATGCACTTAAAAGAAAAGATTCGATCGAGATAACTTCACCACCATTACGGAGGGCGAATTCACTGAACCTAGGAAGTACCAGTAGAGACCCAAAACGAAAACGTGAGGATACGCCAGAGAACATAAAAGAAGAATTTGAAATATTTATCAAGAAAATGGAAACGGGACGTAAGAGACTAAAAGACCTCATCAGAAAAGTGGCAGAATAAACGCAACAACTAAAAGTGCTAATTACGACTATCCCGAACACAAAAAAGGAAATAAAAAATGCTATCCACAAGGTGGAGGGTGTGTCTCTGCGAGCGGTATCTTCGGTGAGGAAGCGAGCGGAAATGCATTAGAGCTGGTTACATTTGTCACATTAACAGAAGGACTACACACAGCGGAAGATAGATTTAAAATGAAAGAAAACCTGTTTGAAATACACCAAATGACCGACAGAAAACCGGTAAGCCAGGTATGGTGTATTATGGACCAAAATATAGACCACGGAGTTACACGAAATATCCTTGAGTATATAGGGAGAAAAATAAATATTACGTTCAAAGTAGTTATGGGTAAAAATAGAACCCACACAATAGGCGGAGAAGAAGAAATGAACTGGGAGCTAATAAAAAATAAACGGAAAAATAACGAGGAAACCATACTAATAAAACCAACGGGTAATGCCTCCTTCGCGGATATACCCAAGGATATGCAAAAGGATATAGACACTGAAGGCATCACGACAGAAAGGATCACCAAAACAAATAGTGGGAACCTACAACTGAAAATCAAAGGAAAGGATGAGAAAGATAGGAAGACATTCACGACAACACTGAACACAGCACTGTGCAAGGTTGCGCAGGTGGACGTAAAGACGAAGGGACAAACTTTCATGCTTTTAGACATCGACGAGACGGTAAAGGAAGAAGACATAAGACAGGTTCTGAAAAGAGAACTAAATAACGTAGACGGCTTTGTGGTGGAGTCCCAGATTAAACTGGCTAATAAACCCAGTTACAAAGGTTACAAATATGCATTTGTAACAATGCAGTCGGACGCGGCCGAATACATAACAAGGAAGAAAAGAATCGGTAGTGGATGGAACCGATGGAGGACAAGAGTGTTAGATCCACTGGAAAGATGTCGCAAGTGCTATAGAATCGGACACAGGGGGGACCAGTGCAAATATAAGGAAGACGACAGGAATAACTGCCACAAGTGTGGGAAGGTCGGACACAAAAAGGGAGAATGCCCAAACGAAGAGCAGTGTTACATGTGTAGCACAGATGGCCACATGGCGGAATCAATGAGATGCCCAGAATATAGAAAGCTAGTTAAAACACATAATGAGGAGAAGGGCGCTAGATTAAGTAGCGTCTTCTAGAAATCATCACCAATCTGAAGATATTACAAGTCAACATAGATAGGGGACGAGAGGCGATGGACCTACTATATAAAACGATAGAAGATAAGAAAGTAGATATCATAATTTTATCAGAGCCAAATAGGAAAAAGGTCACAAGGGATCACTGGTATACAGAGAGAAATCTAGACGCAGCTATCACAGTGGTACACAAGCAGATTAAGGTACTGGATATGGGTAACGGACCAGGTTTTGTATGGATAGAGTTAGACAAGTTGATTATATACAGCTGTTATATTTCCCCAAATGTAGATCTGCAAACCTACACGGACTTCTTAAACTGTCTTAGAAGAGACATGAAAAAACCGCAGAAAGAAATTCTCGTAGGAGGAGACTTTAATGCAAAAGTATTTATATGGGGCTCAAATATAGAGGATAGAAGAGGGGAGTTAGTATCAGAATGGTTGGCAGAGAAGAACCTATCCATTCACAAACAGGGAAATACCTCAACTTTCGTAAGAAATCAATACGGATTCATTATAGACATCACATTTAGTACCGAAAAACTTGGCAGATCTCTGGAAAACTGGGAAGTGCTAGAAGAGGAAAATCTTAGCTTACATAGGAATATCACCTACGATATAAAAGAAAATTACAGATGTTAAGTACGACCAAATATACGCAAAGGATGGCACTAATGCAAGAATATGACTACAGCGGAACAGCTAACAGAACGCATTACCACAGCGTGTGATAAGACCCTCCTAAAAAAACCTATAAACCAAACAAGAGACTGGTGTACTGATGGACCGACGAGGTAGCCACAAAAAGAAAGGAATATAACCTCCGAAGAAGAGTCATGGTTCGAGCTAACAAAGCTAATAATAATATTCACAAAATCTTATGCTCAGAGGCATATAAAGAGAGTCGAAGAGAACTGAAAAGGACAATCCTAAAGGCCAAAACTGCATCCTGGAAACAGGTGATTGAAGAAGTGGAAAAAGACGTCTGGGGTAAAGGGTACCAAATCGTCACGAACAATCTGAAATCCAAACCGCCATCACACCTGACGGACGAGAAGCAGATGCAAATAGCTAAAAAATTATTCCCAATGTCACTAAGTGGGACAGATTAAATGCAGAAAATGAAGATATTCCCCTATTTTCTCCCGAAGAGCTCATTAATGCGAACGCGCGTATTAAGGTTAAAAAGGCACATGGGCCGGATGGACTGCCACCAGAAGTGATTAAGGCAGTGGTCAATGAGTACCCACAAAGAATACTAGATCTATTAAACAGGTTTTTGGTCACTGGAGTATTCCCCGAGGAGTGGAAGCAGGCCAGACTGGTTCTCATTGAAAAAGAAAGCAAAAACTCGAACGAGAAGGCCTACAGACCGATATGCGTGCTAAATGTCATGGGCAAACTATTTGAGCAAATGATAACAGAGAGACTCAAACAAGAGATAGAAAGAACTGGCGACTTGGCCCCTGAGCAATATGGTTTCCGAGAGGGACGCTCAACGATCCATGCGCTTAAAAGGGTGCAGAAAATAGCGGATGAAGCGAATGAAAGGGTAGGACGAAAAAGATGCGCGCTAATAACGCTGGACGTAAAAAATGCTTTCAACACCGCCCCGTGGGAAGGCATTTTAAAGGAACTACGGCGAAGAAAGGTCGTGCCATACCTATATAACCTAAGCAGTAGCTATTTAGAAGCTCGAATCCTGCATGTTGGAAGTGGAAAACAAATGAGAAGGCTCCGCGATAGGGCTAACATTATGGAATCTGTATTATGATGGAGTATTTAAGATCCCCGTGCCATACGGAGTCAAACTTATTGGGTATGCCGACGACTTGGCCATCCTGGTGTTGGGGAAAACAGCAGAATTGCTGCAACGAATAGCAAATAATGTGATAGCTGATGTACTTAAATGTATGGACCAACAAAAATTACGCATAGCAGCACAGAAAACGGAAGTAGTCCTACTGGCAGCAGGCAGAAAAATAAAAAGCATTACTGTGCATGTAGATAATACAGAAATCACGAGCTAGGAGAGTATAAGGTACCTAGGGATCTACTTAGATAGAAACATGTGCATGGGCCACCATTTAAGAAAAACAGCGGAAAAGGCTTGTAAGGCAATCGCTAATCTCGGCCGCATCATGCCGAACCTAGGAGGACCCAAGGAAGGTACAAGACGAATTCTGTATGCGGTGGCAAACTCTATAGTACTCTATGGAGCAGTAATATGGCAAAGAGCCGTGATAAAACAGAACTACAGAAATATACTAACTGGAGTACAGAGGAAACTGCCATTAGGATTGCTAGCGCATTCAGGACCACGTCCACAAAGGCACTGCTAGTCATAGCGAAAATCCCTCCTATTGACTTGCTCGTTGAGGAAAAGGTAATGCTGAACCAAGGACAGGACAGTAAAACAACCAATATCACAATAATGGATCAATGACAACGAAGATGGGAAAAAGACGATGGAAAAGCAAACTGGACCAGAAGACTCTTACCTGACATTAGACCATGGGTAAGCAAGAAACACGGACAGGTAAACTACTATATCACGCAGTTCCTAACGGGACATGGTTGTTTCAACGCATACTTTCATCGTTTTAAGATAAAAGATAATAATAATTGTATTTATTGTAACCTCCTGGACACAACAGAGCATACCTTCTTCGAATACGTAAGGTGGGTTGAGGAGAGAAGAGAAGCAGAGACGGTACTGGGTCGGATAACACCTGAAAATATTGTGCATAAAATGCTAGAAAGCGAACTTACCTGGGGAGCAGTAGATACAATTGTAAAAGTGCTGAGTACAAAACGTCGAGAAATGGAAACCTGACAAAAACGAAAAAAAAAGAAAAGAAAAGAGAAAACGAAAGGTAGAAGGAAAACTGAAAAAAAGAATCCTGTAACATCAATCAAGTATCGACCCCACTGAAGTAATGCCTGACGGTAGTCCCAGGGGGATACTTCGATAATGGCGGGGGGGTTTAGTACGTAGGCTGACCTCTAGAGAGGCTAGAATCGTGCATGCTCGGCAGACCATCAGGGCCGGAATCTGTGGACGATTCCTCATCGCCTTAAAAAAAAAAAACTACTACTACTACTACTACTACTAACAAGATAGAAATAGTAATCCTTAAGGTAGGCCACATCGAAGACCGGGACATCAAGATGCGGATTGAAAAAAAACCCAAACTCTTACAAATGCTGCAAACGGGAAAGATAGGACATGGGAATATGATATGTAGCAAGACAACATGCACAATCATGGGAGATGATCTCGTCACAGACGAAGAAAGTTTCATGTATATTGTCGTGACTGAAGCGGGAGGAGACGTAATAGACATAAAACAAAAAAATACTCAAATAATCGAGATTGCTCGAGACAAGGGGAGAAAGATACCTACTTGCCTAGTGGACAACAACATAAATGGGACCAAGATAAGGAAGCTACTTGAGCATATATGTCGAGATAAATGCACCCAGATAGCAATTAGTATAGCCAAGATAGGGAGACAGAGCACATTGGGGAATAGGGAACAATGGGCTAACAGAAAGAAGACAAATGAAGAGACACTGATTTTGAAACCAACCGGTGGAAGAACCTACTCGGAAATTATGAAAAGCTTGAAGGAAAAAGTTGATATAATGGGTGTTACCATTGAAAGGATAAGTAAAACAAAAGAGGCAGAGCTGCAAATTAAAATAAAAGAAAAGGAGGAAAAAATCGAATAGATTTTAGAGAACTCATCAGAACAAAACTTGAGAAGGAGGTGGATATTAACACAAGACAAAAAAAGAAAACTGTCATGCTAATAGACATCGATGAGACAACACAACAACAAGAGGTAACAGAATTAATTAAAATGGAACTAACTAACATGGGGAGAGAGCAAGCTGAAGCCCAAGTCAAACTACCAGACACGGCAAATGAAAGAGGTCTGAAGAGGGCTTTGGTAACAACAAAAGCAAATATAGCAGCTGCATTAATTGATAAAAGATACGTTGGAAATGGGTGGCACCGCTGGAGGACTTGGGAAATCGAGACGCTTCCAAAGTGCTTTAATTGTCACAGAGTGGGTCACATAGCGAACAAATGCAGTAAAAAAGGCGCGGTACAACTCTGCCATATCTGCGGGCAGGAATGACATATAAAAAAGGAATGCCGCAATTACGCAAGATGCTATCTGTGTCACATAGAAGGTCACAAGGCGGAGACGGGTAGGTGCCCGGAATTCAGAAGATTGCTGCAGGTGCAGAAGCTGAAGAGAAGGACATCAGTCTCAAGCCAAAAATAAAAGTTGTACAAATCAACATCGATAGGGGAAGGGACGCAATGGACCTCATATATAAGACTGCGGAGGATGTGGGGGCAGATGCAATTATTTTGGCTGAGCCTAACCGTAAAAAGGCAATTAATAGCAAACTCTTTATGGATAACAAACTGGATGTTGCACTCATTATAAGAAATCACCAAATGAATATCCTGGGTAAAGGTGCAGGAAATGGCTATATATGGATCGAATTTGAAGACGTTATTGTTTTTGGTTGCTACATATCCCCAAATATTGAGCTGCAATGTTTCACATGGGTAGGTAGACATGAAAAGTCATGTAAAGGGAATAGTAGTATGCGGTGATTTTAATGCTAAATCGTATTCCTGGGGGTCAAGGATAGAGGACAAAAGAGGTAGAATACTAGCGGAATGGCTGGCTGAGGAAGACCTCAGGATAAATAACCAACCTTTATTAGAGAGCGCAGCTGTTCGTATATAGACCTCACTTTTAGCACCAGAGGCATAAGCAATAAAGTCCGCAACTGGAAGGTACTAGATGCAGAATCCCTAAGTCTGCATCGGTAATTTTTTTACGAAATTGTCAAAGAAAGCCGCGAATCAGCCAAAGATACGGCCTACAGAGGTTGGACTGTGAAGAAGAGCAGAATCAGCAAAGTGACTGATGAGTTTGGAAATCTAGCGAGTGCACTCAATCACAAGGTTATCGATGCAGGAAAGCTGGGCACCATACTGAAGAAAGCATATGACAGGTTCCTACCAAAGAAAAGAACACTCCGAAATAAAACACCTGCATACTGGTGGTCAGAGGAAGTGGCCATAAAGAGAAAGGAGTGTATACTCGCTAGAAGAACTGTGACCAGGGTGAACAAGAAAGGCGATCCAGCTCTCCAGAGAATAAGCCAGGATCGATATATGGAATGTAGAACCAACTTAAAAAAAAGCTATTAATGATGCCAAGAAAAAAGCCTGGAAGGAGGTCGTTGAAGAGGTGGACCGAGATCCTTGGGGCAAAGGACACCAGATTGTCAATGACAAAATAAGGTCGAGTACAAAGAATGACCTAAGTGACGAAAAACAGCTGGAAGTGGCAAAGAAACTATTTCCCAATGATATAGTTGCCAAGTGGGAAAAACTGGGCGTCAAAAGTATGAGATCCCTGAGCTAACTGAAGAAGAATTACTGGAGGCATGCAACAGAATGAAGGACAGGAAGGCACCAGGACCGGACGCTCTCCCACCCGAGATCATTAAAGCAGTAGTCAGAAACCACCCTGTAACAATGCTGAAAATCTTCAACGGCTGCCAATCCCTAGAGGAGTTAAAACTATAGGGTACGCCGACGATGTTGGAATAGTGGTGGTGAGCAAGGATGGAGAAGGACTACAAGAAACATCAAACGACACCCTCAGAGAGATAGTACAATGGCTGAAAAGCAAGAGACTTACTCTAGCACCGGAGAAGACGGAAGTAGTAATTCTGGTGGGAGGTCGTATGGTCAAAGAACTCGCGATAAAGGTTGAAAATGTAACGGTTTACAGCCAGGAATTCATAAAGTACCTGGGTATACACTTTGATAGGAATATGAGTATAGGCAAACATATAAGGATAATAGCGGAAAAAGCATGTAAGGCTATTGGAGATATCAGCAGGCTGTTGCCAAACATAGGAGGCCCAAGAGAAAGCATCAAGAGGATACTGTGTTCCGTTGTAAATTCTATAATGCTTTACGGTGTAACCATATGGAAAAGAGGACTGAATAGAAAAGTGTATGCACAGGCTTTGATGAGAGTACAGAGAAAGGCCGCAATCAGGATCGTGAGCGCGTACAGAACTTCGTCGACCAGAGCCCTTCTGGTTCTGGCCAGAACTCCACCAATACTGGCGGAGGAAACAATAGCTGTTCAACAAGGTGAACCGAGGAGCACAGCAAGACAGATGAGCACTACAAGGTGGCAGCAGGAATGGGATGAAGAGGCAGACACGGGTCGCTGGACCCAAAGATTAATACCTTCACTGGAACCTTGGCTAACAAGAAAGCATGGCAAAACGACGTACTATCTTACACAACTGCTGACGGATCATGGCTGCTTTCAGGCCTACAGACAAAGATTCAGAGTAGCAGACAGCGTAACATTTATGTATTGCACAGATGTGGATACTGTCGAACACACAATTTTTGATTGCTCTATGTGGAGAGAGGAAATAAATAATGTGACACAAAGAATGGGGGAGATTACACCGGACAACATTATACAAAAATGCTTCTCAATCATGAAAACTGGTGTCAAATTTACGTGCTTGCAGTAAAGATTATCAGAAAAAAGGAACAAGACGCAAGAAGGATAACGAGACTTTGACTAGAACAACTATAGTACAGCCTGACGATCCCCGAAGTAATGCCCAGGCAGTTCCGGGGATACGTCCACTGATAGGCAAGGGGAAAGGGTTTAGTCGGTCGGTGACTACTGGAGATAGCGCCAACCCGACACTCTCCGGGCAACTTATATCGCCATGTGCCAAGCTCGGATGTCTGATAGCAGATTCCTAAACCCCCTAAAAAAAAAGAAAACTACTTCTACTACTTTTTTTTAATGAGGAGGTAAAAGAATCTTCGAAATACTGCCGGCCGGTGGTTCTTTTGTGACCGGGGTGTGTCGGATTCGCCCCTTAGCAGGATGCCTATCGACTAAAAAACTTCATCCTCTGATGGCTTTGATCTCCTCACTTTCTTTCGCCCTCGAATTTTGGTACCATCGGATAGACGTTTCGTCAAAATTGCAGGGTTTGGTCGTCAGTAATCTGGTTTTGAAGGACGTCCATTTGCGTAGATTTGTCCTATGACTGGTTTATTGGATGGGTGCCCTCTCCTTTATGTTCAGAATGCTTTGTATAAGCGACTTGCCCTTGTTCCAGTGATTCCTATTTTGTAACATGTAGGGGATTATATCGTCTGCCGCCTCCAGTGATTACAATAGATTCCACTCTCTCCCTGGTCCTACTAGGGCACCTAAAAATCGTGTGCTCAGCAGTTTAAACTTCTCCACCGTACCAGCAATTTTCGTTCGGCGTTTTTCCTATCCTTTTGGAGTATACCCTGAAAAACCCGTGGCCCGTTAAGAAATGAGTAAGATAGTAGTCTAAATTTGTATGTCTACATCATTCCAATCACTGCTTATTGTCCGAGATTAACCTTTTAGTTCATTGACCTTTGTCTGCTGTTTGGTTCCACTTCTTTTGCCATTTTGTATAGGTTATTTCTTTACCTTCCTCTCTTATTTCTGCCATGTGACCTAGTTCACTTTCGTGAAGGCGTGTTCTTTCTTGTACCAGAAGAATTGGGGCTATTCCGGTTAAGACCTGCAACACTACTGTTGATACTGTCCTGTAGCTTCTCGTTATTCGAATCATCATCTTTCGTTGTGGTCTCTCAAACATTTTCCTATATTTTTTATTTTTTATTACCTGATGCCATACGGGCGCACCGTAGAGTACGATAGATTGTACTACATTGTTGTAGAGTATCCTTTTCCCCCAGCTTGGTCCATCCATGTTAGGAAGGAGTCGCCCCAGTGTGGCAGCTCTAGTCTCTGTTTTTTTACTGTCTCCGTTACGGGCTTCATAAAGGACATATTTCCGTCGATTATTACTCCGAGGTATTTTTAGTCTAGTTTTGGTGTAATTTCGATTCCATTAATGCAGAATTTTATGTCGTCTCTTTCTCGTCTACCTGAAAGAATAACGGCGTCCGTCTTTTCAGGTGCCAGCCCTAGTTGTGTATCATTTGTTCTTTCGTATCAGCAATGATTACGAAGGCTAGGTCATCTGCAAAACCTATTGTGCTTACTCCCCTGTCATGTTGGAGCATCAGTACCGGGTCGTAAAAAACATTCGACAGGATCGGGCCAAGTACTGAGTCTTGCGGGATGCCAGCCGTGACCACCAACACATTTTCGTTGCTGGTTAAAATGTGTCGTTGCCTCAGGTAATCCTTGACGATGTTTATGATATACTTCGGCACTTTGAGTCTTCGCAGGTTTTCTATTATTATGCCCCAAGGAGCTGTGTTGAAAGCGTTCTGAACGTCAAGTGTGATTAGTGCACACCACTTTCTTCGTGGAGTCGTGCATCTAGCTCCACTTGCCAATCCTTTAACTCTCTCAATTACATGTATGGTTGATCGTTTCTTCCTACAGCCATTTTGTGTTACCAAGATCTTGTTTCCAGTTTCAATCTCGTCTTCAAATCTATTTTTAACCATGTTTTCGTAAAGCTTTCCCACTGCGTCGATAAGGCACAAAGGACTAAATGCATTAAATAAACAATTTACATAAATACATACCCCGCCGCCACGAGACTCTCTGTCCCGCCTAAAAATATGATAGCCAACAATGCTATATTCGTTATCACAGTCTGTAGGGGTCAACCATGACTCTGTATCAATGACGATATCAGGAACATGTATTTCCACCAAGGATTTAAATTTCAAAAACTTGTTTCGCAGACTTCTGGCATAGTACTAGTAAGACTACTAGTTGCGCGGCTGTCGTCTTTAGTTCTGCCATGTGTGGCTCTCCACAAACTTCTTTCTGATTTTGGGGTGTTCTGTTGGATTGTCATTTCCATTGATATCTCTTAATGAGAATATACTTTTTTGAGTTTTGTCTCCGTTTGCTTGTTAGCATTAAGGCTTAGGAATAGGGAGCAAGCGCGCAATTTTCCATGCTGTTGAGAATTCTTGCTTTCTTAGAAGGTCGTTCATAATATTGAGCATCATCTTAGAGTTTACTTTAACTGCTTCTTTTATTACTTCAAGTGGAATAGCATCAGGTCCAGCAGCCCTCCCCGATTTGATTTTTTCCAGCGGCCTCAATCACCTCTTGTTCAGTGAACCACACTCGCCGGTTGCTCAACTTCTCATATGTCGTTTCTCGAGGGAAAAAATGCTGTGATGATTTATGCCTCTTTCTCCTGCGAGAGGTTTAATTGTGTTCTCCTCTTTTTAATTTCTTCATCACTATTTGATATCCTTTGCCCCAAATGTCCACCTCCAGTTCCTCTATAACTTGCTTCCAGAGTTCTCTCTTGCCTTTTCCAATTATATCCTTTAAAAGCCTCTTTTATTTTTCACGCTGCGGATTTTTACATTTTTGTTTTATATGTGCACTGCGACGTCCTCTCGTTGGCCTGTTATCCATCTTGTTCTCGCTATATTTTTGTTTGGCTCGCTGGCCACGATCAAGCCGATGCCCTCTTCGTTTGCTGAATGATAGGCTATGTCATGGGCCCTGCCGAGGTTGTCTTATCAGGCTTTCTGCTGCAGTTTCCGTCATTTCAGCTATCGCTCTGTGGGTTTCTCTTTGGTGTTTTACCATATTCAGCACTTTGATGTGTCCTGTTTCTTTAGGCTTGATGGCATCTTCACTGGATTTTATAATTTCCTCCTGCGAGGTAACGCCGTCTATATTTTTGATGAATATAGTCTTCTTCCTCCTTCTGCCTCCAATTTGAATTGTAGCATCCTGGACTCGCGATTGTATTTCTCGCTTGAGTGACTCTGCATTTTTTGTTGCTTACGGTCATCAGTAAGTCTCCCAGTTCAGTCCGCCTTATAGCCTTTACCTGTGTATCTAGTTTGTCAATATCTACACACTGTTTGACTTTCATCAGCATGTTCGCGTATGAATTTCCTGCTGTTTTTATTATTACAACCTCATTTTGAATTTTTCTTGAATATCGGCTTTATCCGTTTTTGTCTCTTAATCCTGGTGTAGGGGTGCTGTCTGTGTTTTAATATTTGCCTCAGTATTTGCATATGCGCATTCCATGATTTTCCTTACTAGGCTTCTATCTACATCCTCCGGGAATATTGTCAGTAGGCATTTTCGATTTAGGCTTTCTGTTTTTTCGCAGAGACTCTTACTGATACTGAAATCATATTTGCTGTGTATTTCCAATTTTCAGTTCCTTGTCAAAATTTCTAAATTTTCTCGATACTATCGTCTTCTCCTGTGCTTTGTTCGGGACCAGTTTGAGTGCCAATATTTATTTTTCTTGCTATTTGCGTCGTCTTTTCTATATCATCTGTGGCTTTAGTATCGGTCTGTACAGGAAGTGCCTTGTTTCTATAAATCTAGGATTATCCCTGTCCTTGAAAACTTCCCATTTTTTGGGCATCTTCTGTCCAAAGCGCCTATTAGGTCGGACACTCTCCCTACACCTTCTTTGATTTCAGTCTTTGTGTTTTGAACACTTTTTATGCTTCTACGTAGATGCTCAGCAGCATGACTAAGTTTTCCTACAATGTTCATGATGACTCGCGGCTATTAGCTACTATGTTGAGGATTTTTTCAACAAGCTGTTGTACTTAATTAAATTCAAGACGTTCGTCTTCTGTTCAATGGAGGACTTCGATTTGCTCACCACATTGTCAATACTGTCGTTAAAGCATTCAGAATAATACCAGGCAATGTTGACAATTTAGCAGTGTCGACACTCATTTTAATATATTATTCTCTAGTGTCTTCATTTAGGGAGTTGTGTTTTCGACAACATTGCCTCATATTAACCTGGATACTTTAGCGACTATATTGACAATGTGGAGAGTAAATTGAAGGTCACCATTAAACAGCAGACGCAAGTCCTTGATTTACGTTACAATAACTTTTTGAAAAATTCCTAAACGAAATAGCTCGGTGCTACGAGCATTATGTTATTTATCAGCTAGAACTCTAATGTTATTCTGCAACTGTATGCAATCCGCATCAATAACAATCGTGCGATAAACCTTTAGGGCATGTATAGATCCTAGACAATCAAAGTTCATCAATGTTCTTATTTTAGTCTACATATTAACACAGCAACTTTTTGTCATATACTGAAGAGCTATCTACGAGACCAAGTACATCTTGTAAAGTGTCACAGTTATAAATCCAAAGAGGTCGGAGAATATTTTGGAGTATCTTAAGGATCCCGTCTAATAACTGCACTTTTCATAAACGGTTTGGTAAAACTTTATGGAATTGCCATATTCGTCTTCCTGCTGATGACTTAAAAATTTGTTTGCTATTGATGCGAATTGCATACAGTTGCTGAATGATATTAAGGTTCTAACTGACCAAATGGCATAATACTATATTGACAAGGTAGATAGCAAATCGAAGTTGACCGTTGAACAGCAGACGCCAGTCCTTGATTTACAAGAACTTTTTGAAAAAAAAACTTAACAGAATAGCTAAAAGCCGTCGGTCGTGTCTTTCTTGTGAATTACATTACTCCGCACTTTCAAATCTTCAGAGGCATAATGCCACATCTTCACCAGAAGTAGTATGATCATGGGCTACATAACAAAAGCATGGAGAAGGGCAAAAGTCACCTTCATTTCGAAGATAAGAAAGAGGGATGGGACAGACCCCAAATCCTTCAGAACAAGACCATGGAGAAGGCAGTAGACAATTACATCAGCTCCACTGCCTTAGAAACGCGGCCGTTGAAAGTGGCATGCAAACAGGACGGGCAGGTCCACAGAGGCCGCACTGTTCCAACTGACCAACATGATAAATAGACTCTAAATGAGAAAGAAATCGCACTCTGCGCCTTCCTAGACATCGCGGGAGCCTTCGATAATACATTCCACGTAACTGTAAAGAGGGCACTAACGAGAAGGGGAGTGAACAACGATACAATATCTCGATGGATGTGTGAGATTCTTACCACGAGGAAGGAAGCACTCAGACTATTGAAGGGAGCATCACTCTAGATACATCATAGGGCGAAGTATGCTCAGCGCTAATGTGGAACCTAGTGGTGGATGAACTACTAGAAATATTGACAGATGTCGGCCTATATTGTGTTGGGTATGCCGATGATATTGTCATCACAACAAGAGGAATGTTTGAGGATACACTTGTGAACTCAGTCAAGCTGGACTCAAGGCAACCGAAGAATCGTGCTAAATAATGGGGTTGACACTAAATTCATCGAAAACAACCATAACACCCTTTTCTAGCATGGGAGAAGTCCCTAGAATGAATGTTATCCGAATACACGGGACCAATATTACACCGGCATTGAAAGTCATATATCTAAGCATAACGCTGGACTGCAAACTCAAATGGAATTAATACATTGAAGGAGTTGTATCTAAGGCTACGAGGGCTCTCATGATGTGCCGAAGCCTTGGAGGAAAAATTTGGGGTTGTAAACCACCCCTCTTCTTTACGTGGCGATGGTCTGGTTCAAGGAAACGGAAAAGCAGAGCATAAAATCAGCTCTCAACAAGTATTACGCCGGCCGTGCATAAGCATAACAGTCGCAATGAAAACATGTCCAACAGCAGCAATCGATGCAATTGTGGGCCTCGCACCTCTACACATTGTTATTGAGGAAGAAGCTAGACAAGCAATGACTAGAATCACAAGCGAGGGAGGATGGCTTAGAAAGAGTGAATTAACATCTCTGACAAAGCATCTACCACTTCTTGGACTCCCCAAGGACGATAGAGTCAAAAGATATAATTTTGAAAAATACTTCACGGTCGTGATAAGATATAGAGGAAAATGAAAAGAAAACACCACTTGCATTCTCACATTGTAGCAAGGTATCATAAAATGATATCCAGATGGGTCAATAACTCAATAGGGGACCGGAGCTGGAGTATTTGAGTCCTGGCGGAAATTATTACCACTGGAAGATGTGCGCAGTCTAACCTCGGCAGAAATTATAGGAAGAAAAATATAGTCATCTTTTTAGACAGTCAAGCAGCCATCAAAGCATTGAGCTCACCAACAATCAACTCCAGAATGGTATAGGCTAAACTACCTAGACAAAAAAAAACTATCCCTTTAACGGATATCAGGACACGCTGGGATAAAAGTTAACGAAAAAAACAGGACAATTGGTAACAGTAGGAGTACAAACTCCGCTATTAGGACCAAAACCTTTCTGTGGCACAGGGATGCACACCTACAAGGAAGAATTGAAGAAAGCAGAGCGAACCAAATGAAACAGTCTATGGGAACGTCTTCCAGGGTTAAGGCAATCAAAAATTTTTCTAGTACACCCTCACCTAGGATGATCAAATAACCTTATAACACTGAGTACGAACCATCTCCGCATCCTCACCGGGTTTCTTACGGGCCACTGCCGGTTGAGAGGGCACCTGGAGAGAATAAAAATTGAAAACGAGGACAGTCGCCGGTTTTGTGAGAAAGGGGAGGAAACTACGGAACACCTTCTCACGGAGTGCAAGGCGGTCGCGAACAGGCGAATGGCCTCTTCGGGTGATGCATCGTTGAACACGAGGAACCTCCACCTATAAAACCATCCAGACTACTGACTTTTATCAAAGAATTGAAGCTGGATATGTTACTCTGATTGAGAAACACATCAACGAAAAGGGGATCCAATAGATCTATTCAGGTCGCAGTTTACTAATACCCCCCAAGATCATTGATTCATTCAGGGGGCATTATATTATTTGTCAACTCCAGCCTTAATGCCAATCATGGATAGGTCTTTGGCAATTAAAGTTTCTAAATTTTGATCTTTAGTCTACATATTGACACAGCGCCTTCTGGTCACATACTGAAGAGCTATCTACGGTACCAAGTACAGCTTATAAAGTGTAATTTGAAAGAGATCGGAAAACATTCTGGAGCACCTCAAGGATCCCATCTGCTAACTGCGCTGCATCTCCGATTGACTAGCGTTGATACTCTTAAAACGTGTTGAAATCATCTGTTTCCATCGTTTGGTAATAAAACTATTAACAACCATGTTGTCCTGTGCTGATCTGATGATGCTAATTCGTTTTAGTCCCCACACATTCGACTAGACAAATGTAATTATTCTCGATCAACTCCAGCAGACATACTATAATTAACCTGGTCTTGACCTAATTTAACACATTACTAGCGAACATTAAATTATATTTATTTAAAAAAATTGAGTACTCCTTACGAAGGAGTGGGATTATCTTCCTTAGATGCCTATTTTTGCTTTTTCTTTTCGTATTCCACCTATATGGTAATTTTTGTACGCTTTATTTATGTGACTCAGTTAAATTAATTTAAGTAGTATATTATTTTGGAAGGGTTTGAGCACTACCTGTTATGAATCCTAAACAATATATAAATATATTGATAATTATATAATGTACTACCCACATTATCGAGATATAAAATTGTTATCAACTGAAAATTAGTGATATGCAGATATTTTAGATCTTTTTATTGTTATACGACATATCGATAACTCTTGTTGCCCATGGATAAATCGAAAAAATTCCCACCCCTTTTAAGGGATATTTAAAATAATTTAGTCTAGACTTTTCAGGGTGTCAAAAAACAGCATGACATACCAGGTGATAATACTCATCGAAATAAGAAAGAAAGAATTTTTGATTACCTTTCAAAAAATAGTATTTGAATTTGAGATTGTCTGAAAATTTTAATGTTAAAATTATTGAGAGTAAGTGATGAATTATGTTTTATTTGATAAATTTATAATATGGCAACTTATACGATTATATCAATTTTCTGACCTATAAAATACAATACGAATAATCTCAAGCGCCCAATTTATTAAGATTATGTATCGATCGAGTAGTACACTGACCTCTCTGCTTATCTAGGTTAGTCTTAAGTCATAACAATAATAACATTATACGCAAATTGTTACTGAGCCAAAGAAGGCCCAATTGCCTAAAAGAAGAATCGGAAAGTACCAACAACGTACCATGAAATGCATTGTCTAAGGCGTGGGAGTGGTGTAGATACCCACCAGCCAGTATAACTAATGAGAGCAATGACCTTCATGTCAAGGACAAGGCACCATTGTGCGTGATTCGATATAACTGTGCAAGATTGGCTCGTATTTAGAACGAATATTCCTCGATTGACTGAGCTCTGATTAAACAATGTGGTTAAATTAATTTGAACTGATAATAAACCTGGGAGGTTAGCGTAAAGTGGTATTCAAAACATCTATAACTTTGGTAAACCTATGTCTGGTAGATAGCACCGTAAAGCACGGCCGTTTTTGTATGGTTTGTTATTAAAGGATGCAATAATTGGAGCTACCACAGTTTTGCGAAACGGTTTCACAATTCAACCAGATAACAAAAATCGCCCAGAAATTGTATCTTTCATGGTATGACAAATTCTGACTTATTTTGTTCAGTGAGATCTATACTACATCCTTGTGCGCAAATAAAGCTAAATGCTAAATGCTCCCATTTCCTTTTGTTCCTTCGTTTGATTTGATTCAATTTCATTAAATTTCAAAACAATTACATCAATGTCTTTAATTTAAAAATGAAATTTGGTACCAAATGGCAAGTAGAGATCGCTTTATTTTACTTCTTTCATAAGAACAACAATTTTGAGTAATTTTTATAAATTCAATTTATATTAATTAATATCAAAGAATATTCTACTAGAATATGAATATGAATGAAAATGATTATTTCGACGCAAATATACATGGTAGGACTGAATTTTTTTTCAATCAAATGGCAAATTATGGCACTGCGCTACCTTACCCCAAAAATGTCACCGTAAATTAGCAATGGAATTTATAATGGGTACCGCATTTGTAAATGCTCATACTTTATATAATAGTTTTGCAAACAAGAAAATGAAGATAACAGAATACAGGGAATCAGTGATAAGGGCCTTATTGTATTGCGAAGGAAACCAAGGAAGCGATGAAACAAGGAGGGAAGACTAATCACTGGGATCTCTCAAACTATGAGCGATATAGGTTTGATTAAACTGTGGCAAAATTGTGCATTTTGGAAATTAATTAAAGGCCGTCGAAAAATGTATATAATTGCAGTTACGTCCGATTTATTATTTCCTCTTGGCTCTCTTTAATGAAATAAGCCGATCTAAACTTCACTTTGTCACTGCCACCTTTTTTTTGCTAGATGGTGATATAAAATTTGAAATCACGCGTTTTAGATTAAGGCTCTCATTTGCAGTGGGATCGCCAAGGGGACCTGGGTGGGCATGTGCCCCCCAGGCCCACCAAAAAACAACATAAGCACTAAGCAGTTATAAAATACTTTTCTTTGTAAAACCATGCAGGCTAACCACGCTGCATACAGCTACAAATAAAATTTGTTTTGTCATTATCTACAGTTGACACTTGTATTTATACTTTCAAATTAATTTGAATATAAAAATCATTTTTATAGCAGAAATATTATTGCAGCAGCTGCACCTGCTATTGCCGTCTGTTTTGCCGTTATTATTAATTTTACAATTATTACTAATTTATGAAATTTATTAATAATTAATAAAAATTTAGTAGGGAACTATTGAAATATATTTTTTTTATTTAAAAACGAAATAACTATATACTTATTACAATTACATATTGTAGTTGAATTTATTGACATTTTTTCCACTGAAAAGTGTTTAGAAGTTTGTACAATTGATATCCAACTAAAAAATCAAAATGTTATTGTTTTATGTATATATAGATCTCCCAACTCAGACATAACTATATTTTTTGAAATCTTAAATTCAATCTTTTTAAAGTTATCTAGCCACCATAAAAAGAGTATATTTATTTATGGAGATTTCAATATAGATATACTGGAGGACAATCAGGTCTCAAACCAATTTACACATTTGATAAAATCCTATGGCTTTAATTTTTTACTTAGGGAGGCCACGAGAATTGGTAAGTCATGTAAGAGCAGCTGCTTAGACAACTGTATTACAAATGACATAAATAATTGTAAATATTCCTTAATTGATACCTATATGTCTGATCATATGGCCATTGAGAGCAGGCAGAAATTCTTTATGTGTGACATCAATAAAACCTCTGTCGTGAAATTTAGACCGTTTTGTAAAGATAATATAGTAAAATGTGTAAATATGTTAAAAGGCTTCAACTGGCCAATGCTTCTTGAAGAAGACTCAGATGTTAACACAGCTTTTGACACCTTCTTGAATATTTTAATATCTTGTTTTGAACACTGCTTTCCAAAAAAGTCAAAAACCGTACATATCAAAAATAGAAAACAAAAGTGGTTTAATAATAATCTCAAAAATATTAGAGATCACCTTAATTTATTAACATCCTACAATAAACAAAATAAAGATATCGACCTCACTGATAATATTAACATATTGAAAAGGCAGTATAGGCAAAAAATCTGCGATGCAAAACAATTTTATTATTCTGAAAAGATAAAAAACAATCCTAATAGGTCAAAGGCTATTTGGAGTATTATTGAAGAATCTAAAACTAAGAAAAAGACAATAAATTTTAACTCTTCCAGTACAGCAGAAGAATTTAACCAATACTTTATAAATGTCTCTCAATCTATCACAGCTCATCTTCCAAATTCAGGGCTAGATCCTTCGATAATAACCTCACAATACATCAACATCAGCTCAACCATGTACTTAAACCCTGTTGACCCCCTAGAGGTTCTTACGGTCATAAATAGTCTTAGTAACAGTTCTGCCTTGGATATATATAACCTTAGTAATAAAATCCTAAAACAACTAAAGGATGGTATTGCCATTCCACTGTCCATTATAATTAATAAGTGCTTTCTTTCAGGTGATTTCCCTAGACAGTTAAAGCTTAGTAAAGTCAGACCAATTTTCAAAAAGGGGAATGAAAGTGATCCTAGTAATTATCGCCCCATATCAATAGTACCAGTCTTGTCGAAACCAATAGAGATGTGTTTGAGTAATAGGATCTCAAACTTTTTAGAAAAACATAAACTTCTGGCCCCATTGCAGTTTGGGTTCAGAAGGAAAAGGTCTACCAGTGATGCTCTTGCGGAGCTGGTGAGTCACATAGTTGGGCACTTTGAGGATGGTGAAAATATTTCAGCGATTTTCTGCGACCTCTCAAAGGCGTTTGACTGTGTGGCTCATCATATCCTGCTGAGCAAGCTGGTGCACTATGGTATGAGGGGCAATGTTCTGAGACTTATTGACTCCTACCTCTCTGACAGGGCACAGCTTGTTGAGCATGGGGGCGACACCTCATTGTCTCTGCCAGTTTGTGCGGGAGTGCCACAGGGGTCTGTGTTGGGGCCTCTGCTGTTTGTCCTGTATGTCAATGAACTTCCAGCTCACATGTCAGACCACAGAGTAATTCAATATGCTGATGATACCACACTTCTTAGTTGTGGTAAAGATATTTCAAAACTTCAAGCAGCTGCGGGCTTAACAACTGATGATCTCCTCATGTGGTTTGCAGATAATAACTTGTGTCTTAACATGGGCAAAACTGAGCTTGTCTCCTTCTCCCTCAAAGAAAGGGAGACAAGTCATGTAAGGTTCCTTGGCATTTGGATTGACAGCAGATTGACCTGGAGGCCCCATATTAGTCAGCTGTTGAGCAAACTTTCTTCTATTCTCTACCTTCTGCGTCGAATCTCAGGAATGGCTCCCTCCGAGGTCAGCTGGACTGCATACATGGGTCTTTTTCATTCAAAGCTATCGTATGGCCTTCTTTTTTGGGGTAATTCGACAGACTGGATGCAGGTTTTTAAAATGCAGAAAACTGCTATAAGAATATTGTGTAATAAAAATTCGACTGACAGCTGTAGACCTTTATTCAAACAATTGAAAATTTTAACAATGCCTGGTTTGTATATTTATCAATGTCTATTATACATAAAAACACACTACTCTGAATTCATTACAGTTGGGGACAGACATACATATGACACTCGACACAACAATCTTTTGTTGATGTCACAACATCGATTAACTTTAACTCATAAGAGCTTTAAAGTCAACTCAGTAAAGCTATTTAACTCTCTGCCTCCAGCTACACAAAGCCTTCCCCTAACAAATTTTAAACATCATGTAAAAGCCTTAATCCTGGATGTCTGCCCGTATAATCTTGAGGAATTTTATACATGTTTGTCCATTGTCTGAGTTTCGTACCATTTGTGATTTGCTTCACTTTATTTTATATTTTTGTATGATAGACATGTTTTAATCTGTTTTAATCTGTATCTATATCTTTTAATATTTATACATTTAAATGTACCTTATATAATTTTAATTTAACTAGGTCAATTTGGGTTGTACCCTCCATATAATATTTATATATTTTATTTTATTTGACGATGCTAAACATTTTAAATGTAACTGAGCAAATAAAGCATTTTTATTATTATTATTATTATACATGGTTAGGGAAAATTACCAGAATGGTCGATTATTTCGAAATATACAGGGGTTATCAAAAAGTGTTTTATATAAAACTTGTATAGGGCTTTTAAAAATCTACGTATCTGGAATAATAGAGGGTCGCCCATAAAGTAGTGGAGAATATCAGTTATATTTTTTAAATGAAACATCACGTATATTATTACTTATTTTGATTGTCCAGTCGACTCAGTAGGCTGAGCGCGTCTCCAGGCGGCGGATGGGAGGGGGCCAGGAGTGCCACCAGGCGCACTTGGCCTGCCAGGGAATAACGGCGGGTAAGGGTTATAAATCACCCAACATCCCGAACATCCGACCGCGGACTAACTCACGACACATACCGTAAACCGCCTGGCTCGCAATGACCCTCGACGAGGTAGTGGGCTGGCGAGCACGAGGGCCTTGGCTTAATCGCCTGGGCCAAGTGGATGGGTACCACCATAAAAACCCCCCCAACCCCAAGGTTTCTGTCGGCGCCAAAGTGATGGATGGCTGAGGGTGTATTCAGCCGATAGCCGACAAAACTCGAGGAGACCGGGCACACCCAGTTTTATCTGTGCCTTCTG
>MU181947.1:28815-51799 GCA_016904865.1 Pissodes strobi
GTCCCTATTGTAAAGCGGATCATTTTATATATTCTTGTGAAAAATTTAAACAATTGTCAGTGTCAGATCGATTAGATAAGGTAACAAAAACTGAATTTTTGTACAAATTGCCTAAGTTATGGACACAAACTTCCGACTGTCGTTCTTCAACTTGCAAGAAATGTCACCAAAGGCACGGGACTTTACTTCATCGTTCCCAAGAAATTTCAAGTCCAAATCTGGACCGCACTAACACGGATAATATTCAAGAGTCTAATCAAGCTCGTTCTCCATTTCAAATCTATTTCACCGATGTCATAGAAAATTGAAATTTAAAAAATATTAAAGACAAAATGAATGATAGACAACCTCAAGAAAACACAGTAGTATCGATTGAATGCCAAAATTTTGCAAACTCTTTTATTTTATTGTCCACAGACATTGTTAATGTATATGACCTAGATGAAAAGGTCATACCTTGTAGAGTATTACTCGACTCTGCCTCACAATCAAATTTTGTCAGTTCGTCCATGCTACGAAAATTTAATTTGCAAATTGTAAAGGTCGATATTCCAGTTATAGGTATAAAGCAAATTAAAACAAAAATTTCTCATCGAGTCGATATATCACTAGCATCACAAAACTCCGGTCATAAGGCCAAATTAAATTTCCTAGTTTTGCCTTCTATAACGGAATTTTCCCCTCAAAATTATTTTGACACGTCAAAACTAAATATTCCTCCCGAATTGTCTAGCAGATCCTGGTTTCCATGTTCCAGTGGAAATTGATATGGCTATTATGCTGCGAAGTATTGAAATTGAATGTGAAAATTATTTTCAAAAAAGCACGACTCTAAACGAATCCGGAAGATTTATTGTGAGGCTTTCTTTTAAAGATAATGTCAAAGAGTTGGGTGAATCAGAACAACCTGCTCTTAATCGATTATATTCCCTGGAAAGAAGATTAGCAAGAAACCCGGGACTCGCAAGGTCATACAAGGCATTTATGAAATAATAATATAGAGTTGGGACACATATCCATATTTCCACGTGATCTCTATTCAGAATAACCAATTTTTTATGTTCCTCATCACAGTGTTGAGAAACCCTATAGTATCACCACCAAACGAAGGGTTGTGTTTGACGCTGCTTGTAAATCTTCTACAAACCTTTCTTTGAAGAATGTCCTTAAGGTTGGCCCTACAATACAAAATCACTTTTTCTCAATTTTGATTCGTTTTATACAGCACAATTTTGTTTTGATTGGCGACTTAGCAAAAATGTATTGTCAGATTTTAATTCATAAAGACGAAAAAAACTTACAGCGTATAGTTTGGCGTGAATTTACGCATGAAGAAGTAAAGCATTATCAATTAAATACAATCACTTCTGGGACGGTGTCAGCTTCTTTCCTTGCAGCTCGGTACCTGGAAGAAACTCCATCACTTGTTTCCGATGAATACCCACTTGAGTGAGGTAAGGTCTTCAGATTTCTACGTTGATGATATTTTATCCGGCAGCTCAAGTGTTGAGTCTTTAATAAATTTAAGGCGCAATATTTGCAAAATATTCTCGAATTTTGGTTTTGAGTTATGAAAATTCCAATCTAATGATCGTGCGGTTCTTGAAGATATTCAGCAGGATCATCTCGAAAATAAAAGGTGCATAATCACTGATGATTCCAGTGTTAAAAGTCTCGGAGTTTCCTGGATTCCCAGTATTGATAAGTTTGAATATAACTCTCATAGTATCCTGACAGAACTACAAACCCTGTCTAAAAGGACTATTCTTTTATTTGTGGCAAAAAATTTTGATTTCCTGGGAATACTAGGCGTATTGTCAATTAGAGCAAAACTTATTATCCAGAAGCTATGGCAGTTGCGAATCGATTGGGATGAAAGCATTCCACAACAACTTTTTTCAGAATGGTTAGATTTAAAAAATGAAGTTTCCCAAGTCGGTCTGAAGGAAGTTTCTAGACACGTTTTATATCAACAGCGAAGGTAAATTGAACTGCACGGGTTCTTGGATGCAAGTGAGAGGGCATATGCATGCTGTATTTATGTTCGTTCCATAGACTTGGATGACAATGTCGAAAGGAATTTATTATGTGCCAAATCTCGAGAGGGTCCTCTAAAATCCCTTTCTTTGCCACTATTAGAACTTTTAGGAGTTTTATTTACTAATGCTAAAATATCAAGAAAAAATAAACCAAACCTTCTTATGGACAGATTGTACAGTTGTCCTTTCTTGGATAGCAAATGAACCTTGGTGTTGGAAAATTTTCGTAGCGAACCGTGTATCAGAAATCCAACGGCTAACAAATACCTCAGATTGGAATTATATTTCATCCGAGCAGAATCTAGCCGATATAATTTATCGTGGGGCAAGTATTAACGATTTAATCAATTCGAGGTCATGGCTTTATGGTCCCGATTTTTTCTTTGAAACCGAAGATTGGCCCCAAAGTTCAAATATTTCTAATTTTACTCGATCTAAAAATGATGTCCCAGAACTCAAATTCAACAACAGATAACTTTTGTCACTCAAAGTAATTTAAATATTAACCCAAACTAATACGAGTTGTATCTTACTGCCTAAGATTTTTTAACAACCTTAAATCTTCAAGAGAACAACGAAAGGTCGGAAAATTATGTGTTTTTGATATCAATCAATCTGAAATAACGTTAGTAAAAGCAGTGCAATCTCAATGTTTTCCGCCAGAACTCTATGACCTTAAGTATAAAAAATGTCTCTCGTCTAAAAGTAAGCTCAAATCCTTATCTCCCTTTATTGATCAAAATGGAGTAAGTAGGATTAAGAACATAAGAACACTGCATTCTGATATCCTGGGTACATTATCTCATAAAAGACAAAAATACTGGTCATTTAATAGCAAGCAAATTGTAAAGTCTTTTATTAGAAAATATACAACATATTTAAAGTTCAAATCAAATATAATTTTTCCTAAAACGGGTGAGCTTCCCAAACTTCGCGTCACCCCATCACGCCCGTTTTTGTCTGGCGCTGTAGATTATTCAGGTTCTTTTGAGTTAAGAGACAGCAAAACTAGATCGAACAACGTAATTAAAGGTTACGTATGTATTTTTATCTGCCTTGCAACTAAGGCTGTTCATATTGAAGTCATCACCGACCTGCCTAGTCATGGTTTCTAAAGTATGCTAAAAAGATTCGTTTCAAGGAGAGGACTTTGCTGTCGAATTTATAGTGACAATGCTGCTAATTTTGTAGGTTCAAATAATGAACTCACTGCGATCCAAAAATTGGTTGAATCTCTATATTGAATGGCATTTCATGCCAACCACGACTTTTATATAAGACAATTTTTGATGACCCCTGTATAAATCGCCTCACTTTGGTGATCTTCACGAGGCGGCAGTGAAGTCGTGCAAGCATCACTTAAAGCGTATTCTGAATCGAGGTAATTTTAAATTCGACGCCACTTGACCTTTTATCGTCCGATCCCAGTGACCTTCAAGCGACCACTCCCTCATTTTCTAATTGGCCACGAGCTCACAGCTTTACCTGAGCAAAATCTGTTGGGAGATGAGAATAATCATGTCAAGAGATACCGTCATCTTCAACTTATGAGGCAGCACTACTGATCCCGCTGGAGCAAAGAATATGTTCACCATCTACAGCAGATAGCAAAGTGACAGTTCAGTAGAGGTGCAGACATTCATTCGTGTGGTGACCATAAAAATGAAAGGCGGTTTGTTCAAGAGAAGTGTCACTAGATTAGCTATGTTACCAATAGAGTGAGACTTAAATGGAACCTTTGTGCGTCTTGTGAATCATTTATTCTATTAAGTCAGTGAATATGTCAAATATACTTTGTTCCTACTGATATGTTGAAAGTCAAGCCTAACCTTTCAAGGGGCGCGACAATGTTATGTTTAAGTTACTTTAAAAAGGTATTTTTTGTTAACGCATCCATTTCTATTTTAAGTGGGAAGCAAAAGTTCGAGGCTGTAAGGCTGGTCGCTCTCGCTCGAATAACGTAGGTTGTTACATGTTAATTTAGCATGAAAACATGTAACATATAGAGGTCAAATAAAATCGAATATTCCACCCTTAATCCTATTCATTTAGACACCATAGAGCAGACAAGCGAATTTTCTTGACAAAATGGCGAAGGACATTTAAATGAAATCGTGATAGGACGTAGGAGGAAACGTACTTTTCTTGTGACAGTAAAAAGCCTCATCTTATTTATTAGAATAGACTACAAAAAATATATAAACATCGTAAGAACACTAGTATTAGGAAAACATGGAACCTAATCCACTAAACTAAGTATTTCAAAGCAAATATTTCATATTTATGTCTATACATATTAAATGGACGTCTTCACGTGAACGGTTAGCTGTACACACGCGGTATATCGTTCCCTGCTGAAACCACCAAGCTAGTTGTATATTGGTATTATCCCCTTGGGTTTGTCGTACTGTGCTGCCTTTCTAAATGGGGGAAAGAAACCCTTCGTCTAATCACTTGGCTTATTTTCATTGGTTCAGTTCTATAATACAGCTTGACGTCCACCCTCTGGTTTCGACTAATTATGGCTTTTAATTGTTGATTCGAGGTATTTCGGGCATCTGGAATGCATTTCAGCCTTTCCGGGAGGCTTGTGTCTAGAAGAAATCAATAGTGATAGTTTGTTTACAGATTAGCAGAGTAATTGGAATTTGGAATGTAATGCATGCACTATAATTCGTGCAGGGGTTATAGGGAGATCTAGCATTGAAAGTTGGAACTTACTGTTGTATATTTGATGGTCATACAGGTAATTGTCTCGTTGATTTAGATTTGGTAATCCATTGTTTACTTAGGTGATTACGGAATATTTTCAATTGGGGAATGAGACAGATACAATGACGTTTGTTAGAAGTTTGACATGTCACTTTTCGGATTTAGACCATAGACTCATAGTCGGTCGGAGAACGCTGCGTCCGTTCCGTCCATCGATATCGACTCGAGAACGACTCTAAGTTGCGTTATTTAACTGTAGGATTTATTTACCATACGCTTGAATTTGCTGATTATATTGGATGGTATAAATGTTTGGAATTGGCTTGTATATTGATGAAGTATTCCACTGATTATCCGTTATTAAAGATCGATAATATTGAGGCTCGGAGTGGATCCTGCCCTACGACAAGGAAATTGTTCTATGTTCCATAAAGATCTGTGGGTGTAGTTTCCGCGGTATAAATTGACAGGACCCTGGACAAGCGCGTTGTCTTAACCGTCGTCACGGTTGCCAAGTTAATGCCTTATTTGGCATAGTGCTATTAGTGGCGTGTGCTAATTGAAATTTGGATTGCCGCATAACGCGTGGGTTAAGTACACCTGATTCAAAACATTCCAAGAGTGAGTCACTTTATCGCTTGATTTGGCAAATCCGGTAGTTGACGTCATAATTTTCTGGTACTTTGTTACGAATAGTAATGCTGACAACATGGTAGGCTGGGCAGGCGCGATGATGATTCTTCTAGCATCGTGATTTTGGAGCAAACCAATTCAGTCCGTATGTGATCTTTGAAGGAACCAGATGGTTTCAGTGCGTGGCTCCCGAAATTGGGATTTTCGGTTGAAATACTGGTATTTAGTGAGAAATATACAGTGCCCTAGTAAGGGGATTATTCAACGAAGCCTTTGAGTAGGTTTGTGGTCGTCGATGGCTTCTTCTCGTCTGATGGATGATTGCAAATGAGGGAAGATTTGTAGATTCGGCCACCTGCGCCCATATTGGGGATTAGACTTTCGAGAGCTGCCACACGCTTGAACCCCGTGTAACATCTTAAGGTATGTTGTTCAGGTAATTTTGGAACAGTTATCGGTTTGATCAGTTATTTGTTGGGATTCCGTACCTGTTTCCTTCACATTTTGGCTTGATCACCGTTCTTATTTGCCTGATTTGTTTCAGGGGTTTTTGTTTTCCCTTCCATTTTCCGGTTTTCTTCCTGAGTTTCCTTACTGCATACTGAGGCTCCTCCTACTACGTGGTTTCGGAGTAACCATCAATTTAACTGCGTGTCCCGCTGCCTGATCCAAGCCTCAACGCTCACGAAGTGTGTCGTCTCGATCTTGACGCTCCAGCGATTGAATGAACACCTGGATCCTGGATGAACCCGCTGTTGGCTTGATCACGTATCAGATAAGTTTAACTTTAAGATATATATAGGGACTTGAATTGTTGTATATATGTATATGTATATGGTTTATTTGTGGGGAATTGTAGGGTTATTTTAATCAGTGTGCGGGTGAATTTATTTTTAATGATCTGAGTTATTAACGGTTTTGCTTGATTTAAAATATAGCTTACCTTCACGTATTTGAGGTTAACTGAGATTGGCATAAGGTTATTGCCGTGTTTGTAGTATTTTCCAGCATTGTACTAGATTGCGTGTTTTTATTTCTTTCTGCGGGGTATTGATATAATTATTTTGAAACTGTTTAGGTGTAAGCAAAGCTTACAAATGCTAATTTAAATCAGTATACCTCTGGTAGAGATACTATTTTACTGGTGTGATTCAAGTAATACTCATAGTTTTATGGTATATTCAGTATTCTTACAAGTTAATTTACATTGTGGTAAATGATAAACATTGTCGTTCTGATTTATTGACTATTCAGTTATAGTAATTTTACATAACGGTATCTTATAAACTGAATCTTTAAGGCTTATTTCTGTACAACTGCGACACGTATACCATGGTACACGCGCACAAAGTTTTAGGAGCTACTATTAGACGCATAACTCTTAATTACTAGCATAATGAGACGATAGATGTCATATGTATATTGTGATTATTGATTAATTTGTTGAATTTTGTTTTGATCTTTCGTAATCATTTGGTATTATATTGTTACTTCCGTTATAGCTAAACGTGCCTAATAGTTGTTAGATCATTCTTTATCTAATTCACTTATATTATCATTCAATTTAATTCAAATTACTGTCTATAAATTTATGAGCATATAGGTTATTAATTGTTTCAATTGAGCTCTTTTACCTGTTTTATATTTATATTATTTTGATTATTGGAAGAAATATGACAACACGTTAACGTCAACCTAACGAACGCCAATAAACTTAAACCTGCACGAACGTTACCGTCTTTTATTTGCTCTGAAATACCTCAACCAAACAGCTGTAGTTAATAGTCGTTTGGAATTTAAATCGCCCTTGTGTAGCTGATAGTCATGGATTTTGGATCGCCCTTATGGATTTTTAAGACCGAGAATCTTCTAGTTTGGGTCTGCGGATTTGGTTATTTCAAACTGGTGGCGCCCTGGTCAAGAGTAAATAATTGACCCGCTCCCACGCCGACGAGCAAGTCGGAGCACACATGTTGCGCTGGCCGCATCCTTAAGGGTAGGTGCCATCTTATTCATTATATCTTGCTAACACATTTAAAAGGGTTTTACGCGCAACAAGGTTCCTGCTTATACTGTGACGTAGGCGACGGAGTGTTGTAAAAATGACCGATCCCATCGCGGTAATTGTTACTGTCACCTAGTTACATTTTAATTTTGATATTAAATGAAATAAATATTCAAGTGCGGTTTTTCTTTCCCTCAAATAAGAGGGAAACCCCCAACAGTTATCCCATGATTGGATTGAATTGTGGACGGCCCTTTCTATTTTCGATCGCAGGCCAGGGCCGTATCACAAATTTTGCAGCTTTCGCCTCGCCGTATCTCACATTTTATAAAGTTTCGTAACGGGTTCATCACTCTCCAGGTACTAACCCAACCTAAATAAGTTTCACTTCAAAAAACCTATTCGAAATAAATGATTGCGAAAAAATAGGGAAAGTTTCAGTTCGAAAAAAAAAATTGAATTTTTTTTTAAATTGGTTTATTTTAATTTTCTATCAGTTTTTGAAGTTTGAAGACTACGTCAAACATATTTTGACTTTTGAATTATTTTCTTATTTCGTAACCTTCCAAATTATAGTGTTTGTGAGAATATTTCTAGCTATAGTGAGACCCCACGAATGTAGAAGATTGATGGTTTTCCATGCGTATTAGCAATAAAAGCAACTATAACTATATTTCATAATGCTTGCAACACGTGTTTCTTCTTGAACCTAAAGTGAAAGTAAAGATTTTTTTTCAATTAAAAGGAAACCTAGCCCCGGAGAGTCGTGTTACAAATGCCCGGCCCCAGTAGTGGGGTCGTTAGAGCGCCACCAATTCTGTCCAACTAAACTGAAAAAGCTCCGCTGGTGTTGTGCAGGGTGGCTAGGCTGGCTTATTTAAGGAACAATATATTTGCTACTAAGTTCTTTTTGAAAACACAGGAACGATTTACAGTAAAATTTGCAATTTTAAAGACCAAGGAATGTCGGAGGACTCTTAAAGAAATTGATAAATTGAGTACAATATGGAGATTGTACGGAAACCAATTCTGTTGTTAACGGTACTGTATGCCTTACAACTAAATGCACTAAATACTACAAACCGAAGTGATCACTTTGATGTTAACTAAGCTAATTACATCTAGGTATGCGTGTGCTAATAGCTGCACCGATTTTAAATGTAGCAATAACAATATGTATCAATGAACGGCCACAATAATTAAATCAAATGACTCGATAAATTAATAAAAATAATAAAATTAGAATAAAACTATTGAAAGCGTGGCTGTCGATGCTTGATTCATATTATAAAGAGAGAAAATTCAGAGCGGTTATATTACTTGATAAATGAATGAAAAGAATAAAATTTATGAAACTGTTTTAAAGCCGGTCAATGCTTGACTTATATTAAAAAGAGAGAAAATTCAGAACAATTAGATTAACTGGTCCGATAAACCAGTGAATGAATGAAAATAAAATTAATGAGCTATCTCAGAGCTTGGCGGTCAATGTTTGAGTTATATTAAAAGAAGGAAAACTTAGAGCGATTATATTAAACAGATAAACAAATGAATTAATGAAAGATAAAGCTTCTGTACGATACCCAAATCCGGTCGTCGAACTCTGTGGAGGCGCAGGGTACCTATAGATACCTCAGGTACTGCCAGTCGATGGCCCCGGGGAAAACTAGCCGAGTACTCGATAGCTCGGTGTCAAGATTGGCTGATAATTGAACTGTGGCCCACTAATTGAAGTTGTGGCTCGCTAGTGAAACTTGTAGCCTGCTAGCAAAAGTAGTAGCCTGGTAGCAAAGGTGGTAGCCTGGTAGCAAAAGGTGGTAGCCTGCTGGTAAAACCCTGAAATAACCCAGTGCGCATTAGACAAAGCCCCCTTACTTTAATAAAAACCATAACCTCCCCTTGCATAAATATATCTTCATTATAAAACAAATTCCCCCAGAAAAAACCATGGACTTGCAATGACCATCAGCAAATAAAAGAGATACTAAGGTACAGACGACTAGAATAAAAAAAAGATAGGTATGAATCACCCCTAAAAGAAAATATAAACTTCCCCATACGATCAAAATTAAAGTTACATTAAAATAAAAATTCGGATTTGATAAGTTTTAAGCAAATGGCGGACTATGCACAAAAAAGGTTAACACAGATAAAGCAATTAAATCATTAATTTAGACAAAAAAACTGTAGCAAGAATTACCTCGATCGTGTGTGAGGGCTACCTATGGGAGATTCGACGGTCTCGGTCGTATATGACGAACGTGGAAAGCCTCTAGAAATCAGGGAAAAACCCATTAGCGTCATGGCGTCGTCCGCGTGCTTCACAGGCAATAGGGAAAAAAATCAGAGAAAATGCTTACCTAGTACAGTATGTATAGATCCCGAAAATCGGTCGTGTCAAAACACCAATAGATACCACAGTATAATCCCCAATAAATGAGCGGAATTAAATCACAAACTAAATGTGGAGTCTCTGAGACTGCAAAAGGTAATCTTAGATGAACTCTCGATTGTCAATTTGAATTTCTCCTTCTACGAGATCAAACGCTACGTCAAATCAGCAAGTAGTGATGGGCTGAAACATGCCAAGTGATTTCGATACAAGGAATAATTCTAAGATAACAAACGACTTAGTTCTCGTCTACTGGGATGGCAAAACGACGGCGGAAGCCACAACTAATGCACTGAAATTAATTGATTCAAGAAATACCAGAGAATATTCCCTAACAAAACGATAAACTTTTAAAAATTTAAATCGACAGCTGGCATTTATAAGAAATAGTACATCCCTACTACCCAATGCTGCCAACAGAATCAACCGAAAATTGCTAGTGCAGGCCGCGTGAAAAGATAAATATATTTAAAAGCAGAGGTCCCAAAACAATCTAACGATCTCAGAAATGATCGACCGGCAATTGGAGTTCAGCAACCAAGGGGTTCCCAAAAAGTTATGAAATATTCAAACCGACAATAAAGTATGAATCGACGAGTTTAATGCAGCGTATTTGCAGGTTTTATTAACAGAATTCTTAAAAAATATATAAATCGGTTTGCTGGCCGTTGTACAGTAAAGTAATATAAATAAAGGCAAGCTATCCAATAACAATGTGCTTCGCTTATCAACTAAAATAAACATAGTCACAACGTGTTATAAATGCTAATACAAATATATTGTTAACCGATACCGCCTTTCTTAATTTACATTAAGAAAGGCGGCAATTTCAAGCTAATTGTTTGCAAAACGAATCAATAAATTTAGAATTAATAAACCGATGAGTGCAAAATACAGCATCTTTTTCCCTAAATGCGGCATATAAATGAAATTTTTAAAATATTTGACACTGGCAAAATCGGATTGTTACATGCTATGCAATAATATATGTCGTTTTTGTGTGGTTCTGTTAATTTCTTAAATTTTGTTACCGACTCCAAATGGCTTTTATATTTATTGCAGAATATTGTATATGATAATAATATGAAGGAGCATTAATTTGAACTAACTAAATAATACATGCCCTCTATTTGGATTTATGCATTATAAAAACCAATCTTATTAAACGCAGCTATACAGTTTCGACAAGGGAAATATTCATGAGTACATGAACACAATCAATATTGTGTTTAGTTCTCGTCTATAAACACCTTTTATTTATGGCTACCGGCTTATATAATTAATTATTAGCATAGCTGTAATGATCGTATAGATTTTCACGATATTCAGTTAATTCTAGGGTTCTAAGTAAAGTGGGGTTTAATGAAAAATTTCCTTTTAGCGCTGTTAAATAATGTCGGACATAATGAGGTTGAGGCCAAGTGCTTACCGCCTTTATCGGAAGCTATAAATATTGAGCTCCGAGAATTTACATTGCCATATCAACTTGCCTGGTAGATATAAAGCTATCTATATACTGCAGAACTTCTTCATATTCTACATCCTTCTGCGTTGCACTGCATAGAAAATTTGCCACAGCGTAAAATATGTTTAGCGAAATGATATCACAGCATTCAATTTTGATGTCTCTTAAATTCCAAGAAGCATGTTAATAGTATTTAATTAAAAATAATCTCTGCTAAAGATTTTTTTGTTAAAAGGCGGTTTTTATTACTTTTTGGTGAATTAATTTTTGTTATGGAATTTTAACGAATATGAAACACGAAGAAAGACTAGTTCAAAAATGAGTAGTCGTTCTTGTCAAGTTTGTTATTCTTCCCACTACCTGAACATAGTACCTACCTTATATAAGTTCTCAGAACCGTTTCAAATTGGTATATTAAATATTATGTAGATACATTTTATCAAAATGCGATTATTCAAAAATAAACCTATTTTTTATAAAATATTCCCAACTGCTTGCAAAAGCAAATATAGTATGCGTGATATTTTTCCATCTTTTATAAGCAATTTTTTCTTAGTATTCTCAATACGTACATGATATAAAAATTGTCCCAAACTGCATGGCAAATAATTTAGAGTCGTATCGTGTCTCTGAAAGGTCTGTACAAAATCTTACTACATACCTATTTCTGATTTTTTTTTTGGGGAGTGACTTTTTAATTTCAGTTTTTGTATTTTAGGAATTTTCGCTATCAGTAATATTTTTGGCAGAAAAAAATATTGTTCGATTTGGTTTGCAGTAAATGTTTCAGTGAGGATTTCCAATGCGAGGATAAATAACGTGTTTGAAACTTGTTATTAAAATTTTCAATTGAATTATTGCCCATCAAAATGGCTGAATGATACAATTCTGCAGAAGTGACGGCTATGTTTTTGGGTATTGTAAAGGAAATGACCGCGACAGTATCAGGAAAAGATTTCCAAATCATTAAAAATTTGCTGCTAATTTCAGGCGCCTTCGCGAAACCGGTAGTTTCATTCCTGTAACTGCCAATTATGGACGCCAACGTGCGATAAGGACTCCTAGAGGTTTTGGAACAAATTCTGGAAAGAATCGCTGAAAGTCTTAAATTAAGCACCATACACTTAGGCTTAGAGGTAGGAGTATCCAAATATGTAATGCATAGAATATTAAAAGAACAGCAGTTTCGTCCATATCATGCATGACGGGTATTTAAACGCGTGAGCGGGCCCAAATGGGGCCCTTCACTGCGACCTTTGGTCTATTGTGGCTCACACTTGTGGTTTTCATTAGGCCAGAGGCTCGATCCTTTTCACGAAATCGAGTAGCTTTCTAGGATGGACAGTTTTCAAATCTGCAAGTGTGATTTGAGAATTTTCAAATACCGTTTGTCTGGTTCTTTCCATTGCTAGGCAGTAGCATAAAAGATGCTCCATTGTATCTTCCTCCTCCAAGAAAAAGCGGTAATCCGTTTCTTCGGAAAGTCCTATCTTGTTCATGTAGCTTCTTAGTCGACAATGGCCAGTATACATGCCAACTACCGCCTGCACCTGTTGTCGGCCAAGTTGAAGAAGTTGTTTAGTTATCACTCCTGATGGCAGAATCACTGCCATTTTTGAATGAGTTACACCCGGTAACTATCTCCATTTGTCTACAAACTGCTATTGTGTCCATCTGGAGGGGGGCTTCTTTAGCTGTGTTGTTGCGGACGCTTGCTTCGCAAGAGCATCAGCTCTTTCGTTACTTTCATATTCTGTATGTCCAGGTATCCAAATCAGTGTAAGTTTATTTTCTCTACCTAGTTTGGTGAGTAGTTCCTGGCAGTTCCATACTGCCTTGGATGAACAATGGCTAGATTCAAGAGCTTTTAAAGCCGCTTAACTGTCCGGGAATATTTTGATTGACTTACCTTTAAAGTTTCGTTCGATGAGCCACTGTGCAGTCATATCAATGGCTTTAACTTCAGCCTGAAAAATGGATGCATGTTTGCCTAGGGAAGACATAAGTTCAACCTTACATTTTTGTTCCATGCAGCGGCTCCTGTATCATCATTGGCCTTGTGGCCGTCAGTGAACTAATTATTTTCTGTAGTTCTCAAACTTTCGGAGTCTTTTGACCATTCGTTCCTCTCTGGTAGGAGGACATCATAGGCATGGTAATAGTTAGTTTTGGTAGACATAACATTTGATGGTAGACTCAACACACTGTCCTTACCGTTTTTCAGCTTGTTGGGCACCATGATGATCGCCTGCGGATTGTTGATCTCCGCCTGTGTCAATCTATACGTAGCCCATCAGGCCATCCTCTCCAATACTATTTGGAGAGGTGACAGATTTATAAGACACTCAAGCGGTGCCGTGGGTGTAGTGCCGAATGCGGCACTAATTGCCAGGTGGACAATTTGATTCTCGCAAGGCTCTGTAGGCTCTTAGACTACCAAGCTACTGCTCCATATGTTATCATTGGTCTTATGGCTGCAATATATAGCCAGTGCATTTGTTTGGGATGTATGCCCCATGTTTTGCTACAAATGCATCTGCAAGTCCATAAAGACACTATTGGTGTTGCAGCAATTTATTCCCGATGCGCATTCCAGTTAACTATTTTATCTAGGGTAACTCCCAGATACTTCACCCAATTCGAAAATGGGATAGTTTCTCCTTTGAGTGAAGGTGGTCTTAAGTTTTCTAGCTTTTTCTTTCTTGGGAACGGAACTATAACTGTTTTGTGCGGGTTCACAGATAGTTGTTCCCTTTCACATAGACCACGGTTAGCACCTCTTGAAGATCCTCTGAGATAGTTATTTGCGAGTTGCAGTAAGTATGCATTTTTTTTTAGTATTCTCACTATGTACATGATATACAAATTTAGGCTTAGAGGTAATAATAAAGAGGAATTGTGGGGAATAATTCAAAATGCAGTCAACATATTAAAGAACGATGCGGAACTAAAGCAAAGAGTACATTTAAACTTTTTACGTCGTATTAATCTTTGTCCTTTTGTTAACGGAGGTCATTTAGAACAGTTACTAAAAGTTTATGATAAATAAATTTACTTTTAATTGCTCCTCATTGAATTTAAAAAAATCCATTTCCAAATTCTTCCTGCAACACTTACTGTAAGTAAATCAAACCAACCATTTTTTCCTGCCGAAAACTGACTGATAGCAAAAATGATTACAACAATAAATAATAAAAAAAAACATTTTTTTTTTAAATTGGTCTGTTTGCAAATAAAGTTCTAAAGCTGTTCACCAAACAGGTAAAAAATAAGAGGTTTTCTGTGTGTGACAATGCTAGGATATTCGCATACACTCCAAAAAATTTCATTTTGCACTGCTAATTCATTGAACAAATTTTATTCTCAAAGACACCAGCCACATTTTTTTATTCAAAATAATTGGAACATCCCGGTGCGGCATCGAACACTAAAAATCAAAATATCTCAAAAACTGCTTAGTTTAGGGGATTTTAACAAAAGTACCTTTTTTGCCTAAAAATGTTCAGCAAAATATAAAAGAGGCAGAAAACTCTATGCCAAAATATTAAATATGGCAAAATTGTTACTTTTAAGGACTAATAATTCTGTAAAAGGTGGACATTGGACGAAAAGATATATGAAGTTCTGAGCTTATTATGATCCGATCGAATCAATTCTAAATTATTGACCTTACCATTTCATAAATATACCTTTAATTACTAAAAATCACAATAGCCCGCAATATCAACAATTTTCGAAATTTGATACACATTGCAGTAGAGGAAAGTAGGCAAATATCGCATACTTTTTCATTTTAATTTAGAAAATCCAATCGGTTAACTACAATAGAGTTACTTTTAATGGAATTTATGTCGAAAACCTACCTCCTTTGATTCGTCAGTGCTAGATAACACAATTTTCAAAAAAATTGAGAAAAAGTAAAAATTACTATAGTAGTGTAAAAAGACGTAATTTTAAAAATAGTATCCTAATATCGGATAGTAGGGGTTCTAAATATCGCACTATCGGTTATAAGGAATATCTAAAGGAAACAAAGCCACCCAATATTTATATAACACTTTTATTATTAAAATGGTACATATTAAGTATACATTGCGACTTATGGATCATAATAAAATTCACAAAAAAATGCTTTATGTTTTCCAATCCCGGTACACCCCTCGTGACTCCAACGAGAGCACATGGTGCATCGAATCCATGGTTCTCCCTTAGTATTTTGAGAATATAGGTTTAAACAATAAAAATATTCAGCATCATCGTTATCCGCATCATGATCATCACTGGCATCAATATCGGATATATGCGATATTGGGGATATCTAACTGTGCGGTAATAGGAAACTTCACCTAAAAACAATAAAAAAACAGGTTCTAGCAAAAAACGATATTTTTCAGAAACAAACCACAGACAATGAAAATCGTCCAATAGAAACGACGCTTTCGTCTATCCACTAGATATTTGGCAGATGTCAAAAGCTACCGCCCTGCCACCGGATATAGGTGGCAACACTTAGAATTAGGAAATAAGGTAGGGTGCGATATTAGGCGCCTATCCGATATTTGGATACTTTCCTCTAATAGGCTAGTAGTAGGTACATATTGTGCATAATTGCTAGACCTAAAAAGATCCTGCGGCTCACCTTAGTTATGCCTTTAACTTCCGGATAAACTAACTCAACTACGCTCACCCTAGAGTCCTGCTTGTTGCACGTGCCGATGGCTCTTCCGAGCAGGCCCTGCGCATCCGCAACAGCACATCTCTATTGCTGTAGATGGATTGTCTTCTCTTCTCGACATTCTTCGTACGAGTAAGCTTCTCCATGCTTAAAATTGTTATATATGTAACCGAGATGACAGTGTACTGTCAAAATACCGACGAGGAAATTATTCGGGTTAGCCGTTGATTTGTTTTCTACTAAAGATTCTCTACTATCGATCCAAGGAAAAAAGGTTTTGTAGTCAAGAGATTCTTTTTTTGTACTTTGCGGTTCCTAAAAGTGGCACAGGTCCCACATATCGGCTGTTGGATGGAAATAACTGACAAGTTTTTTAGCCTCTGCATTACCCCACAATATTCAAGAATTTTCACTTATCCAAGATAGTTACTATTCATTAATATTAATTATTCCTAAGTGTCTCGATACTTTATGTGATTGCGGACGTGACTCTCTTCTTTATGACTACCTTGGTTCAAAAATATATTTGTGCATACTTATGCATGCATCGCAAAGGTAAATCGACTTACAGCTTTGCTTTCTCACTCTTCAGTAGTTAGAGTGATGAGTGAGAATATCCCCTTCATCAATAGTTGGGCTTTCGCTCGTTCCACCCTATGCTCCTTAGGAACATCCGGTAAGGATAAACCATCTATCCTCTCTTGGTACAGGCATCTAAGAAACTTATGCCAAGTTAGGTCGTTACTATCATTTCCATTATACCGGTCGGCAGTCTTGAAAGACCTAGGGGTTTTAGTATTACCTCACAATGTTCAAAAATACTCACTATTCCAAGATAGTTACCATTCATCAATATTAATTATTCTGATACTTTTGCGCAATTGCCGACGTGACTTTTTTGTGGTTACCAAGGAGACCATCACTGTATCCCTCTACTTACGACCTTGGTTCAAAGATATATTTCTGCATACTTATGAATGCATCGAATAGGTAAATCGACTTACGTCCCCGCTTTCTCACTCTGCAGTAGTTATGAGTGAGAATATCCTTTTAATCATTAGTTGGGCTTCCTCCTTAGGAATATTCGACAAGGATAAACCATCGATCTTCTCTCGGTACAGGTATCTACGCCCCTATGCGAAGTTAGCTCGTTACTCCTCATTCCATTATACCGGTTGGCAGTGTTGGAAGAACTAAAGGTTTAAGGCTGTTCAAGTTTCAGCATTACCCCACAACGTTCAAGAATAATCACTTTTCCAAGATAGTTACTATTCAATAATATTAATTGTTCCTAAGTGTTCCGATACTTTTGCGCAACTGCCGACGTGACTTTCGACTTAGTGGCTGCCATGAAGAACATCATTGTATCATTCTGCTTATGACCTTGGCTCTATGATATATTTCTGCGTTCTTGTGAATGCATTGGAAAGGTACATCGACTTACGTCGTCGCTTTTTCACTCTTCAGTAGTTAGAGTGATGAGTGAGAATGTCCTTTTCATCAATAGTTGAGCTTTCGCTCGGGCCACCTTCTCCTCCTTAGGAACATCCGACAAAGATAAACCATCTATCCTCTCTAGGTACAGGCATATACGCACCTTATGCGAAGTTAGGTCGTTACTGTCATTTCCATTATACCGGTCCGCAGTTTTGGAAGACCTAGAGGTTTAAGGCTGTTCAAGTTTCAGCATTACCCCCACAATGTTCAAGAATAGGTACACACTAATCCAAGATAGATGTTATTCATTAATATTAATTATTCCTAAGTGTTTCGATACTTTCGTGCGCTTGCCGACGTGACTTTCTTCTTTGTGGCTACCATGAAGACCATCACTGTATTTTCCCCTTATCACCTTGGTTCAAAGATATATTTCTGCATACCTATGAATGCATCGGAAAGGTAAGTCGACTTACGTCTTCGATTTCTCACCCTTCAGTATTTACAGTGATGAGTATATTTGGGCTTCTGCTCTTTAGGAACATTCAACAAGGCTAAACCATTGATCCTCTCTCGATACAGGCATCTACGCACCTTATGCAAAGTTAGAGCGTTACTGTCATTTCCATTAAACTGGTTGGCAGAGTAGGAAGAACTAGAGGTTTAAGGCTCTTCAAGTTTCAGCATTACCCCACAATATTCAAGAATACTCACCATTCCAAGATAGTTACGATACAATAATATTACTTGTTCCAAGTGTTCCGATGCTTTTGCGCAACTGCCGACGTGACTTACGTCTTTGTAGCAACCATAAAGAACGTCATTGTATCCTTCTTCTTATGACCTTGGTTCTAAGATATATTTCTGCATACTTATGAATTAATCGGAAAAGTATATCCTTTTCATCAATAGTAGGGCTTCCGCTCGCGGGCTATCCTTCTTAGAAACATCCGAAAAGAATAAACCATCTATCCTCTTGCGACGCGTTTTCTGTGTAATAATATTTGTTTTTAAAGAGTAAAAGATGTTTAATGCTCGTGGAGCTATGACGAGTTCCACCGAGATTAGTATTAGTGTACACTTACCGAATTCGACCAGCTATCCACAGCTAAAACAATTACCCGGCAGGTCAGAGTGCAAGGCCTTGTAGCAAGCTGTAAAGTGAGCGCGCAATTTGCCCGCTGCTCAATAATCCGGAGAAAGGTTTATTGGGCGCCACCGAGTTCGTTCAAGGCCACCTATACGACAAGGCCAGGAAGCAGGCAGTTTTAGGCAAGGATGAGTCATCACATGTAGACCAAATTGATCGTTGACTTATTTGTTTGGAAGTAGTATTTTCACTCGGTTTTTCATTTATTCGATTATTTTATAACTTGTAGTTAATATAATTATATTTTGCAACAGTTTCTTGTGGGAGATTGACTCCGTTAAAATAAATTTAAGTGATTTCGGATAGGTTTTTGGACAATAAACATTCTAGTTTAGGAGCCTATCTGTTGTGTATTTTTAAGTAATTTTGCCATTAAACAATGCCTTACCGGTGCTGTGTCCCCAAGTGTAAAGGGAATTACGACAATGGGCCTAAAGTTGCTACATTTCGATTTCCAAAAGATTTGGAGTTAAAGAGAAAATGGATTTTTGCAAGAAAAAGGGAACAGTTTACACCTAGTGGTAGTAGCAGAGTAAGCAATGAAAATATTTAATATAGGTACATATATTACCTATTAGGTACTATAGTGATGTTTAAAATACGGGCAGGATTACCCAAGTTCTTAATTTGTAAGAAGTTAAATATGTGCTTTATAATGACAACATTTATCCAATTCCGTAAAAAAAATAGGAATTGGGTAAACACGTATTTAACTTCTTACGAGTTATGAATTACCGCTTAAGAATTACAAATTAAGAACTTGAAAAATCCTGACCCACGTATCTATTATTTATTATTCTGCTAATATCAACACGTCATGCATTATTATTTCAGGTATGTGAACTACACTTTCAAAATGATTTGATTCAGAGGAAAACCACGTTTACAAATGAATCTGCTGGAGAAATATTAGAGGCTTTTCTGAAAATGCCAAGATTAGTAGAAGGTAGGTACATTGAGAAAAAAAAATAAGCTACTAACCCAAACTAAAAATTTAGTAACTATAACTAAAGAGTGTAGATAACATAGAGAACAGGTCAATAAGTTAGTTATGAAAGAAAATATGAATTAGTTAACTGCAAACATTTATATCTTAACCCAGTAGCAGCAACTGTTATTTTATAGTTGTCTAAGCTACAAAGTTGCAGCACCTACACTTTAAATTCAAATTTCCTATTTCTATAATAGGCGTTACAATAAATTATTTTAGTCAGTTTAACTAAGCTTCCTAGTTGTAACCAATATTTCTAGTTAATACACAAACAGAAGTAGTTATATAAGCCATAATTTTGTTTTGGTGTAACCAGTATAATTATCAATGACAACTAATTTTGCTAGTTAAATTTGTCGCAACTAAGGAGCTTCGTTATGACATGGAACATTTTGGGTTAACAAAACAAAACATAATAGCAAACTTTTCTCTTAATCAAAAATGCTTGCTAACCAAACTGAACCTCATATAACACAACAGGATTATATCACCAAAAAAAATACATACGTGATATTGTTTTAATATTTTTATTTTGAGCTATGTATGTATAAGTATCTAGAAATATGAGAAAAAAAATTAACACTTAGTGTCTTATTAGGTAAGGGTCTTTGTATACACCACGAAGGAATAACTAGACTACTAGTTGTGGGAACCAAGTTGTTGCAACTATTTTTTTAATAATATTTTTGTTATTTTTTATTTAACTCGCTTAATCAGTGAACACATGTCGCCTCAGCCAGAATAATAATTATCTATCTTTTAACAAAAATTTGTAATAATCAGAACTCATGTCAGTTATAATAATCTATAAAGTTCAACTAATTTAAAATTATTGCAACAACAAGATCAGACTGGTTGTAATCACTATTTTTTTTAGTAGTGTGACTACTAAAAAAGATCAACCCATGTGCTTAGTTAATGCAATTTTCTCAGTGCACATGTGCTTAACAGGGCTCTTCCTTTCTTGTTATTGAGACAATCTTGTTTGTTATAGGTGCTATTCCAAGTAAGCTACCTGGATGCCCTTCATACTTAAGTAAAATGATGTCCCTCTCCGAGAATGTCCAGACACTAAATGCAGAAAGATCGAATGCCGGGAAATGGAAAGGGCTATTGTTGAAAGTTTGGATGTAGCAACTACCTACAATGAAGCAATATCTTTTACTTCGCTACATGAAGCTGACATCAAAATGAACGAACTTGAGGATGGATGGTTGAAAGGAAAAGGAAGAACAAACTTGTGTTTTTTTTATTTAAATGAACCCGCTGAAGGGTAGGTACCCAAGTGTTAAAGTGTCTGTGTTTCTGTCAGAAGACTTGGACATTCAAGTGTTTTTGGGCAATGTGTTCGTTAAAAAAATATTGTGTTCAGACAAGAGTGTTATAAAACTACCAGTGCGGGTCGAGGATATTATTACTTTAAATAAAGTGCTTCATGAATCCAAAATATTTTTGATAGACAATGAAAATAAAGATGATAATGTTAATGTGGACAACAAAGGTAAGCTTCCAAACCAACGGGAAAGCTTCACTGGATAAAAAAGTCCATTGTAGAGCAAAACCGGCGTCGTCGCGCGCTTCGCAAGGTGGAATCAGCGCGCAGACTTTTCATATCGCGCAACCCTCGAAGCATAGAACGACAGAGATTATGACGAATGCGCCAGAAAGATATGAGTTCGAATTAAATATCGGATTTAAATGTTGAACTGAAGCGGAACGTCGAAATAGTACCAGGGACGTACTAGAAATTCACTTTAAATTAGTGACCAAAACGAAATGTCACACTCTCTCGGTACAGGCATCTACGCACCTTATACAAAGTTAGGTCGTTACTGTCATTTCCATTATACCGGTTGGCAGTGTTGGAAGAACTAGAGGTTTAAGGCTGTTTAAGTTTCAGCATTACCCCACAATATTCAAGAATACTCACTATTCCAAGATAGCTATTAGCCATTAATATTAATAATTGTTCCTAAGGGTTTCGATACTTTTGCGCAATTGCCGACGTGACTTTTTTGTGGTTACCAAGAAGAACATCATTGTATCCTTCTCCTTATGACCTTGGTTCTGAGATATATTTCTGCACACTTATGAATGCATCGGAAGCGTAAATCGAATGTCGTCGCTTTCTCACTCTTCAGTAGTTAGAGTGATGAGTGGGAATGTCATCAATAGTTGATCTTCCTCTCGGAACAGCCTTTCCTCCTTAAGAACATTCGATAACGGACAATCCATCTAGCCTATTTCCTAGGGGTTCGCGAGACCGAGACCGAGACCGAGACCCGGCAAGTCTCGGTCTTGGTCTCGAAGAAAAAATTTAGTCTCGGTCTCGGTCTCGGGTCTCGAAGCTCGAGACCAAGACCGAGACTACCTTGGTCTCGGTCTCGGTCTCGGTCTTGTCTCGGTTTGGTCTCGGTCTCGGTTTGAGCAAATAAAAAGTAATTAAACCGTTTACTGTTTTATTTCGTTACTAACACAAATGCGTTACTTCGGAATGTTAAGTTAAATGAAACATCTAATAAGTGTCTTTTGTGTATCAGTTCTTGGTGTAGAAGTGATATTAGGGATAAACTTTTTAAATAATTTTACATTTTTTGTTTGCAACAGTTGTTTGGATAATAATAGTTAACTTAAATAGGTATCTAATAATATTTTAATATATTTCATGTTAGTTTCTAAATTGTTGTTTTGATATAAAAATGCTTAACTCTAATACAGGTAGGTATACAAGTGATAGGGATTTTTAAGTATGTACAGGGTGTCCCAAATTCGAGCCTTATCATTGGGATCTCGGGAACTAGAAGAGATACGAGGTCGGTTAAATGGAGGCAAAGTTGCGCCATTTGATGCTGATCAAAATGCCACCTTACAAGTTTAAAAATTCCTAACACTTCCGAAGATTTTTGAAAAAAAAAACGAATTTTCGCGATTTCATTTTTATTTTTTTATGACTTTATTTGACTAGATATAGCAAAATAAATTTTACATTCTTATTGTTACTTTCTCTTTTCTACAAGATAGTGTTATCAGATTTTCAAACCGCCGTTTTGTCTTTGAGCTGCCATCATCAACTTTGTTTTTTTAAACACGGCCCTGGATTTTTAATTACGGACTTTAAGAGCTTCTAAAGTCCCAGAATCAATGATGTATCCCACTTATTCGAAAAAGTTATATTAATGGCATTTTTCATAAGAACTCATGTGTTAGAGAGAGACAGAAAACAGATTTTTGGTAAGATCTTACCAGGAAATCATTACAATGATTTTTTCGAAGAGTATGCGATACAGCAATGAGAATGTGATTTATTATTTGTTCCAAATCTAATCCCACACAACTAATTACGTGGGTAAATTGCTAAAAATTTGGCCAGAGCCTATGGTTTGAGGGTTGACACTTTAATAATAATTATATTATTTATTAACTACTTCCTACTTCTGTTTTTAAGCTTTCTTTATGCAAAGCATTAATGCGTAAAAAAAGGTTTT
>MU181947.1:56799-68448 GCA_016904865.1 Pissodes strobi
CGGCTTGCGCGGGGTAGTTTGTATGCGCCACTAGTTGAATGATGAAAAACAAAAACGGCATTTTTTAAGTATAGTAGGACAAATTGCTTGTTTCCACCGGAGAACACTGTATATATGAATATATGTCAAAAAAAGCATGACCTAGTACGTTTTTGATAATGCTATTTTAGGTACTTTTTGGGCTTCTGGTCCAATTTTGTAAATAAACTAAATAAGATGAATGATGTATAGAGTGGCCCACTAAGGAGTAAGATATCTCCATTTCCATAATAAATAAGAAAATACTGTTTAAACAAAAGTTTTGTGGAACTTAGAGCGGTATATTTCTAAAATAGTTTTATATACAGGGCGGTTCAAAGAAGCGTGGTACACCACCAGGGAAAATTCTATGAATATTGCACACAGTATGTTCTGTACCTCGTATCTTAATTTTTATTACTCTATCTTATAACAGGTTCCGGTTTAGCTGGATGTAACATTTTTCCGGCTTTCGATTATTGATAGCAGATAGCTTAATAAAAACCAAGATGGTAAAGTGCAAGTTATTTTGCTCTAAGTCAAACCATTTAGATTTTGAAGCCTTCCAAAGTGTCGACCAAAATGTCAATTTTTATTAATCAATATTTCAAAAACTATTGAATACGGGTACAATATGTAAGCATGAAATAGTCATATATTTTTTCGTTGCCGTAGACAATTGATTATTATATAGGGTATGTCATTTAAAAAAAAAATTGGCGTGCGACGTTTTTTTTCCGAAAGACCTGTATATATAAAACTTTTGTTTAAATTTTTTTTCTATTAACATTGAAATGGAGATATCTTGCTTCCTCGCACTAATAGGCCACCGTGTGTGTAAACGCTCTGAATTTTGAAACTTTTTATCGCTCTGATTGTATTTTTGCTCTTGGTTGTCCATTTTAATGTGCTGAATTCAAGTTTGACCTCAGTTTCACCTATCATCATTAGATTTTAGAGAAAATAAAAAGAATATAAAAGCGAATAAAACAAGCCATTAAAAATATAGTAAATTTTATAATTAAAAGAAACTAAGTCACAATTTTGTATTTTGAACTTGTAAAAAGAGGATAGGTTGTCTTTTTTTCATTTGATACAGCATACACTTTTACATCACATGAAAAATTAGTTACCAAATATACTTGACATTTGTGTCAATGTATCCTATTGAATTCAAAAAATTGTCTCATTAGAAAAGAACGCAAAGTACGTTATAATGTTCGTTGAAATAAGATCAGTTATTACAGCTAAAAGAAGATGCAGTAGAATATTTAATAAAAGTCCAGGTTCCACTGAGAGAAGAAAAAGAACAATCAGTGATAATCAACTTTTGAATAGAACGATCTAAGGTCACAAAGGGATTCAGGAAAATCCATCTTCGTCTGTACGAAATCTGAAAGATTTTACCAATATTCATAAAACAATTGTCTGTAGGGTATTAAGCAAAGTTCTGAAAATGAAAGCTTATAAGAACCAGAACGTATAACATTTGAAAGAGATATTTGTTAAAAAGTAATCGTAATTTTTGTAGCATTTTATTATGCCAGGTGAGGCTACTTACTTGCGAATAAGCATAAGGTACCCGGGGGATAATTGGAGCCAGTGGGAATGGGAGCCACCTCGTTATTACGCACTGAAACGCCTTATTATAACCTCTGAACGCAACCTATGTTTGACCTTGAGCCATGCTGGCTTAGTGACATCATTTTAATTTAAATCAGTGCATTTTGATCTGTTCGCCGGAGAGCAATAAATTTCCGAAGAACTTCTAGCAGTGATACGTGCAAACTATTATCGTGATAAGCGATATGGTCTATTTTAAAGTATTTTGTTAGGATAGCTTGGTAAAAGTATGTTGTTATAGCTTGGTAAAAGTATGTTGTTTTATTAAATTCCATCTGATTTTTTGTTAAATTTTGCTGCTTTTTATTTTTACCTTTTTAATGAAAAAAATTACTATGGGGTAATTGGAGCTCCATTACCCCAGCAGCTTCCATTACCCCGTGACTTCCTTTTTTAATCTTACATATTTCTTTCAGATGCCCAGACCATGGAAGAGAAAAACCAAATAGGCATCGTGGACATTAGAAGACCTTCAAAGGGCTGTTCAGATGGTGGCCAAGGGAATGGGTGTTAGACAAGCAGTTATTTAATGTAATATCCCCTACCAAATATTCCAGAAAAGACTGAAGGAGGGTAACTTGTAGTGGTCTGCACAATTTGGCTGAAATCCTGTTTTTCCAATCCAACAAGAAAAAGAAATGGCTACCTACCTAGTTAGGCTTTTCAACATGTTCTATAGTTTATCGAGATGGGAGTTTTCTCGCCTTGCCTATAGATGCGCAGAAAATCTTAAGTTAAAGCATCCTTTCAACTCCCAGAAGCAGCTGCCTGGGAAAGACTGGCTGGAAGGTTTTCTAAGACGAAACCCTACCATTAGTGTCCGTAAGCCAGAAGCCACGGGCATCTATCGTATCAAAGGCTTTAACAAGTTAAAAGTCACTCGGTTCTTTGAAAATTTTATCGGTGTTATGTCCAAATATAAGTGTAAAAAGTCCAATATTTATAATATGGATAAGACGGGTATAACAACGGTTCAAGAACCAGGAACAATTTTAGCAAAAAAAAAGAATAGGAGCGGCAACTAGCTGGATCTTATGTGCCACCTTTGTTCCTGTTTCCAAGGAAACGATTTTCACCATTCCTCGCTAAAGATGCCCCCCCCCCCCCTGAATATCAGGTCACGTTCGACGGCTGAACCAACGATGAGATGTTCCTGTTACGGCTGAAGAATTTTGTTAATTCACAGAACCGAATCAAGATCGGCCAGTTCTTCTAGTGCTAGACAATCATCCTAGTCACGCAACGTTTGTACCTTATAATTATTGTAGGAACAAATTATTTAACTATGCTTTTACTCCCGCCGCATTCTTCTCATCGAATGCAGCCGTTGGACGTGACGTTCTGTGAACCCCTTATAAAGGACTATTATAAAGAATGTGATCTATACATGAGATCAAATAATTTATCCGAGATAACACCGTATGATGTTGTAGGTCTCTTTAATAAGGTACAAGTAAAGGGGCCTCAATAGACAAAGAGATATCCGGTTTTAGATGCTGGTATTTCTCGATTCAGCCAAACATTTTTACTTATAGAGATTTTATATACGACTCTAAGTCACCAGTTTTGCGTAGATTCAAATTCTGGTGGACCAAATAATACAACGACGGTGGCTTCAGAAAACCATTAATTAGTACCAGAAGCCCACAGTGTACAGAATAACTTAGATCGTAGCCTGGAGGATAACTCAGCCATAAACATCTCCACCCAACTGACTCCCAAAATTGAATTTTACCAGAAGCCATGGATGAGCCTAAATCCGGATGCTCAACATGAGATGAGGAAACTACAAACAGAAGCCTTAGCACATCAATTTCTGTTATTCTTTTGATGATTTCCCCTGAGCCAGAAATTCGAAAGAACCCAAAAAAGAATTCAAGACAAAAACAGCATTCCACCATTTTAACTAAAACTCCTATGAAACAGATTTTTGAAGACAAACACCAGAAAAGGCAAGAACGAGAAAAAAACCCAGGGAAAAACCAAACGATTAGTGAAAAGCGTAAACACCAAAAAAATCTAAAACCACCAAAGAAAAATCAAATCGGCTAGTATTTTCTTCATCCCGAGAAAATGAAAATATTCAACGGCCAGGTTACAAAACCTGTATTCAGAATAAATTAAAAACCCAACAGAAACCGAAGAAGTTCGAACTAAATAAAAATCAGGCAAAACCCAAAGTAAAAATGGCGGCTTATGACGAATCGTCAACTTCGGTAAGTGAAATTAGTGAAACAGAATTGTGTGGTGACGATAAATGTGATGATTTCGATGATGACGAAAATCGATGTATTATATGTGACGATGTTGGAAAAAATGACGAATTGTTGTATCGGTACACTAATTGCGGAATTTGGGCATATTCTGAATGTTCGGGTGAAGAGAGACCTGAAGGTTATATTTGCGATTTTTGTTTAGACAAGCTGTACTAGGCTTCAGCCTCGAGTTCAACATCTTTTTAGCATTTTCTAAAAATAATTAGTGCTGTAGTTTCTCCTTTCTTTAGATTAAGATATTTTAAAGGTAGGGTGTAAGGGGTAGCGTTCACATGAGAACATCAATGTTACCCAAATGCCAACCTCACCTGCTCGAGTGGTGACACCGGTCACCCGGTGCACCCTGCTAGAAGACGAACGAGGCAATGGCGACCGATTATTGGCGGTATAACCATACGTAACAGAGATACAGGATTAAATCCCTATATAAAGTGGAGGAAGGCAACGGATACCACCTTCACTACTCATCCCAAGAGAATCACATAAAACACACGAAATCCTATGATGAATGCATTTAACCCAAAATTGTCCGGAGTTATAAATCGTTCCCCAATCGGATCTTCGGGGGGAACTGTGTTAAATGAAGTCAGGAAGGAGAGACTAAGTCTACGAAGCGAAGTAAGGGTTGGCACTTGGAATGTGCGTAGCTTATATGAGGCCGGAAAACTGGCCAACCTACTAGAGGAAATGAAAAGACTGAAGATGGACATTATGGGTGTCGCGGAAACGTGGTGGCCTCAGGCTGGAGTGTGTCACGTTTCTGGAGGGGTCTCCAAATACTATTCAGGAAATAATGACAGAAATCATAGAGAGGGAGTAGGAATAGTCCTGACTGAAAGGTTATCCAGATCTGTAATAAATGTTCTCCCTTTCTCAGACAGAATCATATTACTTAAACTATACGCCAAACCAGTCAACATCAATGTCATCCAGGTGTATGCACCCACAACATATTCAACAGAAGATGAGATCGAGACGTTTTACGAAGAATTAAAGCAAGTACTCAAACAAGTTAAAAATCATGAGATAAACATGAGTATGGATGATTTCAACGCCAAAGTGGGAGAAGGAAGATTTGAAGCATTGGTGGGACCTTATGGACTAGGATTACGCAATGATCGTGGCGAACGTCTTTGCCAATTTTGTCAGGAGGAAAACATGAAAATAACAAACACATGGTACAAGCTGCCACCTAGACGCTTATATACGTGGAAGGCTCCAGGAGATCGCCCAGACAACATAATCCGCAATCAGATCGATTACATACTCATCAACAAACGTTATGGGACATCGGTAAAGAGAGTATGCACCTACCCGGGTGCCGATGTGCCCTCAGACCATGTTCTCTTGATGGCGGTAATTAAAATCAAAATTATGACAATCAAAACCCATGTACCACAGCGAAAGATAGATTACGAAAGACTTAAAGATGAAGAAACAAAAAACAAAGTTACAAAAAATCTTAATGAGAAAATACTGACAACCATAGATTCACAGACGGTAGAGGAAGCTAACATGGGTGACGTATGGGAAGAAATGGAGGCTGCCATGACCAATGTTGCAAAAGCAGAATTGGGACATAAACGAAAAGCACAAAAACACGATTGGATGACAGATGAGATACTGGCGCTGTTTGAGGAACGAAGAGGGTACAAGAACAAAGGGAATGGTGATAAATACAAAAAAAAATCCAGAAAGTCATTAGAACGAAAATAAGAACCGCTAAGAATGAGTGGCTGAAACAATAGTGTGAAGAACTAGAACAACTACAAAGAATACACGATGACTTCAACCTACACAGAAAGATAAAAGAGACGGCAGGAGTATAAAAAGAGTCCATTCTCTAATGTAGAAAACGATCAAGGAGAATTAGCGCAGGATGATCAACAGCGTAAAATCATATGGGAAAACTATATTAGCAACCTTTTTGCCGATGAAAGACCTGCTATTGAAAATGTAGACGACAAAGACCTCTCTGGACCTCCCATCACAAGAGAGGAAATTATAAGAACGATCAATACATCCAAAGATAGAAAGGCGATTGACCCAGACCGCATCCCTGTCGAGTTGCTCAAACTATTGGACGACAAAAACATCACAGTTCTTCAGACGATATTTAATCGAATCTATAACACAGGCGAATATCTCGCCAAATGGTTAACATCGAATTTTTTCCCCTTGCCAAAAAAGAAAAATGCAACAAAATGTGAAGACCACAGACTAATCAGCCTCATGATATTCCTTAAGATTATCCACTACAGAATATCAATAAAGTGCGAAAGAAACATCGGATCCACACAATTTGGATTCAGACGAGGTTTAGGCACGAGAGAAGGATTAGTTGCGACTCAAGTACTAATTCAGAACTGCAACGATCAGAGAAAGGACATAATGCTGTGTTTCATCGATTATGAAAAGGCGTTCGACAGAGTCCAACATCATAAACTGATCCAAATCCTAAATAGATTGGACATAGACCAAAAAGACATCCGCTGCATTCAAAGCCTATACTGGAACCAAATGGCTGAAGTCAGAGTTGGTAACGATCTCACAGAAGCAAGACCAATTTGTAGAGGGGCCAGACAAGGGTGTATTCTCTCCCCACTTCTCTTCAATTTATATTCTGAAGCCGTCTTTCAGGAAGCCCTAGAAGAACGCAACGTGGGCGTTAAGGTGAATGGTGTATGGGTCAACAATATTCGTTATGCGGACGACAAAGTTTTAATTGCAGATAACATTGAAGATTTGCGGGATATGCTTGGGATTGTCAGTGAATGCAGTAAGAACATGAGCCTCAATATCAACACCAGGAAGACTAAATTCATGATAATTACTCGAAAGCCACAAGAATTTCAAAACTCAAGCCTAACAATCATGAGAATCAAGCAATAGAGCGAGTAAATAAATTTAAATATCTAGGAACGTGGCTGTGTGAAAACTGGGAATCAGACACAGAAATCAGATGCCGGATTGAAAATGCCCGCAGTGCGTTCATGAAATTCAAAAAAGTGCTGACCAATACTGATTTCGATCTTGGCTTGAGAATTAGATTTGTCAAATGCTGTGTCTGGACAGTGTTGCTTTATGGCATGGAGGGATGGACACTGAAGGTGAAAACTATGAACAAGCTGGAAGCATTCGAGATGTGGGTCTATAGGCGTGAACTGAGGATTCCATGAACTGCAAGAAGAACCAACTATGAGGTCTTGAGAATAATTAATAAATACCGCGAACTGTTAGACACCATTAAACGTCGAAAAACAGCATACCTGAGCCACGTAATACGCAACGAGAGGTACCAATTCCTGCAATTGATAATTGAGGGGAAGATTGAGGGAAAGAGAGGAATCGGCAGGAAAAAGATGTCATGGCTCCGCAACGTTAGGCAGTGGACAGGACTGAGGACAATGCAAGAACTAATGCATACCATAGGTAATAGGGAAGAGTAGACAAATGTGATCGCAAACATCCATTAATGGACATGCAGCAGAAGAAGAAGAAGAAAGGTATTTAAAAACCGTTGGCTCCAATTACCCGCGTGATTGAGTAATGGGAGCCAAATGCATTTTGTTTTATTTTCTTTTTTATAAATTCCGTTTTATTTATTTTTTTAATGTGTCATATATATAAAAAGTATGTATGTAAACCCTCTTTTAACTCTACTTGTATTTGAATAAAGGCTAATAACACCATTTCTAAAATTATTGTCCCTTACGTGGCTCCAGTTCCCCCCGGCTCCCCTAATCATAGGATCTGGGGTTTCATAAAAGTGACAAAAATACAATCCAAGGTATGGTGTGCTGTTATCTAAATTAAGAATTTATGGATTAGACACTAAACGCATTGTGACTGCTGCTACTTACATCGATATGCTTGAGCAGTTCTTGCATGCACAGTTAGAGCTAGAGACTCTAAATGCCACATTTTGCGTTAAAAACTCGGGTTTCTGTAAATATTTTCTTTCGGGACAGATGCAACGGTCACTAGATTTGATTGTTCCCGACCTTTTCTCTGGAGATATGCCAAAGATTATTCTTAGGACCTTCTTCCGTGATATATTCGGGAACTCCAGAGTAACATCAGAAATGTTATAGAGAACATAACACAACAATTTTTAATAAACTGATTCGATAATAATTTTGTCAGACGATTGACGTGCACCGATTTTAACGGCAGACATTTACAACAATATGAAATATAATATAAATAGAATTGTTTTATCCAATTTTTCGTTTACATTCATTTAATATAGGTCTTCTTTCTTGATGCGCTTTTCCTATTTAGTGACGATTGAAACGTTGAAGCAAATGTCAAGTAGTGGAAACCTAAAATTATTTTGACAAGATCTCATTGTTCACTGGTGGCTAGATTTGGTAATAAATAGAGTTTCGTTTTCCATTATGCTGTATGTTAAATTATGAATATATGCTACAGATGTCGAAATAAAACTACCTAACACAAAAGTTATAGATGTTACTTTTATGACACAAATATGCATACCGTTACATTGAAAGTAAGCAACTTATCCCTTCCCTGAAATTTTCCGTTTTTGTTACTAATCATTGCTGGCTTACTTCCAAGTGACAAAAGTAGCTAAAAAAACTTATGAAAAATAGAAACTACTCCGCGCAAACGGATCTCGATATCATTCTCTGTTTTTCAATTAGAGGGCTTCAAAGCGGCTAAAAATAAAATAGGACGCTCTGTAGAGTAGGTAGCTATTATACAACAGTTTCATTTCCATGTTTAGTAAAACATTCTATAAAACAAATATTACCTAGAAGATCTAGTTAATATGCAGCCAGGCTTGACTCATGGTGCTTAAGAAGTGCTATTTCGATGATAACTTAAACGAAAATCGTCCAACAGTGGAGGGAATGCCTCCATCTTCTATTGGTCAGAATATGGCCTCAATGGCCACAGGGTTGAGTCGTCTGTCTATTTCGAGAAAAGTTAAAGGCTAACTTTTAAGATTTTAATTAGTAAGCTAACCAATACGATCCATAATTAACCAAATCAAAATCAGACAGACCCACTTAATTTAAGAATGATCAATAATTATACAAATATAATCCTGCTGATAGTACATTTTCATTGAAGTGAGAATTGCATAAGTGAGACGCTCAAATAAATAAAAATAATGATTCGAATTCTTTAAATGTTACAGTTTTTCGTTGACTAGTATTTTACCTAACCAGAAGCACTATAATCTCAACAGGCGTTATAAATATGAGTCCATTATTAAAATGAAATCTTTTTTATGTTAGGATTCACATGATAATTGAAACAATATTTACAGATTTAAATTAAAAAATAAGCAGAGTAGCTACCTGGTAGCACTCAAAATGGTGCACTCGCTGTAAGTGCACATTTGATAGATGTATGAAATAAGTAGAAGAGCCACAATATTTAGAGAACTTTTCGACAGCCTGGCTGAACCCGTTTGCATTGCTGCTGGTCTCTCTCCTGAAAAAGAAAAAACATATTAAAAATGTATCCTGCGAGATTTCAATAATCTGGGTAAAGTATAGCTCAACATCATATTAGAATCGAATACATTATACAGAATACTAAACATTAGTTAATTGCCTGACAACCGGTCTATATGCCTAGTTCACTCTGCGGTGTTAATATTTATAGGTGTGGATCGTAGAGTAGACAGTCGGGCCAAGGCGCCACTAAATGTTCTAATACGAATATATCAATGATTTTTAAGCATTAAAATTAGGGTAGTAAAATTTATAAAAATACCCTATTTAAGAATATTGAAAAATCTGAATAGGTATTACACAAACTCAACTTGACCTTGATTTCAACATATCAAAAACATCAAATATCATAATTAAACTATATTCTCAGACAAAACGAGTACAATTGAAAATTAAATAGGTCTCAAACCTAATTGAGATTATGGTATCGTACTTAAAATAATAACAAAATTCTTTAAGATAAGTATCACAAAAAATATTAGATCACCAACCCCTAATCTTAAGTTCTAAATCAGTAATACTGCCTAGTTCCTTTTTTTTAAATATTCTTAATTAAAGTCTGATTTTTTAAAAGTTCTAACCAATAGGTACTCATAGAACACCTTAAATAAAACTTATTAATTAAAGACTAATCCCCTAAAAAAATCAATTATAAAATTCCACGCCAGCGATAATATCAGTGGACAAATAAACAGTTAAAAAATGTTAAATAAAATTAAAATGACCTATGAAGAAAATATATAGTCAATCAAGACATATAGGGGAAATCGAAGTTAGCTCAATTCGGTAACTTGCTTATGGACAAAAACCTAAAGTTATAGTTATGCAAGACGGTCTACTGCTATAAGGCTTACAGTAAACTACAGTATGTGCGTAGCATTTAAGTAAGTGTACATAATACAAAAAAGTAAATCGGATAATTACAATGATAATTAACAAAACATTCGCTAATCAAGATAATATTGATACTGTAATAACGGTAAGAAAACGATGATAAATACGACAAAAGATAATAAACAATAAATAGGCATTTAACGGTACCTTCGATAAATATCAGGTAAGTAAATATATGGCGTACCATTTAAGTAAATGATAATTACAATGATATTAGCAAGACATTTGCTAACCAAGATAATATCGTTTACGGCAATGAAGAAATTCGGTATTAATTAATGAAATAACGGTCAGAAAGCGGTAATAGATACGATAAAAGATAATAAATTATAAAAATGCATTTAATGGTAGTGTCGATAAAGATAAAAGTAAGTAATTATACGGCCTTCTTGTATGTCATTTTCATATGAAGGTCATATGAATGGTGGAATTCACTGGCAGTTGTTTATGGATATTACCTCACTCATATGAATATCTAGCTGGCCGCTGGCCCCAGCTAGTGCTTTACTGGGCTATGTGAAGCTGCACCTCTTGCCATGTGGATCAACATCGGTCCAACAAAAACGGCCTTGAACTATCAAAGAAATTGTCTTGGCTAGCGACAGACCGGGGAAAGAAGAATCCTAATTTAATACTATATAATTTTAACTATCTAATATTAAAACACAAAGATATAACACACATTTTGAAAAGGGTAACCTTACATAAAATATAATAAATGAGACACTCTTTGTATTCCATGCATAAAATTTATGCATGGAATAAAAAGAGTGTTTCATTTAATATATTTCGTACATGCACACAGCCTTCACTCTTCATTTATTAAATAAAATACTTTTACGAGACGATATTGCCAATAATACGTGAAAATATTAATGGCTGGGTGCTTGCCAATTTGTCTCATGATAAATTATTAGGAATACACTGATGGGTAAAACTACAACGATAATATCTCGACTTCGAAAAATTGTGTTTTCTCTCCTACCCATTCATCGGTCGAAAGGGAAGACCACTCATTATTAAGGACCACATTGATAACCCCACCATCCGTCAAGAGAACGTTTGAAAATAAGAGAAGACCACAGAACACTTCGGAGCTTCACCCGGCGATGCCGGTTGGGTATGTTCCCAGATATTTCAAAGTAGGAAATAGTTAATGTTTTAGATTTTAGAATATAAATTTTAGGTTCAAAATAGTTCTTATATAATGTGAAGAGAATATCAACCACATAAATCTACCATTGAAATGGAAGAAACTATATTTCAGGATTTGGTAGCATTTGCGACGCTACACTATACATTTTAATGTATGTAAAGTTGTGGGTATCGGACTTATAACAAAAACTTCC
>MU181947.1:75743-88019 GCA_016904865.1 Pissodes strobi
TCCGACTTTTCGTTCTCATTTTCTGGTAGTTGCAATCTGTACTTCTCTTCAAGACGAGAAAAAATATTATTCTCTTCAAAAGCATCATAAAAATTCAAATTTTGTTTATCTTCATAACGTAGGAAGCAAATAAATATATTGTAACATCCTCGGCGACATAGAAATTGTGATGTATCTATCGCTAAATTTTCTATGCTTGAAAAAATGAGAAGACAGCTTATTACAGCCTTTATAGATGCTCTGCTTTTAATTAAAAGTTAAAATTGTGAACTCATAGCAGCTTAACTCAACTTCAGCTTCGCAATAATGATTTGATTGAAAAATTTAATAACCTTAATTAAGAATTCGATCTTTTATATTAATCCCTGAAGTTAAAATATGAAAGATTTTCTTGCTTGCTTACTTCGATTTTTATTTATTGAAAATGCTCGCTGTAAAAATCAACCAATCAAATCTGCATCTAATAAATATGAAATTTAAATTGGGGCACAGGGCATTGGAAAGTTTTCAATGAATGCTATATGGGACTAGTATATAGAAGAGGATGATTCTTTAGCAGGCATGTTTTTGAATGTGCTTTTCCTCAGCTTATTTATTTGTATTTAAAATTTCTTTCTGTGCCTAATAGATCTTTAGAACACTAATTTTAAATAAATATACTCAAACTAGATCAGACAAAGAGCCAGGGAATATAAAATTGAAGTAGAGTTTAAAATTTGCATCTCCTCTAGAGTTTGTTCAACGAATTGTTTTATTTATCAACTGAAATTCGCGGGAGTATTTAAAACATTAAAAACCTTGTCTATAAAGGTGTTAGATGAGAATACTTTTCCTTCTTCTTCTTGACTATAAGATAAAGAATTAAAATTTTTCCCAATATACATTCCCCAATAATAAATTTCGTAACTTTTTAAATTGTTTTCGGATTTAGGTCAAATTTTTAGCACAGTGGACATTTGCCTCGGAATATTATTCTGAAATTAAGTTCTAAAAAATACCAATGGGATGATAATTATACAGGAAAGAAACCAAAGTTACTTTTTTGCCTTAAATACTTAAAGCTCTATAGAAAATGTGGGTGGTAAAATTTAGTTTCAATATATTTCGATACGAAGTGTGCTCTTCTCTTAACAAAACGTTTTTAATTCACGTCAATATGTGCTTTTTAAGAGACGATACAAATTTTTAAAGAAAGTGTTGCAGTTTTTCAATTTTATTAGCAACTCAGAATATTACCTTTTTTTTATCGAGAAGCCTTTGGTTGCGTAGACACGTTAAGAGCATTGTTGACCAAAGTGTCACTATACTGTCATTGCAGAATAAATTCTTTAAAGGTTTTTCGTTTCAAAAAGTGAGACCAGAAGATGTTGCACGTGCTATTGCATTAAATGACGTTGGTTGCAATATAGTCGGTTTCGCGAAACTGGTGAACACATGCGACGTGGTGGATCGGGAAGGCCACGTGTTATCAATCAACGTGATAACCACATCATATATCTGACTGCCTTACGAGATCGAAGTCTACCTTCTACTGTTATTAGCAGTAGATTTCAAGATGTACGTGGTACCATAGCCTATGTACGAACCATCCAGCGTAGGTTACAAGTAAGGGGATTGATATTAAGAAGACCAGTTACATGCCCTCTTTTACTTTCAGTTAATCATACAGAGCGATTAAGTTTTGCTCATGAACACAGGAAGTGGGCGCGTGTATTGTTCACCGATGAATCCCGCTTTTGTCTGCGTTCACCTAACGGAGAAGGACTTGTCTGGAGGAGACAAGGTGAATAATTTGCCCAATTTTGCATATCTCCTAGAACGCCTTTTGGAGGATGCAGCGACATGGCGTGAGCTGGGGTATAACTATAAGCCCATACGGATCTAGTGATAATAGAGAAGGGCTCATTAAACGCTAACCGCTATATCCATTAGTGTTTAGCTGGTTACGTGGAACCCTTCGCCCAGTTTATTGGAGAAGACTATCTTTTAATGCAAGATATTGTCAGACCACACTTTGCATAGAAGAGGTAAAACAGTAGCGATTGTTTTTCTAACTTGATTTTTAATGGCAATGCTGAATCTATATTAGACCCTATCTTACTTGGTATATGTTTCCGTTTTAGATGTTATACCTAATAAAGTGGTTTAACCCATTACCAGTCATAACTGAATTGATTGAAGCAAAAAAATCTATTGATTACTATAGATTATTAATATTTTATTGAAAACATATTTACACAAATAAGTGTCAGAAACACTCACCTATTTTTCAGGCAATGGCCGAACATGTAAAATATTTTGAATGACAATAAAAAATAGGCGCTCTAGAAACGTTTGGTACCTCCAAACTTCAACACATTATTTGGTATTGGTATTGGGTAACAGACGAACGCGGCATCAAGGTGACTACAGCCAAGGAAAAAGCATACATGCTCGCCAAAATGTTTTTATCGATATCTACCTTAAACATCTCCCAAGGCAAGGCTCTTCCCACCATATTAAACACCAACACTACGATGACAGAAGTTAAGTTTCATCACCATGATATTCGTAAAATCCTCAAAGAACTAGATACGCAAAAGGTATCAGGACGGGACGGAATAAAACTGCCATCGTGTTAAAGAACTGCGCCAATGAACTAACACCCATTTTTTCCAGATCTTCTTATCGGTTTTTCCGAAATTAAATTTACCCATCTTCTTGGAAAGTCGCTCGAGTGCAAATTGTTCCAAAAAAGGCAAGAAAACCAAGCCGTCAAACTATCGCCCAATTACCTTGCTTCCAATAAACTCCAAAGTAATGGAAGGTGTGTCAATCAACAACTACTCAAGTACCTTGAGACCAACAGATTAATTAGCGATAACCAATAGGGCTTTTGCAAAGAGAGATCGACATGTCACTCATATATTAAGTAGGGCAACTGAGAACTACGGAGAATCTCGAGCGATTGCGTTGGATATTTCGAAAGCATTCTACAGAGTTTGGCATGATGGATTGCTCAACAAACTGCCGTCCTTTGGACTACCATCCTCTCTCTGCAGCTGGCTTGCCAATTTCCTTAAGAACCGATCTATACTCTTTGCAGTTGATGGACACATCTCAGACATATTCACCATTAACGCGGGCGTGCTTCAGGGCGCATTACTTTCACCAACTCTGTTCCTTATCTATATTAATGACCTGCTGACCGAAACCAATAATCCTGTTTAAAGTTTTGCAGATGACAGTACCCTTGTCTCCCAATTTAGACAGGAAAAACCTTTACCAGCGAGTGAGACATATCACCGCAGACAAGAGCAGATTACAGTAATTAATCAAGATCTGGAGAGCGTTCGAACTTGGGGCGATAGAAATTTGGTCGAGTTCAATGCAACAAAAACCCAAGCGGCCACGTTCACCAAGAAAGCCAATACCGCGGTCCTTGACATCATTATGGTAGGATCGACCATTCATTTATCCTCGTAATGAGACTACTGGATGTCTCGGTCAAAAGCAATATGTCCTGGCATAACTACGTTGCTAACATCGTAAAATCAGCCTCGTATAGAAGCTTGATGTTGATGCGCTATTTCGCGATAATAAATTGTATACACCGCAGCAGCTGCTCTTGCTCTACAAAGCGCAAATAAGACCATGCTTAGAATATCGCTCACACATCTGAGGTGCCGCACCGAAGCACACCCTAAAGCTGCTGGATTCCATTTAGAAGAGAGCTGTGTGTCTCAACGGCGCGGCTACTCGGAGTTAACCCGGGATCTGGAACACTGCAGACATGTGACCGATATGAGATAGCCCTATTTTACAGATATTCTTACGGCAGATGTTCCCAGGATACCGTCTCATACCAACCCCAGCAACGCCTGTCATACGGCAAGAGCCCACCCGTTCGTTGTACAACTGGAAACACCTAAAACATCTGTTTCCCCCAAATTACAGCCTACAAGCCATTCAATATCCGTGTCAATTAACATCTTCGCACACACACCGCTCATCGAGATCCATAGGATCTCCGTTTAGTGTGTGTGTGTGTGTGTCATTGCCATAAAAAAAGAGGAGCGAAACATACGTCGTGTAGTGGTAAATCACATTTACGACAAATTGTTACTCACACTCACTCTATCTCCAAGAAGTTTAGACTTTTGTAAACTTGTCCTTTTTGGACCTTAAGGCGTTCTTTTTGGAAAGATAAACTATCACAATTGCGTGAAGTGAATCCTCTTCATTAGGATTGGCAATCTGGCGAAGTCTCTAAGTGTTTACGACCTTTATATTTAATATTTCTGCAAATTAAGGCAACCATTATTTTTTGGAAAAAATTTTAGTTCTATAGAGCGTTATTTGTTTATCCAGCATGTCCGAAATTTATACTTGCACGAGTTTGGGAATGTGAATTTGAATTTGTTTTCCGCCAATAACTCTTGGTTTGGCCAAAGGGTTAATATGGCTATAATTAGTGGCCCGTTAGACTGGCTTATTATCTTTTCATTTTAGAACCAAGATCTCATTTACCAAATCGGTAATCAATAAAATTTTGTTCTCTGTTTGATTTGATGCCATCAACGGACACTTTCCTGTTCGAGTTTCTCTAACGGTTCTGGTTGCAGGTATAGCAGAAATTAGGTTAGTTATTACTGGCAAAGGTGTTTCCTGTCTAACTCAAGGGATCTTCAACTTGATCGGTTTTACCACAGTAGGGTCCAAAGTCATATAGATCACCTGGTTATCTGTACAAATAAAAAAGTTTATATCCGAATTTCATTGGCTTTTCATGCATATACATCTTGACCTGAATGTCGACCATTATATCGTACCATCATATCATCGATTGACAAATGTGATTGACCTTCCCAAAATTTTACAGCATTGCTTCAGTTTATCAAAATAAAGTCGTGTTTTGTAAAATGTATCACTTTTATCAATATTTGCGATGGCCGATGTAGATGAATTTATCATTTTATATCTTTGAATCATCTTCTGGGCATTACGGTCTAAACTAAAGGTAGTCTAGCATCTGGGCTTGCTGCCAGTCCATGTCTTCCTGAGTCAACTTATGATAACCGCGCTAAGCAACAGAATTTCAATGTCGTAAGATATTTTTTATTATTCTGCTGATTTGAGTATAAGAAAGACATTTTGTTGCACTACATAATTAACACCACCGTCAAGGAATTCTTCAAAACTTTCGACTGGCCCTTTCCCTGTAGCATTTTCATAACATTTAAATGTTATTTCCTGATAAACTATTCGTCTTGGTATAATTCACTGGTTGTCCACTTCGGTATCTCCCATATTTGATGACCTGTCTTGGCGCGGCGAAATTGACTTTCTATCTTTGCAGTTGTTTTCTGATGATAGGCGTGGAATACTATCTAACTACTAACACTTACATCGTTACTTTCTTCGTTTTTACGTAATATAATGCTTTTTATGGACAAAGGTCCATCACCACTGCTCAACTCAGATTCCTCAGCAGTTTTTTTTTTAACTTATGAAGAGTGCCTGCAACATCGACAACTTGTTCACATTCAAAGTCACTTTATTCGATATATTCTGCATCTGGGCCAAATAGTTGAGTACTCATTATTTTCAAATAATTGTTCTATTTTCTATGCAGGCAGAAATTTCTTAACATTTATCTTTTTCTTGTACAATAACTTTGGACACAATTGCACTTAACAGCTTGGAACGGCCACATAACCCAAAAGCAGTAAAGAACTAAATCAATAAAGGTCAAAAAGTCGGTTTTATGTACTATTAGCCAACGTCCCGAAAATGGGTCGCAATGCAAGACACCTACTTTATAGTCAATAATTTAAAAATTTGTTTTATTTTTATGTTATATTAAAAAAAAGTCACTATTGATGACTATACTTCTAGTGAGACTGGTGCAATTTAATGACAATAGCCTATCGGTTGAAAGATACCAATTGGAAAATATATTTTATACCGAATTAGTGTTTCTAAGTGCCATCTATTGATAAATAATCAGTTCTAGCTTGGATTTAACACCTCACATAGCTGAAATAAGCTTTCTCGCAATATCACTACATATATCAGTAAAAAATATACATCCAAAAAATGGGCTCCTAATGGTTTAAAGTTTGTGTTCATTAAGGAACAAATCGGGGAATTATGGAATAATATAAACTAAAAGGTTAAGTTTATAACATTAATTCACAAGTACAATAAATGTTTAATGTATACATTTCATAGTTTCACAGTTACCTAAATATCTGTAAAACTATCAATAAAGCCAAATAGAATATTATAGTAATCTCTCATTTCCCCATCCCGGCAATAAACTACCAGTAAAAGGCAAATTTAACAGCAACACCCAATTTAACAACATTTAATTATGTAGTCAGCTTTCAATTCTGCAAGCATAAATCTATAGCAATATAATATTTATCTAGCCAAAAAGGAGAAGCCAAATTGCTTTTGAATGGATATTTGTATATGCAAGATAAATCATTAGTCACAATAAAAAACTGGAAATGTATTTTGGGCAAAATATAGAGCTGAGCCATCACAGAGAAAGAAACCATCATCAACGAAAATGTATACAACTGGAAGAAATACTGTTTGAGTTAAAGCCATAAGAGTCAAAATTGAAATTAAAGAGGTGACCATAGCAACCAGGGATAAGCCGCACTATTATATTTCGGCAGTATTATCAGGTGTTGGTCACCTGGTCGCTAGACAGTTTTAGTTGCTTGTATAGACCACCTAACGAACACCAATATAAACGGCTTTTCTCAAATCTTGGTAAACGAATTGATTTTCTGCAGATCAACTATCCAACGGCAGAAATTGTCACAGTAGGAGACTTCAACACACATAACATCGACTGGTTGAAACACACCAATAAAAACGACGACGAAGGACGACAAGCCGAGTCCTTTGCTATAAGTCACGGACTTACTCAGCTGGTTGACGAACCTACCAGGATCCCTGAGTGACTTTGCTAGCCTTCTGCATCTATTCTTCACAACTAACCCTGACGGCTACACCGTAATTGTCCAACCTCCGTTGGGCTCATCAGACCACAATCTTATCTCCGCAACCTGTGAACTTGCTATCAAGGCACATGAAAGGTACCCTGAAAGATTTGGCACTACAAATCTGCAAAGTGGCGTGATCGTCGCGAGTTTTATCTTTCTTTTCCTTGGAAAGATGTCTGCTTTAGGAATCGGAACACCTCAAAATCTGCTGATGAGATAACTCAAGTTATCCTAGCTGGTATGGAAGCTTTCATCCCTTCTTATATGAAACGAATCTCAAACAGTAAACCATGGATTGGGAAAAACTGCTCAAGAGCGGTCAATGCTACAAATGGCGCCGAGATACGACAGCCGAAAATCGAAATATCATCACGACCAGAAATCAGTGTAAGCGGACTGTTGACGAGAGCAAACACTGATGTATCGAGCAGATCAAGAACAAACTTCTCAACTATCCTAACGGATCAAGATCTTTTTGGTCAGTTGCCAAAGCTGTCAATCAGGGTTTCTCAAAGACACTGACCAAAGATGATGGATCAATAGCGGAAACGGCCAAAGAAAAAGCGAACATTCTTGCCGAAATGTCCTTAAGAAAAGAGTCATTCAACTATTCCGGGATTGAATTCCTCAATGCCAGGTCTGGTATTTCGTCAACGCGAAGTGAAACGAATACTCAAAAGCCAAGACCCTAACCAGGCCATAGGACCGGATGGCGTTCCCGCAATAGTGCTTAAGAAATGTGCTGCTGAACTAACAGCTCCACTATGCAGGCTTTTCTCTCTATCATACCGAACTGCATGCTTTCTTTCTAGCTGGAAATGAGCTCAGGTGCAACCAATCCCGAAGAAAGGTAAAAGAACGATTCCAAATAACTACCGTCCAATTGCACGCATAGAAAAGAGTTCTCAAACTGAGGGAATTGACGTTATTCCAAGAGCATATTGACTTTCATATGTGGCAAAAGAATATTACTTTGTGTGTGCGTTAGTTCTCGTCATGTCCAAAGTCATGGAGAAACTGATCAACGAACAGTTATTAAAATATCTCTAATCATCAGGCATCATAAGCGATCGCCAGTATGGCTCTCGCAAGCACAGATCAAAGGGAGATCTCCTGACTTACGTAACCTACGTGTGAACCAAAGCCTAGAGCTACAGCGAAGCTCGTGCAGTAGCTTACGACATATCCAAAGCATTTGATAGTGCATGGCATGACGGATTGTTAAGCAAATTGACAGCATACGGACTACCACCAGCACTGCTGCTATGGCTTTCCAATCCTTAGGGGATCGGGGCATCCGAGTTGGTATTGAGGGAGATCTCTCAGAAGAATTTAAAATCAATGCCGGCGTTCCCCAACGCTGTATATTATCACCCATACTGTTCCTGCTCTAATCAACGATCTCTTAGACAGGCCAAACAATTCTATTTACAGCTTTGTAGACGACAGCACTTTCATATCATCATTCATGTCGCGGACTCCAGTGACTGCTGCTCGTTCCCAACGCGCGAGCGGCTGTCTTCTCAAAAAAGCAAACACCGCATGACATGACTTATCAATGACAGGACAAACACTGACCTTGGCCTCACCCATAAGCTTGCTGAGCCTCAACGTAAAAAACGACATGTCTTGGCGTAATCACCTCACCAAAATCGGCAAGGCAGCTTGGAGCACCCTACAGAGGAAAAAAGTTGAATACACCTCATCAGCTTTTACTGCTCTATAAGGCGCAGATAAGACCATCTCTGGAATACTGTTCCCATGTGTGCAGCTCAGCAACCCAAACACTTGCTCAAGACATTAGGTTCCATACAGAGAAGAGCAGTCCGTCTTGTGAATGACCCAGAGTTGACTAAAAACCTTGATAGCCTTAAACATCAAAGTAAAGTGGCTGACCTCTCTCTTTACTATCGATACTACTATGGAAAGTGTTCGAACGAGCTGGCACTTATGATTCCACCCTGAGTTGTGCCATACAGAAACACCCGTCAATCACAAGCTGCTCTTCAACATACGATTCAGTTGTGAACACCTAGAACGTCGCTGTTGCGGGGCTCCTTTGTCTGGAAAATTGCCTCGCTCTGGAATAGGCTTCCGAGTAGCGTCTTTCCTGAAAATTAGAACCTACAGCGCTTCAAGTTCAACGTCCACCGTCTTCTCCACACGCGCACCGCTCGTTGAGTGGTATAGGATTTTCCTTTTGTGTATGTGCCGAACATAAAAAGAAACAAATCAATAGTATGGCAGGAGGGAACAAGGAAAAATATACCAAAAACAAGAAGGCATACATAAGGTTATTGGAAGGTGTAAATAATTTATTATCAGAACTTCGTTCTAAATCTTTCTAAATAGACTTCCAAATAGCAATAGTTAGTTGCCTCTATATAAACATTTTTCTAATGTCTTCTTTTCGCGGATGTTTTCCCTTTTTAACTAAAACCTGCATAGAAAAATACAAAGTTCTGATTTAAAAAAATGAACGCAGATAACAACATATGAAACAATTGTCAGCTTTGGCTTTACAGCGCCGGAACATGTTCAGTTGGTTTCTAATGTGGTCGCCGAAACAGTTTTGGAAGATCCAAAAGAGGTCGTGGAATATTAATTATTTTGAGGAAAAATGAATTCGCTCAGTCAGAAGAAATTTTCAAAGATTTCCAAACATTTCCTACTGATATTTTTCAATTAAAAAACAATAAAATCAATGCCTTTTTGGTCATAGGTCTAATCGATAATAATATATCCCTTCGATCATTATGTTATGTCACTCAAACATTTGAACTCTTGGAGTTTTATTGAGTTAAGTATGCCCAAATAGTTACTCAGGGTTCACTAAGTTGCAGAAAAAAAATTTCGAAGTAAATTTGTTAATTCTGATTGTTATTTGTATGAAGCTCATTGTATGACTTCATCAAAGAAATCATTTTAAGTAGAAAAATTACAAAATATGTCTCCCCAGGCTGTGGATTATAAAACGAGGCGGAATAGAGAAAAGTTATCTATATAATCATCATATTTTTTTTGTTTTTACATCATAACCCATTTGACTTGAATGTATTTACTTATGATTTACCTTGATATTATTTCGTCGGCGAAAAATTATTCATTTTCAGCTTCAAAGTATTACAGTGCCTTTTGGCTGGTTACACTCTGCAAGCTGAGTCGCCTTTCAAATATTTTTGACCAAAAAACAGATGGACGAAGTCAAATGTAAATATTGCAAATGATGAAGTTGGTTTCTCGACATTCGCGGACAAAACATTTTTTTGATCATGGTCAATTATTATCCTATGCAAATCCAGGATACTGTTATTAAGTGTCGTTCGGCATGAATGCGATATCCGCAGTGAATTTGGTACCGAAAATAGGTGACTATGAGGTTCTCAGAAAATGACTGGGTCCTTATCTAAAACCGTTATTGAACCATTTTATGTGGTCTTAGGTGTAAAATATCTGCTAGAGAGACCCAATCTGATACTCGGACTGCTGAGTAGCATCCACTTGGTTCCTATGGGCAATTGCCTTCTTGGAGAGAGAAACATTAAGCACTGGAAACGGGTGTCTCGTTACTTTAGGACGAAAAGCAGTTTGAGATCCCGGACAAAATACCGAAAGATTAAACTTCGAAAGACAAATGATCGAATGATATAATATTATGATCGAGCGGACATATTATGGTCGCTTAGACCTATGTCCAAAAATACATTAATTGTTTATTTTTCAGTTAAAGAATATCAGTAGGAAATGCGGGAGGTCTTTGAATATTTCTTCTGAGTGAGTCAATTTATGTTTCCTCAAAATAGTATTTCACTACCTCTTATGCATCATCAAAAACTCTTTCGGTGACCCTATTAGAAATCAACTGAACGTGTTCCGACCCTGTAAAGTGTTTTATTTGGTGTTCTCTGCGATTAATTTTTTTTTTAAATCAGAACTTGGTATATTTCTATACATTTGTATCATCAAATACTGTTTCGGTGACCCTATTAAAAATCAACTGAACGTGTTCCGGCCCTGTAAAACCAAAGCTGCCAAGTGTTTTATTTGGTGTTCTCTGCGTTTAATTTTTTTTTAGATCAGAACTTTGTATATTTCTATACAGATTTTGGTTAAAAATGGAAGAACATCCGCGAAAAGAAGAAAGTAGAAAAAGGTGTTTATATATAACCCAAACTAATACTATTTCGAAGTCTATTCAGAATGATTTTCTGATAATAAATTATTTGCATTATAAGATCCTTTACACAAATAGTGCACTATATAAAAATCGGCCTTTCCCATTGGTCGATCCGCATGGCCCTCCGCTCGCTTCGCTCGCTACGGGGGCTCAAGAAAAGGAAACTAACCTGGTGCTAACCCAATCTAACCCAAGACATACCCAAAATCAAGAAAAAAAGCTGTTTAGAAAGATAATCTTTAAAAAAAAATAAAAAAAAGTAACGGGGTTCGAAACCGCGTTTTCCAGGTGAGACCCAACGATCTAAACCTCTACACCACTAGAGCTCTTGATAGAAATCGATTGCATCACGCAGACATATCGTAATACGAGATGGATCGACCAATAGGAGAGCTCGATTTTTACATAGTGCACTATTTGTGTAAAGGATCTTTAAATGCAAATTATTTACATCCTCCATTAGCCTTACGTATGCATGCTTAATCCTTTGTAGTAATTTTTTTCTTGTTCCCTGGTTGCTATGATCATATTCTTAATTTCAATTTTGGCTTTTAGGGCTTTACTTCTTTCTCTTTCTTCTATCTGAGAGTAAGTTAGTAAGTAAGTAGTAAGTTAAGTAAGTTACAGGCAGATTGTGCTAGATTGAGTACTATATCTAGTAGGTATCATAGACAAGTATTTCAAGCAGTTTTTACATCTGTACGTTATATTTAAGTAATAACAAAAGCTGTTGCTCTTTCCCTCTTTCTCTCTCCCTCTCTCCCCCCCCTCTCTCTCTCTCTCCCTCTCCCTACTTTCAATTATAAGCCTGATAGCTTTATATGTGTGGTTCCATATTCTCCCCGTTTTGGCTGGGCATTTTTCTTAGATACTCTTTCCAACTACAGCAAACAAAAAGTGTGAGTAAGGACTTCTTAAAACACCCCTAATCGGTAATGCCTCTGTTATTAATCTTATTATCTAATTATATCGAAAAAGCCATCTGCTGATATCTCCGGAAATGACAAAAGGTGTGAAGAGGTGGTGATATCTAGTCCATGTCTTTGTGCTGGCGACTCACTTATCTTCCTGTATTCCTTATTAGTTCACCGGTAGTTA
>MU181947.1:88419-138182 GCA_016904865.1 Pissodes strobi
TCCAATTCCATTTACAGGTTTTAAAGCTTTTTGTTAAAAGTTTAAATCATTTAAAAATAATTCTTTCTCCAAGATTATTTACTAGTATAAGAACATAATATCAACAAGAAAAATGTGTAAGACTAAGATTTAAAATAATTCGGTACAATAATCAAAAACGTGTAGCCCCACCATGAGCAACGATAACAGCTGCTCTGCACCTTACTGGCATACTAGCAATGCAGTGGTTAATATATTCCTGCGGTATTTGCTGCCATAGTGCTGGTAAAACTTCCCTGAGCTCTTGCCGAGTTGTAGGCTCTCGATGATGGTAATCCAGTCGTCGCTGTAAAAAGTCCCACATATGTTTCATATGATTAAGATCCGAAAAGGGGTGGAAGGGGAAGATGATTAATTTCTTCGTCGCCAAACGTATTTAAAATTAATTGCGCTATATGGGGTCTTGCATTATTGTCCAGCAATATAGAATACTGCCGTCCAACTGCATGAGCACGATTCAATATAGGTCCCAAATTGGCCTTTTCGGTATATCGCTGGCCAGTGAGAGATCCATCAAAGATATGGACATCAGTGCGGAAATCCATCGAGATTCCTGCCCCGACCATAATACCTCTACCACTGAACGCAGCAACAGGTTGAACATATTGAGGTAAAGTACGATTTCTCGCATTTCGGTAAACTCTCGGACGTCGACTGTCATTAATCGATCAAAATCTTGACTCGTCTGTAGCCGGAATGTAATTCCAAGGCGATTCTTCTTCTAAGCGTAACCGTGCCCAGTGAACTCGCTGTCTTCTGTAAGCAGTAGTTCTTGCTGGGCTTCTCAGAGAGCGATATGACGAAATCCCTACCTCATCCCTAACAGTTTGGTTCAAGATTCGGGTGGCAGTGGCATTTAAAAAGGCTTATTGCAGATGTGCAGTATAAAATGGGTGCATTCTTACATTAAAGGCAAGAAAACGATCTTGTCGAGGAGTTGTTACCCGCTGCAATCCACTTCCAGGTCTTCTTGCAGCACTGCCAGTTTCTCTGTACCAATATCGTTCGTGAAATAACGCTCTCCGTTGTTCTCAACACTGCTGCTATCTCAACTTGGCGATATCTTCCTTGGTACAAGCGTTCGGCAATTTTGGCTGTTCCATTGTCAAGTGATTTCTCTGCATGTTGAATTATCAAACTGGAATCTGATACTTGACTCATTTAATAATACCTATGAAAGGTACTGACAAATGAAATGGATAAACAAATAATGTCAGATAAACTGACACCGAGCTACTTGATATTAATATATACCTATTCTTTTGGAGGTCAAAATGTTTCAATGAAAATGCAAACATGTATTGATCGAGATTTCAATAGCGATAATCGAAATTGGGACGCGCTGTATAATTGCCTTATTTTTCCCAGTTGGCAAGTGGATCCAACCGTTACGGGAGAAGTTAACACAGATGCAGAATGTGACAAAAATTAATCAAAACCCGTTATCCAAAAGTTAAAGTTTATCAAAAATTACGGATATATCAACCCTTTCTAAAGCAGCCTGTATATTTGAAAATTAAAACCTTCAACAAAAAACAACTAAGTAATTGTAAAGCCAATAAAATTCTCCACTCACAGTGAAAAGCAGGTTCTTCTACATGCTTTCATGCGAAAAATACAGGGCTCCAAAGAAATTCAATATACCTATTCATTTTTGAGTAGTTTAGTTTGTTCCATATCTGCAGTAAATAAACCAATCTGTACGGGGAAGCATTTTGTAGTGGTTTGAATGTTTTTCGTAGAAGCATTTTATGTAGGCTAATTTATGATTTGGACACTTTTTTTATTTTTCTTTCTTTTTCCTATTGATAACCTAAACTTGTGATTCACTTAACCACCCCATGATTATGAGTAAAATGTAAAAAAGTCGCGAGTATCACAGTAGACGTGATAGAAGTGAATACTTCTATCTTGCAGTTGCTATTCTAGAGGGTACGGAGTTTTATTGATTAGTTTCCATGTACTCAATAGTCTAAGTTTATTCTGTTTATGTGGTTGCCTATATTAAGTTATGTTTTTATTGAATAAATCGTGACGTGACACGGCAAATCGTGACTTGACGTGACGCGGCCTTGAAAAATCACTCTCATGAAACCAGAGAAGTATTCACTTCAAAAAAATTTGGCATGAAGGCTGTCAATGAACTGTTGTACAGTATACACAAAAGATGTTTGAAACCCCTATGTTATATTATTTTGAGAATTCTATTATTAGGAATATTAAAAATAATTATTTATGTACGGTTTATGAAACTAGCATATTTTATGATTTTGACTTATTTTATTTTCGGATATGGGAACAGTTACTAAAAAATGTTACAGTGTAGTTCAATTGGCAGACAGAATAAAAATAATACGAAAAACAAAATTTGTTCGGCAGTAAATCTATAGCACTTGTTTGTTTTATTCGCGGAATCGCGAAAACTAATAAAGACAATGACAGGCATAGTTCTTAGTTTTATGTACCTCTTAACATTGCCCTTTCAATTTATCTTTAGCTCGAGAATAATTGAAAATGTAAATAAATTGGTTGATTACGAAAGTGCCAGGCATGGCCGAGATTGAAACAGGAAGTGAAAATTTGAATAGCTAAAATTGAAATTGGATATGGAAATTTGCTAAATACTGTGTAAATGCTAATAGCGTTTTAGGAAACGAAAAGCATTGGAAGTAGGAAATGTGCAAATCAATCACAAAGTAATTACGTAAGCAAGTTAAATCACGGGAAACTTGCTGAATATTGGTTCCTATTTGGACTGATATTGAATTTTTTCAAATGGCTAGTGGCCTGCAAAAATGACGAGATGCTCATATTTTATTAGGAAAATTTTGTATTATAATGAATTAAGTTAGTTACTATAATATTTAACAAATTTGAATTGGTTACCTATTCTCATCATTAGCCTATACACACTTATACCTCACAAAAGTTAAGTATTATACTTCATTCATTGTTTCAAGGATCCACTCTGTTTTTGGTTTCTAAACAAGTTTAATGCGAATTCAACTTTCTATAGGGGACTCCTGGAAAGATGGACAATCGCCTTAGATGGACCACGCTTATAATTTAAAGGATTTTTCAGCTTGTGATGGTATATTACATGGTAACAAACAGTTATAAACATCTATAAAATGTGCTTTTAGCGGAAAGGGCGGTAAAGGCTGATCCACATTATCAGACATAGAAAGATGACAAAGAGTCGAAGAACTATTCTTTCTTGTTAATATATCGTCCTGGGACCCAACGTCCATTTAAATGGACATGCAGTTTTATCTTTCTAGTTTCATTAATTTCATATTTAAGCAGCTTAGACCTCGCATCCACTACGTTGTCACTTCCGTGCTGCCGCCTAGTATCGATTCGGTGGAATTTAGTTGCGCACCTGCACGGTGATTCAGTTATTTATTTCTGTTGCGATGGTGGGCGGCTGCACGTTGTTCTCATTATGATGGTATGTATCCTATTTTTTACATTTTGTCCTAATTTTTGTGGGTATATATTTGTTAATGTTTAACAGACAAATTTAAATACCATTATAATAAAAAAAAAAATAACTTTTGTGCTAGCCTAAATTATTTGCGTCCATTTAAATGGACATTGGGCTTATCTGATGAAAATTTTTAATTTATTCAGAAAATTTATTTTAGCGATTTTTGACATCAAAGGATGCTTTGGAGCAAATACTGGGGCTCATTGGAAACGATGACTCTTGGAAACGAAGGAAGTTGGGATCCTTTAAGGCGATAGTGTTGGAGAAGAGATTATACTTTTATATCTCCAAATTTCGAAGGACCCTCTAATGAATGTAGCGCGGAGCTCTGCTATGGTTAGAATGCAAAATCGTATTTAGCCATGCACTTTGAAGATGAATTTTTCCAAAATTGTATGATTGTACAAATGCAAGGTATGCTGAATTTAAAGGAGTATCACTTAGAATTACACTCAATGAGGTTAAACATTTTTTGGAATAGTTTGTTTAATGTCCTGTTTAAAATTTCCCAGAATCAGAATGTACTGGGCATAAACCACGAGAGATTCAGCTATTGAGGATGTAATGACCAAAGATAGGTTATTTTTCTATAAGAAGTAACCTCAAAAACGTAGTTGATGGCAGCATCTCAGAAGAGAAACGAACGCAAGTTTGACAAATTTTGGAAAGTACGTCTTATTTTAGAAGCAGTATGGCAGGGGCGTTTGCAGCTACTCAGAGAGAAAGTACTCGCTGTGGATGAGCAGATGATGCCATTTATAGAGACTTGTCAAATGAAGCAGTTCGTTAGAGAAAAGCTCAGTCTAGAGGACTTAAAAAATGTTGTGTTTGCTGCTTCCGATGGTCTTGTCGTAGATTTTGAATTATATCAAGGCAAAAGTACTTTTCCAGATGATACTGTAAAACGCCTTGGTGTTGGACCTTCTATCGTTGTTTGCCTTGGAAGAACATTATTTCTAGGAACTCATGTGTACTGTGAAATACATACTATGGCAATATCGTTTCTCGAATATCTTCGTCAACAAAAAAAAAACAATTGTACTGGAACGATTATAAAATCTCGTGTACCTAGCACATTTAGCTTTGGACAAAATGATGCCCCGTATAGGTAGAGGCAGCTCAGAACAAATTGTAAGACAAGATGGCCAAATAGTCGTTGTACAATGGTATGAACTGAAATCTGTACTTTTGGCATATACTGGTCTAGGAATTTATCCTAGCGATGAGTGTAAAAGTAGTCTAAGAAAGACTCCAATACATTTAGGCTTCAAGACCTTACATTGTTGATAAATACAGTGATTGTATAAGGAGAAATTAACTTGATAGACCGAACGATCAGCTATTGCAGAATTCAAGCCAGATCAAAGGAATGGACTATCAGTGTCATCCTCCAATTCTTTGATTTAGCAGCAATGGCAAAGTCATGGATTTTTTATAGGCCAGATAAAAGATTATTTAAAACGTTTCTACGAAAGATACTGCAATTTTTAAATTTTAAAATCGAAAGCGCAACTTATCTTTTGACAAATGAATCCAACATTTCCCCAGAAAATGTGCAAGGTGTGGGAACTAAAAAAAATCTTGAGGGTAATATCACTGTCGACTCACCAACAGGCTCTGAAAGAAGGCGGAAATAAATTTTCCTACAGATTTGAAATATTCGATCAAATGTAAAAATTACACTTGTGTTAAAAAACGAAGTTGCTTGTAATATATGTAACACATTCTTATGCATAACTGGAAACAGAATCTGCTCTATAGAGTTCCATAAGAAATAAATTTTCGTTTACGTATTATAGTTTTTAATCTAAAAGGTATTTTTAATCATCTAAACTTTATATAATTAGATTTTTGTATAGGTTAAGACTCAATGTCCATTTTAATAAACGCGCCATGCATCTTTAAAACTAAGAAAAAAAATATCAGTAAACAATGTTTGTTTATGTATTTTCTATTATATTTTAAGGCAGCACGACTTTAACTTAAGAAAATCATGTCTGGGTCCAGGAGGACCACACTAATCGACAATTGTACATCAAAGACATGTCATGACGACAGATCGTACAGACTTTCTTTGAACACATTTTTTGCCACGTCTGTGCCTGTCTATGATGTGTGTTCTTCTGAAGCTACAGGAGCAATATGGGCAGTGAGAAATTAATAAAATTTTTGATGTTTCTATATCCATCAGATAGTTTATGTATTAAGTAGTAAAACTTATATTTGTACATTCTGCAATGCTGGCAAAACTTTTCTCATTATCTACTAGTACATGTAAGCTATGGTATTCCCTTTTTAGTTTAAGTTTTCGTAAGATTGTATGTACTCATAATTGCGTCTGTTTCTTCTTTGCGTCCTTATTGACACTCATTGTTTGCACCAAGCAAGGTAGTTCACGGCCCATGACTTGTCGCTATATGTCTGATAATGTGAATCATCCTTCATAAGGGAAGTTGTTATAACGTCATCGATTTATAACACTACATCAAATTCACGACACACGTCGCGTCGTGTCGTGGATGTGTGTCGTGGATTAGAGGCGGCTATTAATTCAAAATTGCCATTTGATTTTGCTTGTTCCTGAAGTTTGTTTACTCTGTGCTTCTCCACTCTTTGAATCGATGGTAATTTATTTTGAGTGAGAATTAAAAATTAACCAGAAATATATCTCAAAATAGTTAAATATTTACCAAATTTATTAGGATGGTTTGCCATGATGGTGAAAGATTACACTCTATGTTTACCTATGTAAGAAGCAAACTATTAAATGGTAAAATTAGGCCTGCACATTGTCATAATCTTGTAAATATTTAATTTTCTAATATAAAATGTTGCCTTCTGGGTTCATCTAAATAATGATTAAGAAAAACGGCGAGGATGTAGTCTTAAAAAATAAGATCTTCGTACGGCAAGATTAGTGCAGCTCATGAATGGCCCATTATCATGAAAGAAACGAACGTAGACGACTCAGGTAATCGGAAATAACCTACATAAAATACAATTAATTATTCTATCCTGGAAAAGTACAGGGTTATTGGTTATAAATGTCACCCCTTCCTAACTTTCTTATTTTTAAAGATAGAGAGCTGATTTTTTTACTGAATTGTAGGGAATCATCTGAATTGTTTTACCAGTAATGAAAATATATTACACGGTGTACCACAAAAGCGCATAGAATGAAACTTATACTTTTTTAAATAGGACATCCTGTATATGACTACATATTCGATTTCTACGTAAAATCCCGAGCAGATTTCATATAACATTCAACTGTTTTGCTGCAAGAAAGAAGTGATGATGGGCATTTTATTTCTAAAGTTTAAATATTAAAAATGGTTATATTATAAAAATTCAGCTGTGTGTGTCCTTTCGTCTAGTTTTTGCAAGTTTTAAGTAAAATCGAGTCTGCTTTTTATATCGTCTAAACATGTGTCACAAAACAAAAAAGATTTTTATTATCATTGATAGTTTTTACTAACTGATCTTTCACTTTTACACACTGCAAATGATACTTATGATTACAAAAAGTACATAAAATTAATCTCGTTTTAACTATAAAATTATCACTGCAGCACTGGCAACAAACCGTAGGGGAAACTGTTGTACCTTGGAACGATTATCGAAAATTTTGGCATAAATGATGCGGGAAAAAATATAAACATTTTCTGCTGAATTGATGAGATATCTATTCATCTATTCAGGTAGGTACACAAGATGTAAAGAAAATTTTACAAATACTGATGCTAAGGTTTCTGCCAAACTATTTTTTATTAGATGAAAATTGTTCCAAGGTACAAGGTGGTCTTGTACCATGGAATAGATCTAATGTACCTTGAAACACAGATAATAACAAATATATAAAAATAGTCAAAAATTCCGATTTTTTACAATTATAATTTTTACTAGTTATCATTGAATGGTGGAAAAGCTAGGGAGCCTAAGTGCCAAAAATCAAGATTTTTAACTTCTTGGCATAAAACAGACCTACTTACTGATATCGATCTCCTATAAGAGACCTAAGTTCATATTCCTATTCAAACCATAAGTACATAAGTATAAAACTGATGGAAAGCCTATCTTCAGGGAGGCAAGTCGAGCTTGTCGACCTAGGGTTGACATTAAGCCAATGAAGAAGCAAGGCAAGTAAGGAAGAAATTTCATTCAGTTGATTTAAGGCAAGTGCTCGAACAAGTGATGTTTCAATTTGTGCAAGTAAATGTTTAGGCAAGTTTATTATTTTGTATTAGTTGAAAGTGACAACATGAAACTAAAACGGGCAAGGTCGCGTTCTAACAAGTCAAGTATTCGGGCAAGCGGCTGGCAAGTAAAAGAATTTTAAGAAGGGGAAAGCAAGTTGGTTGACAAAATAGAATCGCGTTCTACTCACTTGAATGTCCGCTTTACTTGCCAAGCAACTTGCATCGTACTTGACTTGCACGATTTGCAAAGCAAGTAGACGTGTCCACGAGGTAGGTAGTTTGTGCGGGATTACTTGCTTACTTGCTTTGCTTGCTTACTGGCCTAATGTAAACCGCGCTTAAGTGCCAACGGCGCAGAACGTTACTTGCTGGCTTGCTGCCGCATTGTTAGGCAGTCCGATATAGGTGCCAAAAATTTAAATTCGCTCCCCTGCAAAATTATTTGTTTGGAACTTAGGCTATCTAGCTTTTCCACCCTTCAATTACCAAAAGCACTTGTAAAAAAGAACAGCCTTAGATTTGTTGCTTTAAAATCAACTTAGAGCTCAAAATATAATTTTGGAAAAAAATAAACATAAATATCCAAACTATAGCTTGTTTAAACAAATATCGCATACGAATGTTTCCCAATCATCATCATCAAAATCGTCACATAGGTTATGAGCCCAGCGACCACACTTAGTGCAATTTTCTCCATGTTTATCTGCCGCAATGGTATTGCCTGCGTTAATCTAGGCTTTTTTTCCTTTTTAGACTTAGTTTTTTTGCAGTAGAAGGACATTTCGGTTTGTCAGGTTTATTTTCTTTGTCAAAAGATAAATCTTTACTTACAGCATGAAGCTTTTTTTTCGACAGTTACCTCTATATTTCTTCCTTTTCGGGAGTGTCTGTGGTAATAATTGTTTTGCCACATTTTCTTATTTTGTCTAGCTTGTGCTTTAGGAAACGGTTCCACTTGTTCAGGGGATACAAAACTTGTATCAAATGTCTGTTTCTTGCTGGTACCCGCTGGTATCGACACATGTTTCACGTCTGAAGGTCCTGCCGATGGTTCTTCTTTTAGTTCTACTGATTTATCTTTATCTTGAATTGTAGGAGTAACAGTTGATAAAATATTCGCAGATTTGGAGGAAGAACCAAGACTATCAAAATGTGCTCGGTTCAGGTTCTGTTGATCTCTCCTGAGGTTTATTAGTAACAGGCAGGAAAAATCTTCTTCCAAAAAAATTCTCTACCTAAGAAGAAAATTATTGAGCATCGGAAGCCACTCAAAATATTACTTGGAGCAAAAGCCCTTGGAAAAGCATTTCCCAGAACCTCTGCAACGGAATAAATATTAAAAGTTTTGCCTGCATTATTGACCAGCCATGCCTCGATACATTGATTATAAAATGGTTTTAAAGTACCGTAAAAGATTAAATTTAGGGTCTGTAATTTATTAGATATATATGGGGTGGTAATGTCACCATAAAAATACCAGCAGTTGAAGCTTTTTCTAGTGCCTCTACTGACAGATGGCTCTAATGATTGTATAATATTAACAACAGCCTCTCATCTCTAGACCATTTTACATTTTAAATGAAATGATGTAAGAATTTTAAAAATATTTTCTCGTTAGACCATCCTGAGGGAGTTACACTCTCGACAGCTCCAGCGGGTGCACCATATATCATTCTGTCATTAAAAATACTCGAAGAAATACTAACATTGGCAGAATGTAGTTTCCAATGGCATTTACAGCGGCTATCATAGTAACTAGTGATCCTCTTTCAGCGGAAGGCGCACTACCAAGCTGCTTTATTCCTTTGGGGGCTACTATTTTGGATTGCAATGCACCGTGCTAAGCCCAGTCTCATCAAGATCAGAAAATATCTGTGAAGATACTGGCCCAAAGCGAGTATGAACACTTGGTAGGTTGTCAAAAAAAATATTCACATTTGTTTGGTTAAAACTTGTGGATCGACTTAAGCTAGTAGCTTCCGGTTTCCTAAATGACAATTATTCTTATCGATGCCTTTTCATTAAACCACGCCATCCATTCTTTTGCAAGTTCATCCTTGTCCCAACCTGGTGGATATTTTTTTATTGGCCGCGGCAAATTTGTTAGCTAAACCTCTCATCCCTTTTTTTGTCAAACCATACTGCATTTTCGTGACTTTTTGAATATATTCAGTGAGATTTTCCCCTTCATTAGAAAAGACTTGCTTGACATCGTTATTCACAGTGTATCTATAGCTATCACCTCCAACTTCTTTATATTTTATAGATCCTCTTGAAAGTATTGCAAGGCTAACGTGAAAAATTTTCGTTGCATACTTAAAGGAAATTTTCATATTTGGATCAGTGGAGTTAACATCTTCTAGAGCCTCTTTTAGGGAATTTTAATCGACAGGATCTCTTTTTACCTTCTTTACTACGTGGCCTAATTGAGCAAATTCTGAAAAAAAAAACGTTCTTTATAAATGTTTAAAGAGACAAGATGTGCCGATATGTTTCAAGGTACAAGAGGCTGCAACATAACAAAAAATGGCTGCATCCGTGGCGAAGCTAAGCTTATACAGGAAAATAAAATTGTTCCTATGTTACTCACCATTAAATTATCTACACACGAATACGATGCTAATTATTTATATTTTATGGCGAAACACACTTTCTTATTGCACAACTGCAACCTACGTCTATGACGCGTGAAACATGAATACACTACTAAAAGTCAAGTAAGTGAGGATTGTACCTTAATTTTAAGTTGATAGATGGCAACATCTGTCATAAATAGGAAGCGTTTTAAGGTTCACCATACTCTAGGTCTAGGTACAACAGTTTCCCCTACGCTCCCGACGCGAAGGCGGCATGGCACTAGTCGAAATAAGTAGTCTTTAAATAGTTCAATTTGCCATAATAAACGATACAAAATGTAAAAAATCGGTTTCCTTATAAATGGTTTGTAAATTCAGCTATTAAATGGCCATAGATAACCAGTGCAGAGCATTAGTCCGCAGCGATCACCCACCCCCTGCAGGGTTAAGAGAAGGATCAATTAAAAAGCATACACTTTTAAGGATATGTAAATCCCTTAAAATAATCAAATTATAATTGATAAGCAGATCAAAGTTTAGTAGGTTCTCAAACCATTTGTTATAAATATGTAGGAGCCAGGCTGGTACAGTGGCCAGCCAGGTACAGTAGCTACTTTTAAATATTTTTTCAACCTTAATTATTATTGAGCTGCCATATCATATCAGAGCTCCCAATCATACAAAAACAGGTGGCTCGGCATTATCCCAAACGTAGGAACCACTATAACCTTTCTCTATGGTGGGAACGTTCCGCGGCTCACGAGAGTGAATGTATTTTTTTTTAGCATCTGCTGTAAATAAATTAGGTAAGCTTTTGGTTGGTTCATGCCTCAATAAATCGTAATGATGGTCTTTAAGACTAAACTGCATCTTATAGTGATAAGTATATGAATAAGATGTGTAATCGAGTCATTATTTTCAGTAGCAGATTTTTGGTTATGTTTCCAAAAACATGTGACATTTGGCAAGTGATCACAAATCACATAGGAACAGTGGCCACTGCTAATTTTTCGTAAAAAGCAGTGGCCACTGTTCCTTATAGTTCTTTATTTCGTGCTGCTTATTTGCAGATTAAAATATGCTGCGACCAAAGCCAAAAGCGCCTGGTATTGGCAACTTCTGGCGGAGATATGAAAAGAGCTGTATATGACAATGTGAATGGTGAATTATCTGGAGAAGCCGCTGCCCTAAAACATGATATTCCACGGACCACCCTCAGGCTATATTTGAAAAAATGCAATGATAATGCGAATGTAATAGACTGGATTTCGGATATCTTACAAGGGACACCGAGAATGACATCAAATTATTCCATAAATATGATCTTTACATCAGATGAAGAACAATAACTCAGCAATTAGCTTCAAACAGTGACCAGGTTGCATCACGGCCTAAATCTTAAAAGTGTGAGAAACTTAGCTTTTGATCTGGCTGTTGCCAATCTTCGCACACACACCGCTCGTCGAGCGCCATAGGATCTACCTTTAGTGTGTGTGCCACTGCCATAAAAAAAAATACTTACATCATGGAGAGAAAATAGAGGGGCCGGAAAATTGTGGTTTACTGGATTTATGAAGAGGAAAACCGATCTATCCCTAAGATCAGCTTAGGCTACGTTACTTGATAGGGCAATGGATTTTAATCGAACGCTGTTGCACGATTTTTCACTAACCTCAGGGAGGTGACGAAACGGTTTGGTTTTACGCCATGTCAAATATATAACGTAGACGAGACTGCTTTAACAGCTTTCCATGAAACTGGAAAGGTGCTAGCTAGGAAGGGACAGAGACAAGTCGGCCATATGGTATCTAATGAGCGAGGAACGTTAGTGTCCATGTGTGGCGATATAAACGCAATGGGTGATACGGTACCGCCATTCCCAGTGTTTCCACGAAAGTTTTTCAAGGACTTTATGATTAAAAATGCTCCTCCTGAGCTGATAGCTGAATTGTAGGTTGTCGTTTGTGCAATGGATGAAACATTTTATAAGTCATGTTAAACCAACTCATACGTCTTCCGTATTACATATCGTTGATAATCATGAGAGCCACATTTGTTTAGATACGATAAAACTTGAAAAAGAAAACATTGTTGTTTTGCTAACTCTGCCACCACATACAAGCCGTCGCCTCCAACCCTTAGACAGAGGTGTGTATGGCCCCCTAAAAAATATAGCAATATAGCATACAGCAATGGATGCCAAAAATGGTTACTAAAAAATATCGGAAAAAGGATATCAATTTATGATATGCTTGAGATTCTAGGTGATGCTTATTCATTTACATTTGTCCGAAAATATAATTTCAGCATTCAGATGTACAGGAATTTGTCCATATAATGATGTCAGAAACTGTAGCAGATATAATGTTAGAAGATAGAGTGGAGCATTTACCAATTAGCTCAAATAATGCCGAAATTCATCAAGGATCGAACAATGTTCGTCCATCCCCATCGTTCTATTGCGGCAAAACCGCTAAGATGAATAGCAGTACCACAATTAGGTCAAACAGTGGTGAAAAAACACCTGAAAAAGCATTTGTATCTCCTGAGATGGTAAACCCTTATCCAAAAGTTAGCTCAGCACCTTTAAAAAGGCAGAGAAACAAAAAAAACAACAGAAATTGTATTAACACTCCAGTGTATGTAAGAATTGAACAGGAGGAGAGCCATAAAAAGAGCTAGAAAAGAAAAGGTAATAAAGCAAGCAAGTGTGAAGAGAAAAATTTCAATATCAGGCACACCTAAGGCGGCTACCCGCAAGAAGAGGGAATCCAGCGATGATAGTGGTAGCGATATTGATATATCTGACGGTATCAGCTCAGAGGATTTATAAGGATTTTAAAAACCAGAAGGAATGTCTGTCTCATATATTCTTGTAAAGTTCAGCACGAAAAGGATATTAAAGCTTAATGTTGGAAAAAAAATCACAGAAACTTTCACCGATGATGATGAGTATTCCACAACCTTCTTACGGCGACATGGAAAGAACTTTTCATATCCAGCTTTACCAGAATGTGCCCACATACTAAAAGATGATATAATTCTTAGACTGCCTCAACCAAAAAATAGTGGTGGAACAGATAGAACCGCGATAATACTATATTATATTATTAGACTTGTCTTCATACAACATTTTTGTTAAAATCATATATTTTTTCTTTATTGATAATTTGGTGAAGAATTATAAATCAACTTTCTGTAGAAGAATAATACCTATTTTAAAAATATTTTCGTGTTTAAAGTTGTTCATTACCCTTAGTTTGTTATTTGTTTTTTATTCGCATTTTGAATTGGTTTATCTGTCTTATTTTTTAGAATATTTAGTTTTAGTTCGTTCCTTTCTTTGTGTTGTATAACAACAATATACCCTTAGTTGACTTTTTGAACACACTGTATATTAATATATTGGTTATTGTACTGAACTATACTGTATATATAGTTATGTTATTTAGATTCACAGTCCGAAAAGTAGTTACCACTGTACCTTACTAATGTGCCCACTGTACCATCTAGGGGGGTACAGTGACCATATCTACAAAAAAATATATTTAAATTGTTGTCACATTTATTTGGTTTCTTTGATGTCTGCCGTATTGAGATTAAGATGTATCTATATTGAGAGCTTTGTTGGCCATCAAATCCGTTTTTTTATTTTGTTTTTTATTTTATTTTTTTCAGTCCACTTGCAAAGGCGTTGCCTATAATACCATAATGGGCACTACAAGTAGGAAACGGCGAGGAGGAAAGATATTGATTGACTCTTTTCTTAAAGATGTTTAGACTGTAGCCAACAGGGAACAATTCGGTTGGTAAGGAGTTGCTCGTCACACGCCAGAAGAAAGGATTTTGGTAAAGGCTGGTTCTGGGTGTGCTCTGTTGAAGAGCATATGGATGAGAGCTTCTAGCTCGTCGTGTGGAACAAATAAAGCTGGCACTGGAGGGAATCAGAGTTGTCAGTTCGGTCGAACACCTTCCGTGATAATATCGGTAAAAAAGGTAGAGATCACCCACCATTCGCATATGTTCCAAGGTGTGAAGGGAACGAGTTAGTGTTTCGTCGTTAATAAGTCTAACAGCTCGGTTCTGGATGGAGTCCAAGGGCGCCAGAGTATGTTTGAGAGCAGAACTCCAAATGTGAGAGCAATACTCCAGAGTAGGCCTGATTGGCGCTTTATAGAGTGTAAGCAGCTGATGCGAGCTGAAGTATTTTTTGGCACGGAAAAGTACACCCAGTTTTTGAGAGGCACACTTGGCGAGACCTCGGACATGCTCATCTCATGAAATGTTAGTGCTTGCGGTTATTCCAAGAAGCGAAAGATTGGAGGATGGAGAAAGGATTTTCCCCTCCGTGATGATATCAAGGTAGTTTATCTTAGTTTTTCTCCGGGAGAACACAGCAGTCTTTTTGACATTGAAGGTTACAAGATTGTTGTATCCCCATTCAACAATTGTGTTTAAGTCTCGATTGATTGAGTCAGCCTGTTTTCTTCTTAGTTGTCCCAGAGTGGCCGATGATAATGGTTTGTCAGAAGAAAAGGATGATACAAGACTGCTATCGTATGCATAGCTGTAAATGGGGTTTTCAGTAAGCTTTAGTAGGTCATTTATGTGCAGCAGGAACAAAGTTGGAGGCAAAACCGAACCTTGCAGAACACCAGCATTGATGGCAAATGCCTCGGACGAGACAGCATCGATAGCGACCTGAATACTCCTTTTATCCAAAAAAACTAGACAATAGTGTATGTAGAGCCGGTGGAGAGCCATAAGCTGAGAGTTTGTCCAGGAGTGATTGGTGCCACACCCGGTCGAAGGCTTTGGAGATGTCAAGAGCAACGACTCGGGACTCTTCGTGTTTTTCCAGGGTTGAATTCCAGATGTGTGATACATAAGACATCAGATCTCCTGTTGAGCGCTTCGCTCTAAATCCATATTGCCTATGAGATATTATGTTGTTCTGTTCAAGATATTTTAGGGTCTCGGTGTTAATGACTTTTTCCATTACCTTGGCCGCTACTGGGGATAAAGATATTGGACGGTAGTTACTGGCAATATTTTTCTTTCCCTTCTTAGGTAGAGGTTGCACTCTAGCGCGCTTCCAAATGGCTGGGAAAATACCTCTATTGTAGCCTAAAGTATATAGTTTGGTTGGAATAGGTGTCAGCTCCAGTGCGCACTGTTTGAGAACAATGGGGGGAATTCCATCCAGTCCAGCCGCCTTTGAGCAGTCAAGACGACGAAGTAACCTTCTTATCTTTTTTTGCTTGAAAACTATTTCTGGCATTGTGGTGGCGATCCTAGGCAACATTGGTGGAGTCTTTCCTTGTGCATCAAGGGTCGAATTTCGTGCAAACATTGAGGCAAACAAGTCTGCCTTTTCCTTTGCAGTCACTGCAACGGAATTGTCTTCGCGCAATAGTGGTGGAAAACTTGAAGATGAAAAGTTTTTCCTAATCGCAAATCCCCCAAGAGATTTTGAGCCGTCCGGACAATTCAAAAGCTTCTCGCGAACTCTCTGATCAAAATCAGCTTTGGATTGATCAATAATTAGTTTGCATCTATTTCCTGCATCCAGAAAAGCTCGGCGCGAAACAACCGAAGGGTTGTTGCGCCATTTGCGATAAGTTCGGTTCTTTTTGGAAACCGCCTGAGTACACCTTTTGTTAAACCACGATTTTCCAGGATAGGATCGTTTATTAGAGAAAAGGATTGAAGGCTCCACCCCAATGAGAGTGGCCTCTGTAATGGATTCAGCTATTACAGATGGATCGCTGGATTTAAAACAGACGTCCCTCCAAGGGAATGACAAGAAAAAGTCACGAAGTTCACTCCAGCTTGCATGTTTATAGTGCCACACTTCGCGAGGAAACGCTTTAGAGGACGTTGTGGAGTTGGAGAGGTGGACAAAGCTGATATAAGCCTGTGATCAGAGTTACCCAGTGGTGATGTAATGTTTATCCTATAAGAGTTTGGGGATGTTGTGAGGAACAAATCTAGTAGGTAAGCCTGATGGTTTCCAACATCAGGTATCCGTGTTTTTCAATATGTTGAACGATGTTATCTTTTCTAAAAAAGTTACTGCTGTACCAGCCTCTCTCCTACTTTGTGGGTCGTATGCGTTTTTTATATTTTGTAAATCAAATATAATTGGTATAATTTATAAAGCACAAAACGTCATTTTAATAAATCATCTTACATTTTTAAATCACTTAATGGAAAAATAGTTATTAAAAAAGTGTCAGGAGAACTAAATAGTTTAGCTACAAAGGTCACAATGAAAACCAGAAAATGTTAGCTTTAAAGTTTCAAATTCGTTCGAAATTGGTATATATATAATTAACCTCGCAAGAAGCAGACTTTCGGAGCAATTATAAATTTTAATTACTTTTTCTTTAAAACTTAATTACGCAAAACAAAATTGGGAATTGAAGTTTACTTTTTACCTTGACATAATGTAGATTGTAAGTTGGTATTTAAAAAAGTTGACTAATTTTAAACTTATCAGAATTATCGATTTAGCAGTCCGATTAAGAACCACTGAGCAATTTTATTAGGAACTTTGGCCAGCAGCGAAAGAATAACACTAATGGTCGATATTTGCATATTTTCCATGATGCTAAATCAAGATCTTAATAGTCTTAATACTATATGTAAATAAGTAACATTGATAACATCTACGCCTATGTGGTGCTGCACATCAATAATTATACGGTATTCACTGTTGATTTATTTTGGGGAACGAAGTTTACTGGATATGGTAATTTGAAACGTCAGTTCGTCTGTATATATACGTCTAAATTTATCTGCTAACCACACTTTAGCTTTAGAAGGGAGGGCTGCTGAAATCACCTTTTATACCGAAGAAATATTACTTCTTTGTTCGTTGACTAGACTTTACGTTGATTTGTTGCCATTAAATTGCTTTGTTAGATAAAAGTTCTTTTTATTTGTGGAACTAAAGACAATCTTAGACAGAGATGTTTTTATTAACGTATTTATGTAAATGACCAATATAAAAATATCCACATCCTAAAAAATTAATTAAAAAATGAATATGTGAGAAAACCTAAAACTCTAAATGGGAAAGTGGATTTGGTATACTTACGGCTTAAAAAACATAGCAGGTACTGGACCAGGATACAGCTTTAATTTATGAAATAACATGCATTGTATATTCTAAATGCGCAGCGGAAAATAAAAAAGGACCTCTCGTAGCCAGGCAGTTATTATTTGCATGGGAGTACCTGGCGGAACTAATCACAGTGGGTGCCAGGCTACTACGTAATTAATTCAATAACACTAAGAGGTTAATGAAATGGCAAAATGAAAATAAGCACTGGCATATATAGAACAAAACCTAAGAGTATAACGCACTTAAGCTCTAATCAGAATGATTAGCTGGGTACCTACCAAGCAGCAAAATTACTGGCGAAACCGGTCAGATCCAAGAGAAAGCAAATCCATCATAAAAGAACAAGTCAGGGGACAAATACATTGAAGTGCTTCGCTGCAAACTATGCAGCGAGGAACTTAAATAAAACCAAGCGATAAGTTTCCAAAATATCTAGGTAAAAGTTGCCAACCAATTTTTAGAAAAATGGCAGAATACATATACTTAGAAAACAAGATTCAATTGAGGAATGGAAATTCAACAGGAATGGGTAGTATTAGGCCAAATATCGTGATTTCTACTAAATTGTGCAGATTTTGCTATAATTCATATAAGGAAAGTATTTGATTCATATATCCGAAACGAAGAGATCTATGAAATAATGGAGAGGGTCAGATGTACTAAAAATAGCCACATGGCTGAAACAGATGTGTACACAATACAAGACAAGATTGAAATAGATGGATATAGAGCGATAGTTTGACATCCAAGAGAATCTAAAAGAAGCATGGGTAGAGCCCGGAAACAAATCCGACGGCGAGAAGATATCCAAGAGTTACAGGGGGATGTTGGATCCGTACTACATCTGACAGAGGGACATGAAAGGTTCTAGAAGAGACTTACAATGGGGATGGTTAGAGGCTAAGGAAGGAAAAGAAGTTGATGGAGTGGCTAAGGTTGTAAAAGACTACACTGAATTCAACAACTTTTACATTAAAAATATAAGCTCTAAAGTTGCAGTATTCGGACAATGTAAAATACATTGACGATGACAACGACCAACAGTATACAGTAAATTTATTTGTAACAAATCGCTTTTTAATAGTAGTTTCAAGAGATTTTCATCCTCTAATGAAATTATATGCTTAAAATATATTTGTTTTGAAACTGCCATATTTAAATTAAATATATAGCACAAACACAAATACAACTTTAGAACCAACTAAATTCAGTTAATCGTCGCGAAGTCAGTCAAAAATTAGAAACATATAATATTAAAATATAAATAAATGTAGTAACGTTGGTGTCTTCCATGAAGTATCATAGGAAATTTAACCAGCTGATTCTGCATGCCCAATTGGTGTTTCTACTAAATTCTCCAGATTTTGCTATGATTCGTATAAGGAAAGTCGTCGATTCATGTAGGCGAAGCGAAGAAAACCGTAAAGTTATGCCGTGGTTGGATGTACTAAAAACAGACACATAGCTGAAATAGAGATGGGGTGGCTACATTATAAGACAAGATTGAAATAGATGGATACCTAGAGTGTTAGCTTGACATACAAGGGAGTCCAAAAGAAGCGTTGGTAGAGCCCAGAAACGAATCCAATGGCGAGAAAATATCCAGAGTTACAGGGAGGTGTTGGATCCGTACTAAACAGATACAGAAACATTATAGATTCTAGAAGAGACTCACATTAAATAGGGGATGTTAGCAGGCTGAGAAAGAAGAAGATGATGGAGTGGCTAAGGACTTAAAAGACTATACCTACTAAATTCAACAACTTGTACATTAAAATATAAGCTCTAAAGTTGCAGTATTCCCACAATGTAAAATAAAACTTTTGAAACAACTACTGACCACAAAGCATCAGGAAGAGGATCTGACAAGATTCTGTAGAACTTCAGTTAATTGTCGCCAAGTCAGTCCAAAATTAAAATCATATAATGTTAAAATATAAATAAATTTAGTAACGTTGGTATCTTCCTGAAGTATCATAAAAAAATTAACCAGTTGATTCTGCATGCAGCTTGTGCTGGTAGTCGCTCAACCACGAAGGGATGCGTTGGTGTTTGTGGAATAATTGGATAATTTCAAATAACTAGCCATGCCTTGTTAAATAAAATGCAGTTATTCGATAATAAACGAGTATAGGGTAGATCACCTAAGCAGAGTACAAATAATATGGAGTAGAGCCACTTAGCAAAATCGTTTTGGTGTTTTTGCATCAAACGTAAAAGCCGCCGGACTCCTGCAGCACGGTAAAATCAGCGATCAGTCTGTCGGGAGAGATTCAAAAGGTATTCTCTGCTGCAAAATTATTTCCTTGGTTATTATTTCAACGCTACCCGACAGTACACAATTTCAGGGCATTTGCACACTGACGGTATACTGTCCCTCGTAGCAGTCGTAGCAGAGCCACCGCTGGCCACGAACCAGATTGATCCGGATTCGCTCCGACGCCAAACACTGTCGGCAAAATTGGAAATTTGTCTCCAGTGGACCTACCCGTATATTTATTTATACCGTGACCTAAGAGTACACGTTCCCTAAGAGTACGCATTAGTGATATTTTTCACTCGGCTGCAACACCGTAATTAGAACATTTCACTTCAGCTGTATATTTGCAACCAGTATAAGCGTGTGTGAAGTTTAGAGCAGGCCATTATTGAATATGTTAGATTTATGGTGAGAAATTCATTTTATTGTTCTTTTTATAATATGCACTCTAGTGTAAGGCGTAGACTCTCAAATATCAAAATTTTCTAATTATTTGATCGAACATGATAATAAGTGGTTTTGCTTGCATTTTTGGTGAATTTGTTGATTAGGTTTTTGAAGTCAGTTACTTTATAAATGTTGTTAGGCACATAAGAGTACGAACCTAAAGAGTGAGCACGCGTACTCTTACCTTACTATGCGTTTTTTGTTGTTACAGAGCACAGTGCCTACAGGCCTTGGTAGATTTAAGCCCATATTCATGGAAGGTCAAGAAAAAGAACTGACAAATAACATTCGGGATTTAAAAATTCGGCTTTACGGTTAAGAATAAAAAAAGGTTGGGTCTTAAGCCTCTCAATATGCGGACATGAATAGAAATCCATACCGGTTTAACTTGGAAGCCAAAATGGTAGGCAAACATTGGGCACAGAATTTTGCAGCTAGAAATGCACTTTCATTGCGAAATCCGGAGATATGTAGGTTAGTCCGTGCAATGGGGTTTATCAAACTGGAATGTCAACGATTTTTTGATAATTTGAAATCGGTCTATGAGAAAACAAATGCTTTGGGACCCCGAATATTCAATATAGACGAGACCGGGTTATCTGCTGTACCTAATAAGTTGTATAAAATATATGCTTCTAAGGGAAAGAGGACCGTGTCCAAAAATGTTTCCGCCGAACGAGGGCAACTAACTACTGCTGTGGTATGCAGAAGCGCTGGAGATGTTTGGGTTCCTCCAGGTCTGATCTTGGCCTGAAAACTTAGGAAGAAGGAGCTTTTATATGGAGCACCACCAGGAACTCTTAAACTCATCTTTGATTCTGGATACATGAATAGAGAATTATTTTTGACTTGGTTTTGCTATATTTCTGAGTTTGTGAAAGCAACAGAAACTGATCCGGTAATCCTAATATTGGATAATTACATTTCCTACTGCTCTCTGGAAACAATTTTATATGGAAGACAAAACTTTATTATTCTTTTGACTTTACCTCCGCACTCCAGCAACAAGATGCAATTGCTGGACAGAAGCTTTTCTTCCCTCAAAAGCGCTTTCTCCGCTGAATGTGATAAATTGATGGTAAACAACCAAGGGAGACCGACCACCGTTAACCTTTAACTACCCGCGCTCTAGAATATCGTGTAGCTGCCCGCGCTGTGTATTATGCACAACATTTATGCATATAAGATTGAGTGCATAAATCAATGTATAGGGATAAACAAACATGTTGCTTTGATTTTCATGCTGTTTTACTGAAATATAACGCAAATTAAAACAATGCTGAATAAAAAAAGACAAACTTTTCAACAAAGAAAGCATCCAAGGAAAAATAAAAAACTCTTAAAATTAAAACCTCAATGTATGGTTAGTTTGTTTCATCCGCTGCTTGAATCGACATTTTTGCAGGATTCACATGTATCAACTGTTGTAATATGTTGTTTGCAACTGACCTATTACAACTATGATCGTTGTGACTCATTTTTTTTCCTACCGCAATAACACCTCGCTGCAGGGGGCTCCTCATTGGTGTCTTCTGCTTGTTTTTTGTATTTTGTCAGGAAACATTTTATGTCACTTGGCAATGACTGCTGATACGTCTAGAGAGATATAGCTTTATCAAACCTAAGAAGAGCACCTTCAAAAATTAACTTCTGTGGTTGTAAGCTGCATCGATATGAGTTGCATTATAGATCAGTTGTCTATTGATTCCCGCAATGTTCATCAGTTGGAAGAATATAACCAAAGGACGTCTTCTTGATACTGAGTATGTGCCACATATTTTATCATCAGTATCAACTTCTACTTTGGTGGCGTTATAAGATAATATCAGGCTTACTCGAAACTGGATCTCTATTTCCATCCTCGTGCATTGTTGAGATCACTACGACCGCTTTATTTTTTTTCGGTACGTAGGTAATCAATGTTACATTTTTCTGGAATCAAAACAATGAAGATTTCATAGGTCTACTCTTATGAGGCGAAAAGTCCTTCGGTCGGTATTTCGCGTTTATTTTTTTTCATTGTCCCAATCATAGTAATTTTATTTTCCAATTATTCTTTCCCTAGCGGATAACTTGAATACCAGTTATCACACGTCAAATTCTGGTTACTACCTTTCACTTCATTCAACAAGCGGTGAAAAATCGCAGTAGGTGTATTTGGAATGCTGTAGGGGCCTTCGGGTTGCTTACCGCAATATACTTCAAAATTCGACACATAAAATGTTTTTGCATCACACAATACGAAAACTTTCACTCCATACTTCGCCGGTTTGTTCGGAATATATTGAAGAAAACTACAGCGTCCTCGGACCGATATCAATATTTCATCAATTTTTTAAAATTCGCCCACAGAGTAGTTGTTCTTGCAATTATCTACGAATTTATCTATGACCCAACTTATTGCATCCGACTTATCTTTTTTCTTTCTTTCCTTGTATTTTTATTATCAAATTGGCTAACGGCAAGTGGAATCGGTTTTTACTCATACATGTCCGAAAAATTTCAGAACCAGTACCATCTGTTGTCCAGAGTTCCAAAAAGTGGGTATGGTTTTGTTTTTTAAATCCAGATAACAATAGCAAACCCATGAATGCTTGCATTTCTGTTTTTGATATGTCTTTAGCGTCACGTTCTTTCATAAATTGAGACCTAACATTCGTAATGTGTTGACTCGCGCATTCAGTTATGTACCCTATCATTTCACCTATGAATGTTTCTACTTCATTTTGAATGTCCCTTGCTTGTTGCTTGGCACTTCAAGAATGATATTCAATACCTCGTGCAAAATTCTTTATTTTAATTTATTTTGGGGATGAACTACATCATAGTTTTGTAAAACTTTACAAATTATTTTGGAAAAAGTTTTGCAAAACTAATTGTCTACATTTTAGCAATTTCTATATTTCGTTAATTTTACCACAATAACTAATTACCACAAAATTAAAAGTAATAGACTTTTAGATAAACCTATATTTCCACCCATCTTACATTATTTTGAAAATGCACAAAATCTGATTAAAAGTTACCTTTTTAGTTGGTAACCCAGTTGATCGGACAACATATGAATGTATACAGCTCCTAGAAGAATTTGCAAAACTGTTTTCATTATTGTGTTAGTGGTGTTTTGTGTAGACCTATATTTGGATAGAGGTGAGTTTCTTTCTCACTGGGCAACAATTATAATTTATCAAACTATTAACCCATATTAAATTATATTTATTTGATATTAAAGTTTTATAAAGGTTTAACATCACTTGGCCTGTATGGTCCATTCTATTTTTGTTGGAACGATGAGCTCGAATGTTTTATTTGTATGCTATTTGTTTACATATTTTTCTCCTGTGACAAATGTATTATTTACTTAATTTTATTGGCACTAATTCTCACTGAAAACACATTGAGTACTAAAACTTATTTGACTGGAGAGGTCTATGTGACTTGGGGGAAGGTCTAAGTGACCTGGAGGTCTATGTGACCTGGGAGGTCTATGTGACCTGGAGGTCTATGTGACCTGGGGAAGGTCTATGTGACCTGAAGGCCTATGTGACCTAAGAGGTCTATGTGACCTGGAGGTCTATGTGACCTGGGAGGTCTATGTGACCTGGAGGTCTATGTGACCTGGGGGATCTATGTGACCTGGGAAGGACTATGTGATCTGATGGATCTTTGTCATCCCTTTTCTTTATTATTTTATTTAGCTAAACTGATCATAAAGATTTATATATTTTATAACTTGCATAAGAGATTATTATTTCAATGCTTCTGCAGTGCTAACATGTTTATTTATTGCTACATTTTTCTGTTTGGTAAATTCGTTGCTCACACGATTTTTCTCTATTGTTGCAAGTAGGTCATCTCGGTGCTCACTATTTCTTCGGCGGTCATAAGGTTTAGTTTTTCTTCTCTCTTATGTTAAGTAACTTAATGTTTTAAATTTAATTCTATTTTATTGTATACATTTTTTATCTCTTTATTTTTTATTACGTATTTTTTTTGTGTAGACATATTTATAATCTATTTTGCCATGATAATTATATGCCCATGAGAGAACATTTTTATTTATCATTTATTTTTGTTAATTCTCTCCGCTGAAAAACTCCTACACTATAAATCGATGTTAATATTGAACATTGATGGGAAGTAGGACAAATTTAACTTATAAGATTTGACCCAAACATACAAGTGAAGTTGAATAAAAGCTTATAATAAACTAATACATACCTACCCTGTTGGGCACCGAAAGAGCGATATATTGTCTGCCATTCGTCTTTCACAATCAACTACTGAACAAATATTTCGACTAGACATTTTACTCAGAAATCCACAAAAACAAACCGCTATTTTTGAAATCTCACCCTATACGCCGGGCCGTAAACAAATTTAAAATAAACTTAAATCACCTAGCTCTCCACTGTAGACTGGCACCAGTCTACCGGGCAGGCGGGGAGTGGCGAAGTGGAATTTGACGATGGCGCGGAGTGAATCAACTTATATTTTTAATTCTGTAAACTTTGCCATTACTTTGCATTCTAGACTCGAGCCTCGCCACTTGAGCCAACCTCTCACATTCCTGCTTTTCTTAAAAAGTCGTATACGTGAAGTGAAAAACTGTGTAAACAATATTGACCAGCGGAGTTCGTTACCAGCTAGAGGGGCATGAGTGGGGGATACCGCATCGGGTTTTTACCGCTTTTTTTAGTAGGAATGGTGTATTTTATACACCGATGCGGGTAGTTAAAGGTTAAGCTGATTTCGCCCCTGCTGAGGTCACTGACAGACTTGCAACTGAAGCTCAACCCGTTTAAAATATTGAACCAGAAAATGAGTTTGTGCAAAATGATTCTTGGAAAAGTTGGAAATATTGCCAAAAGTCCAGTTTTGGTATAAACACTCTATACTACGATCCTGGCCCTTCGCGTTCACACTATGATCCGGGACCTTCCTGTTCGAAAGTAACACCCAAAAGCCATACATCAGCAAATACGAAGCCAAATGTCTAAAACCAAAAAGCAAGATGGCAAGAGAATTATTTTTAGTTCTGAGCTATCTACAATATTTGGTCCTCGATACAATGAGTATTGGCTCATCAGACTGGATAAAATGCAGCCTAATTGTGGAAACTGGTGGCATGAGGACTGCACAAGCTATAAGAGGATTTATGATTTTGTTTGCGATTTGTGCGAAATGTAGCCTATTATTTTTAAAATTTGAGGTCATCTTATTTTTTATGCGTACTCTTAGGCATGCATATAGGTTGCGTACTCTGAGGTCAACTGTCACACCGCAGTACACATTCTAGATTTTTGTTTTACGTAACTTTGAGAAATATTGTTAATTTGCCAATATATGTTATTTGTTATGTTATTATCATATAAAGCATTAGTTTTTGTAATTGATAAACAATAAAGCTAAAGTTGGTGCTTTATTTGCTCTAATAAATTAGTAGTAGTAGTAGTACTCTTAGGCGATTCTATCCTATTAATCTATAATATATTATCTATTATATTATGCATAAATGCAGAATTGGTCTTATTCTTCCAAAATAAATATTTATTTTAGCTGTTTTTTTAATGCTTAAAACAAAGTAAGCTGTTACATTGAACGCTTTCCAAATGCCAACTCGTAAATTGTCTATTAGAGCCCTAAATTACAAGTTATGAATACCAATCAGTTATCTACAGACAAATGTTTGTATTTGTGTCATGGGGATTTTTAAACAATAATTATTGTCTAGACGGAGTAATTTTTTAGGGTACTCGCTAAATCGTATTTTCGACAAAATTGTAGAGCAGCCAACGAAAGCGTGTTTTGCCCGGCAAAGTATTTAAGTCTGTTTTCATTGTCATTCTAATTTTCGTTAAAGTACTTGCATCACTAATGTTGAGAATATGAATTAACATTTTAGGTTTTCGATATAATTCGTGCGATAATGTGTATTGATTATAATATAATCGTTTTAAATTTAAGGTGATGGTTCAAAGAAAGTTAAAATAGCTATGGGAAGATCAAATTCTATTAAACAAGACTTCACCCTCTATAGAACTAAGGAGTTTACAGGAAACCAATTACTTCGATTTTCTCAACTTAAAGCATTTTGCTTTTCAATAGAATTTGACGAAGCATTTGATTTTATCATAACAAGGGCGGCCGCAATGAAATAAAGTTCCGAAAATAAAAGTGGACCATTGTGTCCCCGCAATTTATATGAAGTAATAACCTCAGAACATGTGTGCTCGATATGGCGTAAAAGAACTGTATTAAACTTCTTACGTTATTGTCGAGCTCAACCAAGGGTATTAAAATAATTTACTGAAAATCTCTGCTTATTTTTTGTATCGTACGACTGAAGCGAATGAGAATTTCAGTAACTTCTTGCCCATAGTATTGCATGCAGGGTGTCTTTGAAATTTTGCTGCCATATTTCAAGGCGTGATTATGCATAAAAAAATATGAAATAAGAATGTATATAGATATGGGTGGAAATGCATATTAAGAGCTGAAAAACTAGTTTCAGTTTTACATCTCCAGAACCACTTTGAGTCGAGGTGTGTATTTTGATATGTAAACTAAGGACTACTTTGATTGACTAGCGGTTACCTAATTTTATTTTCGGGGGCGTATCAACGAGTATTACGCCTCATTTATTTAACCGTAGGTTTTTTTAGCATACGCCATTTTAATCTTTTGCATCTATATTATATATGTATATTAGATATATATTGCATTATGTAAATAAGGTATTTATTCTGAAAGATGCAAGTTGATCGTTTTTAAGAAAAATCGATATAAAGCATTTATCTCATTGGTCATTAAGTCAAGGTGTAATGGTATAAGTATATACTCTGTATATCATCGACAGGATATTGTAACTAAATATTATTATAACACCGTTTACAAACTGCATACTATTGCACACTACGGCAATATACGCTGACCTGATTAGAGTTCATAAATGGGGGTAATGTAATGTAACTGCGAATCATGATAAATCATTAATATCCTAGATATCAAGATTGTAACACTGTTCAATGATATAATCAATACATAGAGTTAAGTAAACTTAAGTATATTATTTGGGCCTCGGACGAACGAACCTGACTCAACTGGTAACTCAAGGGTACGTAATATAGCACCCCTTGGTTGAGTCTTTACATGGCGATCCTGCCAGTTCATCCCAACAAAGTAGGCTTTGCCTGGTAGGCAAGTAATCCAAATAGTTCACAGAGTCAAAATGGCTGTAAGGCGAAGAAGAAAAAAGAAGAAATTTCTCTTTCAGCTTTTTAGCAGAAGGAATAAGTGTAAAAAGAAAAATGGAAGTGAAATACGGACAATTGAACATTAGGAGGAAGAAACTAGAATACAATAATAATGACAAGAATAAAATAGAACTGTGCACAGGTATTTATAGATTATAAGATTAATGTTAAAATAGGCTAGGCTAGTTATATATTTGTATCAACGTAGTTTTTCTGTAATACAAATATATTCTTGTATTATATGCACGTATGTAGATTTTCCTAGGCACCATCGTTCTATCTTAAAAGGTAGTATATAAATAGATTAATTAATCACAATAAATCAAATAAATGCAAATTGTCAATTTTTCGAATCAAATCGGCAAATCACTATAGCCAAATTTTTCAAAAAAAAGATCATTGATGAAAAATTGTTGGAAATGAGTAGGCATATCGTATTTAAGTAGATGCACAAATTATAATTTATCTAAAATACTAAAGAGCGGCAAAACCGCATTGCTTCGGCTAAAAATCAAATCTCAAAATGTTTTTTTTACCTCCCGCGATAGGAAAAATAAATAAGTGCCAGTAAAACACGCTATACGTAATCGAGAAGTATACTAAAATATACAAGGTATTTCAACAACTGAACAGTAGCGAAAATTATTTAAATATGATAAATCTTGCAAATTTGTACATTTCGATACATAGTGACGTAAACTATTTTCAATATCGCAGCATATAAATTAAATAAATCATAGTTGTGAAGTATATAGTAAAAAGAAACTTAGTTTTTAATACTTTTAAATATCCACATAGTGTTGAAGTAAAATAACCAGAATTTCGTAATTCTATATCCTAGAAACAAAGGTTCAACAACACACGGTTATTAACTTATATTGGGAGTAGAACATAATTACGTCGAGATTGCAAATTTCGTTATATGCCAGCATATACATAAAAATTATAAATGTTAACAATGACGCGGCGGCGTAGCAAAGTCCTGTTGAATTAAATGCTTGCTGCATATTATATATTTAATTACCGATTAGGATGGAATATGATTCTTTTCCATAGAAATAAAATAACTTCTAGGCATTCTCACATCATTATAATGTATATAAATATTATCAAAGATTAGTTAAAGATTTTAAATTTGAATTTGAAAGAAACGGCTTGTAGCTTATGCAATATTGTTTAAATAATGCAATTTATTGCATTAAATTTTACCGTACACGTTATATTTCTGTACGGAGTTATTACATGGAAATTGCAGCGTCTATAATTTATTCAATTATTATTATGACATATTTTATAGGTGAAAAAAGCCTTAGATTATAGCAATGTATTTTTGTGGTAAATAGAAACGGTATACAGATATGTCGAGAAATAATGACAAATTCAACATCAGTTGCGAGTTGTTAAAACGCAAAAATTTTAAAAGACCTACCCATAATTGATTTTACCTCAATCACATATGCATGAAAATAATAAATAATAATAAAAAAAAGAAGATATTTTCTTGTTTTGGTAGTAAGAGGTGAAAAGGTATCTTATATTTTTTAAAATATATAGAGAGTGTCATTAAAATAACGAAGTCAGTGTTCATTTATTAACATGCAGAAATTCATTTTTTTATTTTGACAGCTGTTCGAAGCTGATAATGCGATAAAAATTTTATGTTTAATTTAGATATTATTCCCTTATGGGACTCGCTTTGAATAAAATAAAATTCATAGTGAGAAATATTTGAGTTGATTCCTCAATACTTGAACACTACTTAAGAAATTGTTAACTTAATTCTAAATATAACCTGTATGTTCTAATATAGCGAACATCACACTCATTTGGACACGTGCTTCATAGATTTTCTTCAACGAAGAGCAACAATTAACTGAATATATGTCTTAGATAGAGAATGACTCGGAAAATGAGAAAATACAAATTAAATAGTAGGTATTTATTTATAACCAATACCAAATAATAAATGGGTGACTTCATCCGCGAACAAATTCACAGGACTCATTGCGCTTCTCCTCATTGAATTGTCTGATATAGACATCCTTTTTTTACACTTTTAAAAGTTGTAATTTCATATTTGATAGCGGAATGTATATTCAATGAAAGATTTACTTCCGTTTTGGATTCTTCAATAAAATACTGATAATTTTCTTCTTCAATAAGTTGATCAAACTGGGAATAATATTTCTCTTGGTTGAGTGTTTACAAAGGTATCTACAAGTAACATTACGGTAGGCTAATCATTATCCAAGATTGAGAGATAGAAACAAGAGAGGCTTAGACATTTACTGATGTTAAAAATTAGTTAATTTTTAGTAGTTTAATTTTGCTTTTAAAAGATTAAGTTTAAAAATAATGACAAGCTATTCATTTTTGATTCAATTTCTTTTTTTATGGCAGTGGCACATATATCAAAGGGAGATCCTATTTCGCTCGACGAGCGGTGTGTGCGTACGAAGATGTTGATTGACACGATTCTTGAATAGTTATAGGTTGTAATTAGGGAGAAACAGATGCCCTGGGAGTGAGTTCCACAGTGATGCGGTGCGCCAGACAAAGGAGTTCCTGTAAAGCGATGTTCTAGGTGTTTCCAGTAGTACGACGAACTGGTGCGCTCTTGCCGTCCGTCGGGACCGTGTAATTGCCGTTGCCAGGGGGCGAGATGAGGCAGGCCAAATCCTGGGGACATCTGCCGTGAAAGTGTCTGTAAAATAGGGACATCTCGGCCACATGTCTGCGGTGTTCCAGACTATCCAGAATCCGGGTCAACTCCGGGTCGCCGATGAGACGCACGGCTCTCTTCTGCAGCGTGTGCTTTGGTGCGGCACCCCAGATGTGTGAGGAATACTCTAAGCACAATCTCATTTGCGCTTTGTAGAGCAAGAGCAGCTGCCGCGACGTATACAGTTTTGTTGCTAACTAGCGCACCAAGCTTCTGCGGGGCTGATTTTGCGATATTAGCGAAGGGGTCATGCCAGGACATATAGCTGTTGACCGATACATCCAGTAGTCCAATTGAGGAGTAATAAGCAATGATCGATCCTGCCATAATGTTGTCAGCTCCCGCCGTATTGGCTTTCTCGGTAAACGTAGCTGCTTGTGTTTTTGCTGCATTGAACTGGACCAACTGACTGCCGCTCCAAGTTCGAACGCCCGATCTTGCCACATAATTCTCAATACAATAATTGTTTGTTTGTTTGATTAGTAAAAAATTGCAGATTTTAAAAGGAGGGATTTAATACCCGCATTTAACCGCATGTAGAACACTATAGCAAATTCTATGAATTTATTTAAAATATTGGGCCTTATTCTTGTGCAAATTGGTTGCCTATTAAATATCGCCCATTAAACTGATCGGTATATAAAGCCCTATAGCCTATTCTAGTTATTTATTAACAAGCATAGCCCAATTTCCCATTAACTTACAATTTAGTCTAAACAAACACTCACTTAATCAATTTGACAAGTTTAACAAACGAATTCAACAAACTACACTGACCAACAATAAGCAATTTTAAGCAAACTATTTAATAAGGACATTTTAAAAAGGGGAAGACTGACAAAGAATGTTTTTGTCCATAATTGGTTTTGTGCGCCGCCGCGCCGGTATATTAGAAGAGCTACTAGAACGAGTATCCCATGAGAGCACATGCAACCCGTCAGTTAGTCAACAATGAGGGACATTGGTATTTACTCTGTAAGATATTATATAGCATTTTAAGGTCTCTGACACTCCGGCGATCTTTAGGAGGGCTGATATTAAATACAACTTAAACTGAGAATAGGTTCGATCTGGTATATTATTTTTATAGGGAATTTATGTATTTACGTACTCTTTCGATACCTAGAGTATATACATTATAAAAAGGATTCCAAATAGAAGAAGAATACTCAAGGTAGGGTCTTATTATTGCAAAATATAACAGCTTTATACCTGTGACATTTGAAAAATCAAGGGCTACACGCTTCACAAATCCCAGTAGTTGTAGAGACTTAGATATTACTCTCTCCATATGTGCAGCAAATGAGAGTTTGCTGTTCATAATAACCCCCAAATCTCTCATTCCAGAGACACTTGACAGCATCTCATCACCAATGCAATAGGTATGCTCAAGAGCCGTCCTAGACCGATGAAATATGATAGAGTGACACTTGGAAGTATTTAAATCTATACCATTGAAGGTCACCAGCCGCCATGCCATGTACATCTTTGAGTCGTCCGCAAATAAATGAAACTGACAGTGGCGAAAACAAGAGCCAAGAAAAGTGGGCCCAAGTGAGATCCTTGAAAAACTCCAGAGAGTACAGTTACATTGTTTGACTCGAAGGTATAAAATCGAACAATCTGTGATAGACCTATTAAATAACTCTCTAGCCAGTCGAGCACAGTACTACCAACATCCATCGCCCTTAATTTAGATACCAAAAGTGAGTGATTTACCTTGTCGAACGCCTTCGAGAAGTGCGCGCTAATGGAATGCACCTGCAATAAACCTTCTATAGCATCCGACAGGAGATCTACATACGGCAGGAGATTTAGCTCTGTGCTTTTCCCTGCTTGAAAACCAAACCCACGCGACGAGGGATGATAAGCTAACCCAGCTCAACTGTCAAGTACTTTGTCAAAATATTTTCAAAGACCTTGGGGATTATGCTTAGGATACTAATTGGTCTGTAATTTGTTACCAATGCCCTATTCCCCGACTTGTGTATCGGAGTCAGGAAGCTGGTTTGCCAAACTTCTGGGAACACACCCAGTTTTAGAGAGAAGTTGAATATATTATGCAGTGGGAGTGTCAAGACAAAAGTACGATATTTGATAGGAGACAGCGCCAATCCATCGGGACCTGGACCGTCATGTGGATCTAAGGGATGCAGATGAGTATATACATCATACATCTGATATAGTAGGTAGTATTATGTTTTGTAATGGTTATATTAGAAAAGCCAATTTTCTTCATATTTGGACATTGCCTAGTGATATAAACCTTAGAAAAATAATCTACAAGCATGTTTGATATTTTCATACCAATTTCAATGAAGTACAACGTGTTTGTTAAATTACCATCTGATAGTAGATGAAAAATTGCAAGGGTAGCTATAGAAAGATAGTACTGTTGTTTTTCTATAAGTTTCAATGTTTTTAATACGAACCCAGTATCTTACATACCGCGTTTAATGTATGCATTAGGTACAAACCTCAATTTTTTTTTAACAATTTTTTGATAAGGCATCGTCGCGATGTAAATACTTAATCACATGACTTTCTAAATTGTAATGGCGGTCGGCCGGCCGGTACGTGTACGTGCCCGTGGCATATTTTGTAACCCAGAACGCCGGGAACACGAGACGGAAGAGCATGCGCGGATTGGTCAATTTTCCTTACTGGCAGTCGGTATTTTAAATAAACTGTTTTACCTTTTTCAGGCATTGTCTTTAAAAACAATTGTTTGGGTTAGTGTTTGCCGTAGTGTTTTTTTTTCAGTGCGCGAAGGCATGAATGAAAAAAGTCGATTTTAAGCATGCCCTAGTTCGTGATAGATGATGTTGGTGCTTTAATATTTGATAACTTCAATCAGAAAAGTGCAGTGCCAAATGCAGTGAGGCCCTCAAACTAACATGTCAGGCATTAATCCAATCATAGTTCCAAAATAAAGTAATTACTAGATCTAACTAAATCCCAAATATTAAAGCACCAATATATTGCCCTCAACTCACTTTGCTCGCTTTGGTGACACAGTCACCAAAGCAAGTCAAGAATAGCTCAAGTTAACCCAAGGCATGCCTAAAATGCATCTTTTTATTTTTATCTTTACAGACTAAAAAAACACTGCGGCAAGAAGCCTGAACCCTACAGAAATATAGTTAATAAAAGGCTAAAACTGTCTATTTAGAATACCCGCCATCGCCAGTAAGGAAATCTGACCAATCGAAGCTCACTGTTTCATCTCGTGTTCCTGGCGTCCTGGGTGTCGAAATATGCTTGCCGGTGACGTCCCTCTCTAAACTCGTAATAAGGTCCCATCAACAATTAGGAGTATTGGATTGAATGAAAATTGAATTTGCGACCAATAATTTTGATATCCTAATTATTTACTATTGTTTGAAACAATTATAGATATAATTGAAACAACCGTGTATGAAGAAGTAATTGCTAAACGATAATCCATAAAAATATTCGCTATTATATTATACCAAAAACGGAATAGCAAGCCTGGAATTTGGATTTGGGCCTGCTCTAGATTCGTTTGTGATAGTTTGTCCCCGGAGCGAGCAATACGAGCGGAGGGCAATGCACGGTATTTTAATATTTGATAACATCAAGAAAAAAATTAGCAAAGATACAATGCAATGAGGTCATCTAAGCCAATGCACTAACCAAATCAAAGTCCCAAATTAACCCAAGGCAAGCTTAAATCGTTTTTTTTTTAATTATTGCTTCCGCGGGCTGAAAAAGCACTACGGTTAAGTTAATAAAAGGTTAAAACTGTCTATTTAAAATATCCGCCATCGCCAGTAAGGAAATTGGAGCTCACTATTTCATCTGTCCTGAGTTTCGAAATATGTTTGCCTCCCTAGACCCATAATACGGCTGTGTCAACAATAAGGAGTATGGATTCAATGCAAATTGCATTTGCGACCAATAATACTGAAATTCTAATAACAACAATATTATGTTTTATTGAATCATGTATATGCTTAAACAAACATATTCTTTATTGGAAATAACTTTAGGCTTGTTTGCAATAGCAATTTTAGCATTGAAATAAATATATTTCTATTAAATTGAAATTGAAATAGTTTGAAATTCAATAACCTGTTTATTTTTAATTCATTGTTATTTGAATAGTTTACCGAATGGCAACGATCTGAATTGAGATGAATTATATTTAATCCAAAGAGAAAGTTATCACTAATAGGCTCATAATTGAAAGTACCATATTATTTTTTCTGTGTATGAAGAAAAAATTGGTTAACCGATAATCAATAAAAATAGTTTCTATTGAGTGAGTTTATGTTATACCAAATGGCCATATTTAGACTGGAAGTAGTACTGAAAATATAAAACTGGAAGCGCTTTTTGAGAACCGTGTTTGAAGGGCTTCTTTGGAAACATTTCGGAACCTATGGTAATATGATTTTTTTTTAATAATTTTTATATATGATCACATCTCTAAAGCTTAGTGTATTTCTCTTGCGCTAAGAACATTACAGTTTTAGATTGTAATTTGATTGGAATAAATGGCCGCCAAACAAGCGTATTCTAGTAACTAGCTATATCAAATAATTCCAGCAAATTCCATGTAAAGTCTATACTTTTAGCTCCAATTTTTAACTATAGACTACTTAGAAATGTTTACATTATATGGTAATATAGTTTATTTATATAATCTATTATATAATTAAAATATATTTCATATATGCTTTTTCTTGTATCGGGGGACATTAGAAAGGAATAACTATTTGAAGGGATTAAGTCACATGACTCCATAAATTTACGTTGGAATATTTGCAATTTATATTTCAAGAGACTAAATGTCTATTAAAAGTTAAATTACTTTTAGAAAAGATCTTGTCAACCTTTAAATTAGAGTGTCTATTCAGTTTAGATACACTTTTGTTCACTATGTAGCCTAGGAGACCACGTTCGTATTCCCAGATTAATGATCTTTTGTAGGCTTGTAAGAAAATATTAAGAACTCTCATTCAGAAATCCTACAATATTTATGCAGCAGGATATACTAAGTCGAGAAGAGCTGGATTTCAAAATATTTTAATCATATCGCGATGCACCGGAAATCGACAACTTGTAGACTTGCAGAGAAGAACATGAAGTGAATCACTAAATACGGTTTGGTATATGGTCAGCTACATGCATGGCATAATTACGGACCCATGGAATTTTTGGTGGATCTTATGTATCTTGGAAACGCTTGTCGATAAAGATGCCAATTCATTGGAAAAGGTAAGTGATAACTAGGTACAGAATATTACGTTCTCTTATTAAATTAAATAATGTAGTTAGAGAAATACATATTCTGATCGATTTTCTGTTGTTAAAAAAATCTCCATCAATTTTATTATACTTTCATTATTCTAAAGTGTAGAAGATTTTGTAATATATTATTACCCATTTAAATAATAGTTACTAGTTGAACTTTCTTTGGTTGTGTGGATTTCGTTCGTAAGTCTTAAATATTAGACACTGGATGCAAATACTATCGACTATTTATTTGTAGGAATTAACAGAAAACAACAGATGCTCTTAGGTTGATAGCTTTTATTTATCAAAGAACAAAAAATTGTCTTTCTTAAATAATTTATCCAAATATATTCTAAACTGAAAATGTATTTCTCCAGAGATGAATTGATTTTAGTGTTACGACGAGTAAAACCACATGTGGAGAAGCTAATAAAATTATTATATAAACTTTCTCAAAATATAATGCAAATTACGTCATTATCTAGTCGTAAATTCAAAAATTATAGGACGTTGTTTAACAAGACTATCCGGATTATGCTTTAATAGAATAAGAAGACTTGATATGCCTATGAGATTTATCATCATCTTCAGAGACTGACCAACTAGTAAGTTAGCGTAGTATTTATAATTTATTATACAAGCATTAATAGACACCTTCATTATCCACCCTTCCGTTCCAGACTATAACACTTTCCAATAAGCATTCTGCCGACTATAAAAAGACCCAGAGGTATAGTTTTTGGACAGCCAAATTCACTATACATTTGATCTTTCGTATCTTAATAGGTAGTTATATTTTTCTCAATTAATGCGATATTGCTAGTTTGTCTTTAATCCAGGTTACGTTCATCTTTATGCCCAGCTGAATTTTGCCGTAAGCTTTGCCGAAGAAGGCTAAGGGCGAGGCTAAGGGTATAATAATTTTCTATTTTTATGGTACCACCCATTTGCATGTTTTAAATTATTATCAATTAGAAACACTAGCTATAAGAAGTTCTTTCATTAATTCAAACTTAAAGCTATACTCATGACATCTCAATAGCGTAATTTATTTACCTCTTTTCTTCGTATTTGCACGGCTGTCCACTATGCTTAAGAAAGTATTTGTTAATTATTTTTAATACCAGCATCGATTGACTGCAGCGGAATTTTATGTAAATTTACTTTATAAGTAGCAAACCCCCATTAGACCAAACTTCCCAGCTACGTGGTTTGCTGTTGAGTGGTAGTATGGAATATCAATGATAAGTATGAGATATATTAGCAAAGGAGAATTGCCGGGACATATTTTACAAAAAGAATTGTAGTTTTCGTTCACCAGGTATTTATCGATCAATGTCCTTTACGGTTGAACATCACGGCTCCTATGACATGAATATTTTATTTTATATAACACACGTGCTAGCAATGAACCCTGAATATTATCGATCTATAAATATGTCATAGTCACCAGAATCATAATCAATTTGTTATTTTACGAAATGAATTACTATGCGGGCGGTTGTTGGGCCATACGGGCGCAACAATATTTCTGCTGCCTAAGTTCCAAAATAGCCAGTTTTGGGATTTGCAAGCACATCAACACCACCATGGCAGAAGTTAAGTTTCATCACCGTAATGTTCCTAAGATCCTCAAAAAACTAGATACGCAACAGGCATCAGGACCGGACGGAATACCTGTCACCGTTTTAAAAAACTGCGCCAACGTACTAACACCCATTTTTTTCCTGAGTTTTTTCTCTGTCTTACCGAAAAGGGATTTACCCATCTTTTTGGAAAGTCGCCCGAGTGCTGTTCCAAAAAACGCAAGAAAACCACGCGACCCGTGAGACTAATTATTAGAGATAACCAATACGGTTTTCGCAAAGAGAGATCAACAGGAGATATTTTGGCCTACGTCAGTCATATATTAGGTGGCAATTAAGAACTACGAAAAATCTCGAGCTACTGCGTTGGATATTTCGAAGGCTTTCGACAGAGTTTGGCATAACGGATTACTCAACGAACTGCCGATGCCGTCCTTTGGCATGACAGCGTCTCTCTGCAGCTGGCTTGATCTCTGCACGTTGCAGTTAATGGACACATCTCAGATACGTTCACCACTAATGCGGGCATGCCTCGCCTCAGGGCGCAATACCTTCACCAACTCTGTTCCTCATTTATATTAATGACCCGCTGACCAAAATCAATAATCATGATTACAGTTTTAAAGACGACAGTACTATTGTCTCCCAATTTGGACCAGAAAAACCTTTACCAGCGAGTGAGACTTATCACCGCAGAGAGGAGCAGATTATAACAATTAATTATGATCTGTAGAAAGCTCGAACTTGGGCTACATAAATTTGGTCCAGTTTCCAGTTCAATGCAGCAAAAGCCTAAACAGCCATGTTTACTAAGAAAGCGAATACCTCGGGCCCTGACATCATTATGGCAAGGTCGACCATTCCTTCATCCTCGCAAATTGGACTACTGGGTGTCTCGGGCAACATCAATATGTACTGGCATGACCACGTCGCTAACATCGCAAAATCAGCTACGCAGAAGCTTGGTGCAACGAAAAACTTTATACACCGCAGCACCTGCTTTTGCACTACAAAGCGCAAATAAGACCGTGCTTAGAATATTCAGAAGATGGCTGTGCGTCACGTCGGCGACTCCCCGAGATTTATATAATCTGGAACACCGCAGACATGTGGCCGATATATCGCTGTTTTACAGGTAATTTCACGGCATATGTTCCCAGCATTTGCCCGTCTCTTCCCGCTTAGTGTTGCCGTCGAGACGAGACGTGACGAGAATAGGCCTTCTCTCGTCTCGTCTGGTCACCCGAGAGAAAATGTGTCTCTCGTCTCGCCGAGAGAACGCTTTCTCTCGCTCGAGAGAACCCTTCTCTCGTCTCGTCTCGACCCTCTCGTAAATACTAAATATTCAATTTAAAAAAGCATAAAACATAACAAAATATACAGGGTTAGTTGGGGTTAGAAGGTTATTCCTTGGGTTATTTTATGAATTAAAAGTATATATAAACATAGGTCCGTTCTTTATCCACAGGGTGTTAATTTAAAAATCGATTTTGTTTAATATTTTATACATTTCTTGGCGTATATCCTTGAAAATTGGCATGAAAAATCAGATTATTGACACATTCTTACTCTGGCAGATAAAGCTTTAAAAAGAAGAGAAAATTTATTTAAAATGATTTAAATAATATATTTTTTAATTGCTTCTTTTTAATTTTATTTTTATGCTTTAAATTTTACAATAAAAAATTTAAAGATTTATTTAAGCTGTAGTTTTCTACGTGTTCATTGTGTACAATTTATAGTAACCTGATTTTTTTAAATGCTGTAAAAACATTCTTTTAATTCAACGCAACGTATTTTTAAGCAATCTGCAACACCCTGTATAGAAAAATGTGTATTGTGCACAAACTACTTCTCAAACGCTATAGCTGTCCAGTCAAAATTTTGTTCTACACAGTGGCACAAAAAAGTTGAAGGGGGTTAGTTTGGGTTAATTTCTTTTATTTTGACTGTTTTTTAACATAATCCTTTTTGTGCCCTTAAAATGAAAATAAATGTTTAAGATTGGCGTTTTATAAATTTTTTTATAGAAAGAGGTAAGACAAAGGTAAGTTAATGTGCGGGACATTTTCAATAACACATATTTATGGACATGTAACTCTCCTGATTTATATTGTGAACTGTATGATAAATAGGACTCTTCTGGTTCTTAGAAAAAATAATTTAAATTTCGATTTAAACTTGAAACCTTTTTGAAAATATATTAGAATTTAAATTAAATTACAATTTTTATATTACAGCAAATTGGCAAGATCTTTATTGTAGTTCCTATTTCTAAAAACCGCCTACTTTACACCTCACGGTTGTTAGGGCAAGCGCTTTAAAGAATAGAATACTACTTTTATTAGCGCGATCATAAATTAGAATTTATACAGGTTGCAATAATATCTAAATAAAAAGAGTATGAAAATGGTAAAAGAAAAGTTGTTGGAAATGTTTCCAAAATTAAGATTTTGGAAAAAGGGAATATTTCTACATAAACCATTTTTTTACTCATGAAATTGAAAAAAAAATCTTTAATTTTTTTAATGCGAAGGCGTTACTTTATTTTTAAGGTCTTATCGAGTAAGTAAGATTCCAGAATATTTTGTTCTTATTCTTATCATTATCTCAAACAAAATGGCAACGTTTTAAACATTTATATTGTTGAGATTCTACAGAATCAAAATGGTTTAAAATAAAAAAAAAACAACTTGCACATTCCCTATCTTCTTTTATCATATCCTATAAGATCTTGCCCTATTAGATCTTAGATCCTACACTTTTAAGAGCAATCGCATAATATTTACAAACCCTTTTTTATTTCCCATGTTAAACCCTTTTGATTCTAGAGCATGTCAAAAATGCAAAAATGTAATAAAAAAAATAATGGCGAGGGTTATATGAATCTAATATTTTGGCATCATAAGGTATTCGATAACACCTTCCAAATAAGGTATCACAATATCCCATTTGTATTCTTTTCAATGACCTCCACCCTTTTTCACCCTTAAAAAACCCTAAGGGCGGGCCGGTTTCCCAATAACGAGTTAGGTTTAACCCGCGGGTTTTCTATAGAAAAATCGAGGCTAACTCGCGAGTTAAGAGGTAATTCGACATTGGGAAATCGACCATAAGTGTAGAAAATGTGTATGTTAACTCCGAATTTAACACAATAGATATCACCAAATTACTTATGTATGAAAAAATCATAAAGATGTTTTGTTTTTTTTTTATTATTATGCCAATTTTTTGCTCGGGAGATCGAGAGAAAAACCAGAAATTCTCGACGAGAGAGCATCTTTCTCTCGTCTCGTCTCGAGGTTTCATTAGAGAGAAAATACCTCTCTTGACGAGACGAGACGAGAGACGAGAATCTCTCGTCTCGACGGCATCACTATTCCCGCTTTCAGCAACGCCTATCAGACAGTCACGACAGACGGCACGAGCGCACCCGTTCGCCATATAACTAAAGACACTGAGAACATCGCTTTACAAGGAATCCTTTGTCCCGTATCACTGTGGAACTCACACCAAAGACATCGTTTTCTCCCTAACTACAACCTACAGCTACTCAAGAACCGTATTAACACAACACACACACCGGTCGTTGAGTGTCATAGGATCTTCCTTTAGGCCTGTTTCACACATACACGGTGGCCGTCCAAATGGCGCCGTTTGCGCGGTCGCCGTGTATGTGTGAAACAGGCCTTAGTGTGAAAAAAAAACTTGCAATTTTATTTAGTAGGTTTATCTTCATTATATAAATGACAGTTTGTCTTTAAAATCCATTGTAATATGACCTAACGAAACATCTTTGTCTGGAGTGTAAACCTTTCTAAATCGAGATTCTAAATACTACATCATTAAACTACAGTGTGTAGCTTGTTGAGAAGTATTGTTTCCCGAGAATAGGAAGCTGCCAGAGCCATTTCGTCATCTGAATACGATACATCTAAACAAAATAGGCAAGCTTTTGGAACTTTTAAAAAAAGAACTTCTCCTTGAATAAATAAGCCTTTTTTACTTTCGCCAACAATACTATTTCCAATCTCGGCCAGTATTTATTTCTGAATCCTCAGTGAGATTTCTCTTATGTGCAAATGTAAGTTATAGGATTTATTTATGTATTATGAGGACTTTAAAGTTAAAAAACAGCAAAGAGACCTTTGACAGTAGTCTCAACTAGTGATGGTACTTGTGGTAGGTATTTCACATGGAATTAAAAGAAACTTAAATTTAAATAATTTGACAACATTGAAATCTATTTGCTTGTTGTATTGTTGAATATATGCATTATAGCCTGTTTCTAGAAAATACCTACTAAAGCAGGTACTATATTTTTTCCTAACCTATCACATAAGGTTAGTTATATATCGGGGTATTTGACAGGTAAAAGTGTATTTTTTTAAGCTTAAGCTGTTATAACATGGATGTTCCAAAACCAATATGTAGACCGACATTTGTTTTAGAAGCTCCTAAAATTAATTTCCAGTCACTAGCAGGTGCCTTCATTACTGATTTGATAGTATCCAATTTTTAGCATTCACCTATTTTGGGGGCACGGAATAAGCAATAATTTACACTGCTAATGAAAATGTTATTTATTTATTTTATTTATTTTTATGTTTTGGAACTGGAATCCAGTTATTTTTTAAGATATATATTTTGGTTCTGTATAAATTTATTTTTTATTCTTTAGTCCTGCACATCTTATTTTCATCCTAAATGAAAAAATGGTAGCTACTGCAGTTGGGCCCAGATTAATATGCACTTTTGAGCCAACATTGGTACCTTTTTGGGTCAATATCCCACAACGTGTGGAGCCAATATTAGCGTATTTTATTAGGACCAACGCTGGCATTAGTTGTTGCGTCTGTATTAGTATGTATTGTAAAAACCAATATTGTAGAATGTTAAAACTTTTTAGTGATCCATATAGAGAAACTAATTTCAGCCAATATGTATCCGTAATTTGGACCAATGTATGTATACGATTGTTGCGTCAACTTTTGGGCCAGTATTTGCTTGCTTTCTTCAGTCAATATAAGCATAACGTATTGGCCAATATTAACGTAAGTCGTTAAGCCAACGTTCGGCTTATATTGGTATAGGTTGTTAGATCAGTATTGCAGAATGTTCACAATTTTTGATATAGAGAAACTAAGTTTTTGCCAATATATCTTCTATATTAAAAAAAAATAAGTATGTAGCGCTTGGGTAGATAAAGAACTACTTAGTTTTTGGGCACCACCAGCAGGGGCAGGATAGACCCATTGGTTAAACTGATTTATCGAATTGCGCTATTGTCAGTGAAATCATTATCCATATTTTGTTTTAGCTGTTTGATTCCAGTACAAGATCTCAACCCACATTTCATGTTCTATTGCTCGTGGTTCAGTATTTCCACTAGACTAAAATGTTCAATCTTTATACAATGCATTTTTGAAGCCCATAAAATAAATTATTTTATTAATTTTTACTTATATATTCGGTGTCAGTAGAGCCTTGCCAATATCAAGACTGAATAATGCAATAAATGTTTACTTATAAACTAAAATGGCATTATTGGTATTTTAGCAAAACAAAAATGGAACAAACAATATTTTGACTAAAAATGGCATAAATATATTTTTTTTTAAAGGAAGTCCCGTTTGTTCATATTAAATAATGAATAAAGCTAGGTTTGAAGTTCTTTCTTAGCACACTGTGCTTCTTAAGTAATTCTTTAATTTTCTTAAAATGATAAAAGGTTTCTCTACGCTCGCTATACCTGCTGGAAGGGTTATAAATATTCTTAAGACTAATTCAAGATTTGAAAAAACATCTACCAGTTTTCGGAAAAAATATGTTCCAGATAAGCCATGCAGTTTCTTGTTTAAAATAAATGTCGATAGACTGACTCATTTCATTATAGAGATCATTTGATATTAAACTGAATGTTTACACAGCTTAGAACATTTATCTTCGAGTTGTTCTTTGTTGCAGTTATACTGGATTTAAAAAACCAAATAACTGTGTAACTTCATTCAGACACTCAATATCACCATTGTATACAGAGTAATGTTGATTACGTCGACTTCAAACCTCTTGGCTGGATTTGAAGTTGAGTTTAACACTATTGAATATTGTTTTTAGTATTATAGCACTGGCGGAAGAAAAAGAGAATAAAATAGTGTGCGATTGTTTGTTTTTTCAATAAGCATCATTTTATACTGGGTACCTATTTCAGAGTGTCTTTGTTTTGCAAAAGCGAGCCCTGCGTTATGTTTCTGGTGTGAGAGCAATAGATTCTTGCAAACACTCATTTTTGAAGGAAAAAAAAAATTAACTTTGCCTTCGCTGTATATATGGAGACTGTAGGTCCTCTTCATTCGGAACGAATGCTGCGTATACTCGCCAGTGTTTTTATATTAAATTCCCTATTCCCTCAACTTTTGCAGTGAGAAACTCTCTAGTCTACGGTAGCCGCCAAATATTTAACCATCTTGTTCAAAATATAAGGCAAACATTTAATAGAACCAACTATAAGCGAAAAAACTGCTATTGCCAGAGCCTATTCTAATGTGAATGCATACATATGTTCGATTGTCTTCTATATGTTTAGTTTTAATGTGTTTTAGTTTTAATTTTAATTTTACATTTTTAATATTTACATACTTTATCTTTTAGCTATTCCAGCTTTGTCAATAAGAATACATTCTTTGTTCAATAAAGCATTTTGAGTTTGAGTTTGAGTTTCGATTTGAACTCAAATCTCCTTCGTAAGGGCCCGAGAGGCTTAGCGCCGACGATACGGCCGCGGCGCCGGCGCCGGCGACACGACGTTAAAACCGCCGCTGGCTACGGAGTGATATTTTCAAGTTTATAAGTGACCCGCTACTAGTGTATAATGTTAATTTGATCTTATTATTCCTTCAAGCACATGAAAATACGCAAATATTCAAATTTTTATTTAACTTAACTGGGTGTTAGATTTCTGGGCAGATTCTCAAATATCTATTTAATACAAAGTGTAAATATTAAAAGTGTATTTATATGTAAAGTCTAAATTTTAAATGCTCCAAGGAGAAATGATTTTATTTATTTTTATCAGGCAAAACGCAAACGTCGACATTTGCTATGGACTATAAATCAAGTGTAATATACATACACGAAAGTGCATTTCATTGGCGCCCATAAAAGGGGTCAGGGAAATATATTACCCCCCGGTGTAATGCTTAGGATGAAGGCATTTACATTAATAGGGCCCACATGGTCGTAATATCAATGCCTTTTTCCTACAGGACTGAGTAAAGTGGAATAATGCATATTTTAGAAATTTCCTTATTTTATCAAGTAAAATATCCGTTTATACATTTTTCGCATTTTAAACTCACGATGCTTCGAATGAACATATAGATAACTCTTTTAAAGTTAAATATATGCTGAACTTTTGCAATAAAATAGACTCTGCACTAAAAATAAATACAATTAATAATAAAATTGCATTTGCAAACATAGCCAGGAAATGGTAATATATGATACGGTTGCTTGCGATGATGTTTTAGCTTCCTGTTCTAGCGAACATATATATGCTTAAAGAAGTTTTGAGCTACACATAAAATATACATGTAAAATATTTTTTTTATTACGCAGTTACAATACGACTGTTCCTCATGTTCATTCTTTGTGCTTTGTGTTTCGGATATTTCGCTGTGCTGGTTATTTGCTTTCTACTGTTAAAATTTATACATCCCTTGACTTACAATATTATCTTAATATAAATTTTTTATAAAATATGTAGTAAGGGCATCTACTGAAAACTAATGAATGCCTATACATTCATTTTCATTTTGGAGAGAATTATCTTTAACATATTCTGAGATTCAGATTACCTTACACTTCTTAACGTTTTCGAGTAGTTGTGCTTATGGAAGTTGCTTGTCAAGTAATAAAATAAAACTGGCGCACTCGGTAGGATTTGCGTATCGACACAATTAGGGAGTAGTCTGTCTCAACAGTCAATTTGGCAATCCGGAAAGGTGCTTGCGATTTACCCAATTAATGGGAAAGGCTTGGAAGAGAACAGACATCGCCGAACCAGGTGCATAACAGCCTGGCGTAGGACAAGCATCATCGAACTAGGTTAGCTTTAGAGGTTGGTAGAGGACAAGAATTTCAATTGCCAGATACTAATTTTAATTTTTAATTTTGATTCTTGCTCATATTTCGTCTATTTATCGCTTATGTAGCAAATACATATTTTACTGTGAGAATTGTTCTACTTAATTCGCCCATAAAGAGCGGAGCCTCTAATTTCGAGTGCATATTTATAATGACATCGTGTGATCTTGCATTGAAAATTCATCTCAATTTTCGTGCCTATGGACACATATCAGACACATTCACCATTAACGCGGGTGAGCCTCAGGGCGCAATACTTTCACCAACTCTGTTTCCCATCTATATTAATGACCTACTGACCGAAACGATTAAACCTGTTTACAATTTTGCAGATGACAGTACCTTTGTCTCCCAATTTAGATCAGAAAAACTTTGCCCGCAACTGAGATTTATTACCGCAAACAGGAGCAGATTACAGCAATTAATCAGGAACTGGTGAGAGTTCAAACTAGAGCCGACATAAATTTGGTCCGGTTCAATGCAGCAAAGACCCAAGCAGTCACGTTTACCAAGAGGGCAAATACGGCGGGACCTTACATCGTTATGGCCGGATCGATCATGTCCAATCGGGCTACTGGGTGTCTCGGTCGAAAGCAATATGTCCTGGCATGACCACGTTGCTAACATCGCAAAATCAGCCTTCCAGAAGCTTGGTGCGCCATTTCGCAACAAAAAACTGTATACACACCGCAGCAGCTGCTCTTGCTCTACAAAGCGCAAATTAGCCCGTGCTTAGAATATTGTTCACACGTCTGGGATGCCGCACTAAAGCACACCCTAAAGCTACTAGATTCCATTCAGAAAAGAGCTGTGCATCTCGTCGGCGACTCGGAATCTTGATAGTCGGAAACACCCCTTACTTGTGGCCGAGATGTCCCTGTTTTGCAGATACTTTGGTGGCAGATGTTTCCAGGATTTAGCCTGCCTCATTACGTCCCTGGCAACGCATGTCAGACAGTCACGACAGACGGCAAGAGCCCACCAGTTCGTCGTACAACTAGAAACACCTATAATATCGCTTTACAAGGACTCCTTTGTCTGGCGCACTGCATCACAGTGGAACTCATTCCCAGGACATCTGTTTCCCACTAACTACAACCTACAACTGCTCAAGAACCGTGTCAATCAACATTTTCGCACAGACACCGCTCGTCAAGCGTCATAGGACCTTCCTTTAGTGTGTGCCATTGATATAAAAAAATCACAGTGCAGATGAAATCAAGACCCGCAAATGCTCAAAGATATCTTTGGAAATGAGTAGAAAATCCATGTGTCGAAAGTTCATAATGAACAACCTCCAATCAGAATTGATTATAGCCATTATATATATATATATATATATCTGCACTATGGGTTCTTCCATCTAAAGTGCAATAGCTCAAATGGTGTCGGAAGAGTTGAAGGGTGAAGTCGTTCCTAAACTTGCATACAAACTGCCCATCTTATATAGGAACGTCGACGACTGTATCACTAGTATTCCAAAAAATATGCAGGAGAACATTCTTGACTTGAAAGAAAAATCTTGGTGAATGAGCTAAACCAATTTAAAGGGAGTAGTTGGATAGAAATGAGTTTTATTAAAAAAAATCAAAATTTACTAAACGATAAGACAGAAATAAAAAAAACTAACTCAGATATATTTCAACCTTATTAGCAAATTACCAATCTAACCTACAAAAAAGAGAAAATTCCATCCTTCGACAACGTCTAAAATTGCAAAAATATTAAGTAATATGGTATAATTTCAATAGTACCGTTTTAAACTCTAGATAATGCCTTGCGATGCTAGAAAAATTTAACTATTGTACTGTGTCCTTAATTGTTTTAATGTTTTCAAAAATTTTGACATGTGCATCGTCTAGTACCTGCACAAACAATTATAATTATTAATTATGGAGAATATCCTGTTAAAATACAAGGTAAGCCGAGAAAAATTCCTGTCTATTTACATATTTATTTAATCATTGTTAAGCGTTAAAAAAAATCTTTTAAAGATATATGTCCCTTCAAGATTTCATTTCTTTCAGACAAATGAGAAAGACCAGAACATGGTGGAAACGTTTTTTATGCTCACTCATTAATAACTTTTTTTTGACATTACTTGTTGTTATATATAATGAATAATGATAAGTTCAAACAAAAACCATTCTCCCCTTCAGTGTTTATTTCAACAAAATACTCGGACTTTTAGATTCCGATAAGAAATAACCTGCCAGTTCCATTCAACCGCATTTTTCTCTCCGAACAAATTCAATCTTTTCTGTTGAGTTCAATTCACCTGGAAAAGCACGATCAGGGTGGCCCTCGGGGGATAGCGGAATCTGCATTATTATTATAATATAATATGTAAAAGCAAATTGTGGTCTAGCGACTTTTAGATACCAATTCATGAGTTAAATAATTTAAAATCTGTTCTCGATAAATTATTCATTCCTTGTGAAATATGAAATATTTTATCGGAATAATTTTGTCGAAATTTTAAATATAGTACTGTTCAGTAATACCAGATTACACGTTTAAGAGAATCGAGATAACAGTAAATGGATAGGTTTTATGAAATTTTTTGCTAAGAAGAGCAGTTTCTTAATTGTATACGTTCTATATAACTTTTACATGAGGTTTCGTCTAATGTAAATATAGAATATAGGTATAATGATTTACCTGCCGTAAATTCCAAATAGAATTGAAGACAGTTATATCAATAATTGGAAACATAAAATTCACACAACTTTAACTAGGAATCGGATTTGATATACAAATCGATTAACATTTGCCGCTGATTGGCCTTGCCTTTCAATACTTTTCAGCTGTTTCCTATATTGATTATAAATACATTTATTTAATTCTTCGTATCAAAATGCCTGTAATATTGGTTTATTTTGATTGCGGTCCTGTTAAAAAAAAAACAACTGTTTGGGTGCACTCGAAGTTATATTTCAGGTCAATTATCACTAATTGATGAAATCCAAATGCCCGAGGCTGTGTACTCAAGAAATCTTGCTGCAAAACTACGGCTTAAAGATCAAGGACGGCCTTAGGCATTAGTTCAAGAAAGTAATTCGCAAATTTGGGAAATCGCATTAAATCTTACTGGGGCAATTATAACTGTGATCAAGTTATTTCATGTAAACCCAAATGTTTTCTTAAATGAAGCTCTAATAACTCTTAATGTAAATGTTCATTTATTATTTCTCTTATGTTCACTATTATATTTTAAATAAAAAAAATAACAAATTATTCTATATTATAAATTTAATTTGCCTAGTCAAGCAAATTTCCTGTATTTATGGCGGTATTATTTATATCTAGCAAACTAATACTCAATATATTATATGTGGGCATACTCACATACATAGCATAATACAGCATTGAAATATTTTAAGGTAGGAATAATACAAATTTCATTTTAGATCATGATATATACATTCGGTATTTATAATGATTTCCAAAAGAAAAATTAGCAGTCACTGAGAGAAAATCTTCGAAAAATTGAATGTTGTTTTTTGTTCTTCAAAAGATAGATATTTTACAACTACTCACATAAGCTCTCATTAAGGTTGACAAAGCAACTTAAGGTGTGACCTGCACATTTTAAAACGGATACAGTATTTTTAATGTAAATGAAAAAATCTATTTTGTCTCTGCACGTTCAGTAAAGTAAATGTTTCGAGTTTCCTTTCAGTTGATGTAAAGTAGATTACATCATTAAACGAATCCTTACGTTAAATTGTTTCATTGTAAACTATACTTATCAGTCGGTTTGTGGGCCCGAACAGTGCCATTTTACTGTCGAATTGTTCCGTTCCGAATTACTAGGCTTTCCATTACGCCAAACGATCTATTAACAATGCCTTGACGGATATTGTCTTCTAATCTTAACAGAATTTTAGGGCACTCAAATGTTTTACTAGGTGTACTATCTCTTAAAAGCTTCTCGGCTTTAAATTTGAAAGTTGTGTTTAGAAGGGGAATACATTTTATCAGATTATTATATTATTAGCAGGTCAGCAAAGCAATAATTAAAAGTAGTATCGTTACAAATTTCGAAGGAACTTAATCCAAACTATTGAAATCCTGTTTTCAGGATGATGAGGCAGGAATGACGTCAGATTTCTTAGATATATTTATTTATTCGAACATATCAAATATAAAAGAAATTGCACAGGTTTTTCTGCAACAAATCACAATTACACTGGATGCTTATTTAGTTTAACATACAGAGTAGTCTATCATACATCAACAATAACAGCAAATCTCAGTTTTAACAATTCCCTTATTTATTCATGTACAGGGTATTCGCATCAATTGCTACGCTCTTTCAGTCCTTCTAATGGGCGCAAAACCTTCACTCCAGCTTAGAAGGAACCGAGAGTGAATAATCTCAAATTGAAAGAAAAAAAAATAAGTTTGAGAATTTAAAATAATTGGGAATTGAATGAATTTACGTATGTCGATGCGTAGGCTAGAACTAGTTGTCGCCGAGCGTACAAATTAGGCCCTAGCTCAAATGTCAGAGAGTAAAGGTGGGTTTTATTTACAAGGCGCCACGGGCTTTTAGACAGCACAAGCGCACAAAATAAAAAGAATACAAAAAATGTATTATTTTTTCTATCAAAAAAATCGATCAATAAAACAACAAAAATAAGTTAGAA
>MU181947.1:163182-212340 GCA_016904865.1 Pissodes strobi
CTACTCTAGGGTACCCAAAACAAAATTTATTTTTTTCAAAAATTATTCTTGAAATTTTGTTTTCGCTTTATTACAGAAACGGTTAGAGGGATCCACGTACAAGTATTTTTTTTAAATCACATGCAGGGTGTTAAAACCACAAATTTTCCCAAAAAATCCCCTATTTTCAAAATATTTCGGTACAACAAACTCGTGCGATTTTTTAGATAAAAAAATCGAATTCCGCGCCCCTAAATACCCCTCTCTAGAGTACCCGCATCAAAATTATTTTTTTTCGAAAATTATTTTAGATTTTTTTTTCGCTCTCATTACAGAAACGGTTAGAGGGATCCACGTACATGTCATCCACGTACAAATAAATTTTTTAATTCACATACAGGGTGTTAAAAACAAATTTTCCCAAAGAATCTCCTAATTTCGAAATATTTCGGTACAGCAGACTTGTGCGATTTTTTAGACCAAAAATTTGAACTCCGCGCCCCCCAAATACTCTTCTCTAAAATACCCACTTCAAAATTAATTAAAAAAAAAATATTTTTTTCAATTTTTTTCCCGTTTTTATTACCGAAACGATTAGAAGGATCCACTTACATATCACCAACGTACAAATAAAATTTCCAAAATCATATACAGGGTGGTAAAACAGTACATTTTTTAAAACATACAACTTTTTTCGTAATATTTCGGTAAGTACAGAAAACTCATACGACCTTTCGAACTCAACCAAACTAGATACGGCACAGTATAGTACCCAACGAGGCCCATCTTTTTCTCATTTAAAGTTTACCTCTAACTCTTACCGTTTTCGAATTATAGCCGATTTAATGAAAATCTCGATTTTTTTAAGATATCCGTGAATTTTTCAAAAAATTTTTTGAAAACAAAATATCCGCTTTTATTACGGAAGCGATTAAAGGGGTCTATTTACATGTTATTAATATAAAAATAAAATATTCAAAAGCATATACAGAGTGGTAAAAAAATTTGCAAATTTTTGAAAAAAATCCCCTTTTTTCAAAAAAAAACAATATATATATTTTTTAAGTTCGACGACTCCCATACGGGCTAAAGACCGTCGAATTTATATGACCGATTTCTCGAAAACTAAGAATATTGTTTTTTTTTTTCGTAAAGAACCTTTTTTTGTCGGCCTTGAGGTCCACTACCTACATGCCGAATTTCGAGTCGTTCGAAAAAAAAAACGATAGGTTCCGGGTAGGTTCCGGTTTCTATGGGACAAAATGAAGGTTAGGTCGATATAAAAATACGGTTTTTTCCGTTTGCCGATATTCTTTTTTTTTTCTACCGGAACCTACCCGTTAAAAAACGTGTCTCGAGAAAAAATCAGGAAACGGGGGGCGTGGGGGGTACCCGCTAACTAGCCAACCCCGACTCCGCGTTACGGAATTTGGTGGCGGCAATATTTTGCTCCGAGCTCCAGTTTAGCCAGAAATCACGAAAAACCACGCGATTTTCATATAGACCCCCAAAACCCCCTCTTAAAATCCAGCCCCGGCATCCCCGATTTAATTCCAGGTAGCCCCCACGTGGTACATCTACCATGAAAATATAGACTCTGCAGGTCATCTCCTTATATCGGAACCTATCGGTTAAAAAACCGCGCGGGCGCCTATTCGCCGGATAGGTTATTATTGACTCCTTAATTGGTCTGTTATAAGGGGCGGCCAAATCCGGCTCGCTTCGGGCGGCCTAAAGCCTGGAGACGGGGCTGTTGCTTTCTACGTTGGAGCCCAGCAAGCTTATGGATGACGCCAGAGTCAGTGTTTGTCCTGTCATTGATAAGTCAGGTCTGCTGATATTTGTGCTTTTTTTGAGAAGATAGCTATTTGAATCTTTCCTGCGTTTAACTGGAGATTGTTTTCCTCATCTCATTCCACGATGGCGTTCATATCTTCATTGATGGTCGCAATTTGATTTTCTTGCTTTCCTTGGGAACGGAGCAGCGTTCATTGGAGTCTGCGAAATGAATAAGAATATTATAAAAGTGCTATCGTCTGCAAAGCTGATATAGATCGGAAACAGTGGGGAAATAATATACATCCTTGAGGGACTCCGGCATTGATTTTAAATTCCTCCGAGAGATGTCAATCAATACCAACTCGGATGCTTCGATCCCTTAAGAAATTGGAATTTCTTCGGGTAGTAGCCCGTATGCTGTCAATTTGCTTGACAATCCGTCATGTAACACTCTATCAAATGCTTTGGGTATGTTGACAACCCTTGTATGAGATTCGTCGCAGCTCTCGATGGCTTTGGTCCACAGGTAGGTCACGTAAGTCAGGGGTTGATCTTCGCTTGCGGAAGCCATACTAGTGATCGCTTATGATGCCTGCCAATCGAGATGTTTTAAGTGCTGTTTGTTGATGATCATCTCCATGACCTAGGACATGATGGGGACTACGGCAATCGGACGGTAGTCATTTGGAACAGTTTTGTACCTTTTCTCCGTATTGGTTGCACCTGAGCGCATTTCGAGCTAGAAACAAAGTATGTCGTTCTGTATGATATGGAGAAAAGCCTGCATAGTGGAGCTGTTGGTTCAGCAGCACATTTTTTTAAGCACTATTGCCGGAACGCCACCCGGTTTTGTGACCTTGTTAGTCTCTAGGCCTTTGAGTATTCGTTTCACTTCGCGTTGGTAAATACCAGACCTGGCATTGAGGAATTCACTTTTGGGATTGTTGGTGTGGAGTATTTCCTTGAGCATCTAAGGTAGAATTTTCTGCAGGCATTTCGGCAAGAGTGTTTGCTTTTTCATTGGCCGTTTCAGCTATTGAGCCATCATCTTTGGGCGGTGATAGGATTGACGTCTTTGAGAAACCCTGATTGGCAGGTTGAGAAGCTAGTGCTTGATCTGCTCGTTATATCGCTCCTTGCTCTCGTCAATAGTTCGCTTACACTGGTTTCTAGTGTGGCTGCCGAATTTCAGCGTCATTTCCGGTTGGCAGCATTTTCAGCATTGATCGCTCTTGAGTCGTTTTTCCCAAACCATGATTTACTGTTTGACATACGTTTCATAGAGGAGGGGCTGAATGCTTCCATATTAGCCATGTTAACTTGAGGAAGGGGGGTAAATGAAAGATAAAACTAGAAAGGGGTCACCCAGTTTTGCAGATTTGTACCGTCAAACCTGGGTATCTGTGGCTCTAGTGTTTTGATTGCAAGTTTACAGGTTGCGGAGATAAGATTGTGGTCCTATGAGTCCAACGGAGGTTGGACGGTTGGGGTGTTGCGGATACGTTGTTAAGAATAGATCTAGGAAGCTAGCAAAGTCTCTTTGACGCTCAGGGATCCTGGCAGGTTCGTAAACCGGCTGAGGAAGTTCGTGGCTAATAGCAAAATTGTCGGCTTCTCGTCCTTCATTATCGTTTTAGTTGGAGTGTTTCAACCAGTCGATGTTATGTACGTTGTAGTCTCCTACTATGACAATTTCTGCCATTGGATAGTTGATCTGCAGAAAATCAATTTGATTCCCAAGATTTGAGAAATACCGTTTTTATAGGAATTCTCTAAGCAGGAAATGAATCTGGGTTCTCGATATGTTCTTAATTTGAACCACATGACATCGAAGTCCTTAGATTCGCATGTTTATTCTCGCTGGAAATATAAATCGTCTCATATAAAAATAGCTAATCCAGTCGTATGTAGAAATCAGGAGGAAAGGTCATATCTAGGCATTTCAAGTGAAGTGCTACTCCTTGATTTCACTTTGGCTTCTGATAGAGCTAAAATATGGTGATTACTTGATGTTAGGTGTTGGTAGACCGAGCTAATATTTTGGTTGATGTATTATATGTTGCAGAAATTCAATCTCAGTCTATCTGCTGCGATTGTGTTGGAGATCTCTTCAGAGACGTTTAGCCCAGCCTCCACCCGGAGATCCGAATGGGAGGCTATTTTACCTCCGGGGTAGTTTGATCTGGAAGACACGATCATGCAATGTTTCTTCTTTTTCGCCCTGGAAACCAAATCGCAAAAGTATGGTGACGAAACATGAACCAGAATTCTTTTCACGCCACCTAAACCAATGTGGTGGTATTTCACCGGGCGATGCCCACATCTACCACTTAATTAACCACATATACGATCTAAGATATGAAAATATGAAAATGTGTTGTATATTCAGGAAGCCTCAGCTTCTATTTAAAATTAATTTATGTTCTAAAGCCCTAATTTTAATAAATAATTTTAACTTACAAACTGAAATGTTTGTAACTTTTCCTTACATTTCCTATTTTCAGTTTTTAGGACGATCATGGATTAGCCATAAAATCGTTAATTAAAACTCATCTGATTCAAATTCTGTTGTCAGACTTTGTATAAATGTATCTTTAGATTTGTTCTTCGCTGCCGAAGAACTTTTGTTTAAATTTGGCAGATTCTCTTAAGTATATAACTAAAAACAAAATACTCAACTTGCAAATTAAAATATTGCAACCTTTTCCCTGTTTTTTGCACTCTTTAGGTTCTCAATACCATCGACTGGTCTATAGTTATAGGATCGTTAATAAAATTCAAATTCTGATGTCAGGCATAGTACAGATCGCCAGTTATGTTGCTGAAAATGTGAGAACTACATCTGGCTCATCTTTATATTTGGCGTTCGATGCAGAAGTACTTACTATAAATATCAACATTTAAAATAAACTGACCCTGAAAAAATAATCATGGAATCTACAATCAATCGTGAAGGAGAATTTTTGTATTTCGCGATGTTACATCAATTATTGAAATATAGTTCTTAGTAACAATGTCGTAAACTTTCCTGGACGATATGAACTATCGGATTTGCAATTCTATTACTTTAAAGTTGGAATGAAATAAAATGCTAAAGTAATATTGAATTTTTACCTATTCGCTATGTGCAAGATTCGTTAAATGACATCTGGTCTCAGTAATCGGTGAACCGAGTAGCATTTTTATACATTACCATACACGATAAGGGGTCATTTTGGGTCGTTATAGCGCAGAAAAAGTCGCAATAATCGGAAAAACTGAGGAGAAAAACTGTCTAAATGCTTGTCTGTTTCGAAAATGGCAGGTAAAATGGATTTTCAGGGAAAAAGTGAGATTATCGATTTCTAGGTAGATAAAAATGAAGGATTTTTTTTTTCACGAAATGAAGTTCGCTTTAAAATAGTTGGTTACTGGACGTGAATCTACGCCAAAATCTATATTGGGAAATATTCTAAAAATTATCATACCTTTACATTTCGCTATTTCGTATTTTGACACGATAACAATTAATACTTTGATACTGGAAAACCAAGTAATTTGAAGCAACCAAAGACATAAAAAGAATAGATATATTTGTTTACTAAATATGAAGACAACTTCGTCCCCTTCTTCTTTCCCTTCTTATAAAATAGTACGCAAGCCGTACTATTACTTACCGCCACTGTGGCGCGGTTACCGATGGCAACTAAAAGTATGTCATGGACAATCAGCTTATTTTTAACAACGTGACAGAAAAATTACATTTATTAGAAAGTACAGTATGTCAAAATATAAATTTCTCGCTTTAAAGTATACCGTGTAGATTATAATACGAACATATAAACATTTATATTAAAAAACTTGAATCAAAATGGAAATACAAAAAAAAGACGAAGTGTTTTCCGCTAGAAAGTTTATGTAAACTGGGCCCTATATCCCCACCTCACATTGTTCACAAAATCATCGGTACTCAGAGTATCCATTCATATGAACCGAAATATTATATTTCATGAGTAAGTAAATAATAAACTAATAGTTGTATTTTTCGAACATTATTTAGAAAAGTAAGTACCTATTTTAACTATTTCTTGTTTGCTATTACATGTTTAAAATGTCGTGAGTTAATAGAATCCGATGTGTCTTTGTCAAAATGCAAAACCACATGAAAAATTAATTAACGCTTCAAATTTAGTTTGTTGATATATGTCATGCAGCAGAAAAATAGGCGATCCTTAACAAGAATAATTCAAAATTATCTAACAGAATTATTTATTATAATAGGAGGATGCTATTTCAAATTGATTTAAGAAAAAAAAATGCGGAATATTAACTTTCTTTCATAATATTAATATTTCAATCTGGAACTAGATTTTTTTTGGACGCGTAGCAAACACTTGAGCGTGCTCATTCTCTATTGGTCGTATTCGCGTAGGTATACAGTCGCTCTTCGCTCTCACTGGTCAGCGCGATGGCGTGACTGACATTCCGCCGTCCGTTTGTCAACATTTTCTATTCTGTGATTCCGCTTCTTTTCGTTTTGTTTGTTTCTTTATTGCCAATTCCCTTTATTATGGAAATTAATTCAGAAGGATGTGTTGGGTTAGTTAGGGTTAATTTTTGTTGGTTGCGCCCTGAAGCGATTGGAGGGCCAGGCATGTGTTCAAATATTTGAAGACGAATAATTTTTGCAAGTTTTAGTGTTAAAATGGATAGCGAAGAACAGTTTGAAGGAGAAGGTATTTCAGAAGACATCATAGAGGCCATCAACGCAGCAAATAGTACTCTGATTTTAGAAAAATCTAAAGAACGTTACAGAAAAGAGTTCAGTTTGTTCGAGTCCTGGTGCAATAAAAAAAATTATCCACAATAAAGGAAGAGGTATTGCTAGCATATTTTCATATATTATCAAGTACATATGCCCCATCAACGCTATGGTCAATGCTAAAATTAATCATAAAACTTGAGAAGGACGTTGATATAAGCAAATATCATAAACTCACATCCAATTTAAAGAGAGTCAACGATAACTACAAACCAAAAAAATCCAAAATTTTGTAACAAGATGTAGAAAATTTGATTTTTAATGCTCCAAAAAACGTCTCATGATGAAAATAACTACAATTTTTGGTATGGCAGGTGCATGTCGACGTGAGGAGTTGATGAAGATGACGACCGAAGACATTGCAGATAAACAAGACATTCTGGTAATCACCATACCTTCTACCAAAACCAATAAACCGAGAAAATTTGTAGTTTGTGACCCAGATAAGAACAAACCTAGCTACATAAAACTGTACAGAAAGTACGTGGCTGCGCGACCTGTGAACGTCACAAACAAACGTTTTTTTCTATTTTATAGAAACGGAAAATGCACTAATCAAAGCGTTGGTATCAATACATTTGGTAAAATATCGTCTAACATTGCTGGGTACCTGAACTTGAAAAATCCAGAAATGTACACGGGCCACTGTTTTCGAAGATCCTCAGCAACCTTGTCGGACAATTCTGGAACCAATATCACTATTATTAAAAGGCATGGAGGATGGAAGTCATCCAGTGTAGCCGAATCCTATATTGAAGATTCCCTAACGAATAAAAGCAAAATTGTCGAGAATATCTTAAAAACGTCTTCGAGAATACCCATGGATCCAGTTTTGTCAGAAAGTACAATGGAAAATGTAATACCCAGTTGCTCTACTCAAAGTCAACTCCAAATACAACGTCCGGTAGAATGTGTATCCGAAGGAGGTTAGACATTAGCAAACACACATCAAATTCAAGTACAAACCAACGAAGTTCTTCAAGACATGGCATCTGCAATAAATTTACAGTATGCTACAGTTGCACGTTTAATTTTAATATTTATCGTTAATTTGTTTTTTGTTATCTTACAAAAGTTTATATAAAGCAGTTATGAAATACACGTTTAACTTTAATAATATGTTTAATTTGTTCTCAGTTCTCTATTCTCCTGGTCTAAAATAAAGATTTTTTTGTAATATTTATCTGTTTTACTGTTTATAATTCTATAAAAAAAATCGTAAAAAGTAACTTTTCAGAACTACTAGCACTGAAAAGTAACTTTACCGCACGATTTGTTAAATTAATGAATATCTTATCTAAAACACTCAATAAGGTGAAATACTCAAGAAGCTCAATAATTTTTGTAATTACCAGTTGCCAAGTAATACATTTTTCTTATATGTCTAGTCATTTTCATCCTCATTTTTGTTACGCCTATGGTGACCCACCGGTAGAAAATGACGCAGGCGCATACATGAATGAAATGTTTGACGCGCTTCGACCGCCATCTTAATTATTTTCATTCATTACTATATCCAAGTTAATATTTCTAATGTTGGCATGTAAACAATTGATAATTTATGAATGACCTACTCTGGCTATTATTCTTTTATGTCTTTGGAAGCAACCAAACTATTGTACAATATATAAAAAGCGTCTGGAGATCCGATCTAGTGTAGATGGCGTTGACTCGAGCGATGGCATTCGCGCTATGTCTTCGCGATGCAATCGATTTGCAGCATGAGGCGTGGTGGTTGAGAGGTCTAGATGGTTAGGTCTCAAGTCGGCAGCGGTAGCTATCGGCGTCGGCGGCTCGGGTTAAAAAACCCCGTTTTTTTATTTCTTTTTAAGGTTAAGTTTCTAAACATTTTTTTTCTTGATTTTGGGTATGTCTTGAGTTAGTTTGGGTTAGCACCTGGTTAATTTCCTTTTCTTAAGCCCCCGTAGCGAGCGCAGCGAGCGGAGGGCCGTGCGAAAAGTGATATTACTTATTGTAATACGTGCCCGTACTTTGGATGTACTTTTTACGAAATGTTTTGCTTTATTTAACTAAAAACCAGGATATATTTAACAAAAGCCGTATTATAGTGGATATACAGCAGCTTGCATGTGTTTCCGCGAAGACATTTACAAAGAATCTCCCTTCTTTGTGAATACATTCCACGCAAGGCCCCCTATGTAGTATAGGTGGCCTTTGGTATAGAAAATTTGGTCGGGTCGCTAGACACTTGTCAATATATATGAGCAACCATGACATACTAATCAATCGCCGCAACCCGATTAAAAATGCCGAATTGGTGATTCTTTGGTTTTCAGTTTCTACTTTTATCCAACGCATGGCTGTTTTCATGAAATCAATCTCAGCTTCGTAAACCTGGTGACCTCTACTATAAAAAAGCTTCATAATCATTTTCCGTGCGAGATCAGGAAACACAAAAAAATCGATGTTAAAATGAAACGTGCAGAAAATACAATCCAATATTTCGGCAATTTAACTAGTCGGAATAGACAACTTTGTTTAACATGACGATTAGATTAAAATATGTCGATTCATGCGTTTAATTGTCTGAAAGCTCGCTGAAAAGGGCTTGAATCTAGAAAAATGGCTCAGGATCGGATAGTTTGGAAAAATTTTGGTGATTAGAGTTTCTGGTGGATTGTACGGCAGATTTCGAAGGAAAATTTGACTTTTAGCTAATGGATGCGTACAGTTCTTGTGGCAAGAAAGTAGGTTAATTTGCCTGCAATCTCCTTTAAAAGGATTTAAAGATGGAAAAATGAATGAGTCAGTGTCGGAGAATTTGGATTTTTTTATAGATAATAAGCGTTTTCAACCAATTTACTCGGAGGTGTTGAGGTAAAATTTAACTTTAAACATTGAAGTTGTGGCAAATAATTTCGAAATATAATTTTACCGGGGGGCTAATGTAATGCTTGCCTCCCCGTTATGGTATTAAGTTAAAATTTTAGCACCAAGTACGTTACACCTAGCACAGACCAATTTTATCGGGGTTTGGCACTGTCTACTTTACACCTAGCACCGGCTAGCACCAACCCAACCTATATAAACATTTTAAACATCTAAATCTAAAAAATTAATTTCTAGAAAAATAACTGTTATTGAAATGTACGCTTTTCAAGCGCCTTGTGATGGATGGAATATGTGTCATTCCAGAATAGGAATGCGTATTAAAATGAAACATAATCACAGAGAAAAAAATCCACACGTTAATGCGATAAAAATAAATAAATAAATAAAAAGTGCAGTTTATGAAATCAAACCAAAAAATATACAAAACATGAAAGTAGGTACAATAATTAGACCATAACTGGCGAAGTCTAGCAAATTAATCCTATTCTACTCAACCAGACTAAGCATCTATTCTAAATCTAATAATAAATTTGAATCACGTAGAACCCAAACTACAATACCTATTTAACTACAGCAGTTGATATGGATGTAATATAATCTGTTACCAATTAACCTATGAAGAAATATAAAGATATAAATAAAAGAGATTAAAATAGCGCGGAGCAGTATGCAGTAGATCAAAAATATTCAAAATATTAGCATAGCATCAGGTCACATACTCACTAACCACGTTACTCCCCGGTAAAAATTCTCAGTACTTCGCTGGGGGGTGTCGTGCCAGCTCTGTAAATTGGGTCCTAGGTGTAACGTACTTTTTTAACTTAATACCTATTTTAACTTAATACCATAACGGAGAAGCTAGCATTACATTGAACCAAACATGAGAAGTGGTGTGGTGCTAGCTTTGTAAGTTGGATGCTAGATAGTCCTAGGTGTATAGTAGACAGTGCTAAAGTTTGAAGGGAAATATACAAACGGGGGAGGGGGGATCGCGTTACGTTAGCCCCCCCCCCTGGTAAAAATGCTCTGTAATTCGCTGGGAGGTGTGGTGCTAGCTTTGTAAGTTGGGTGCTAGGTGTGTGCCATATGGTGCTTAAAAACTAAAGCTATTGGACCACCGAGGGGAGCCACTGTAACGGACCCGAAACTAACCCAGCAGCTGCACATAGTGAATAGCGAAGAGTAATATTTGCTTCAATTAATCCAAGGAACTAAAAACCTTCCTTCCCGTTAAACGTTGCTACAAAGATGTAGTAAAATTAAGTTCAAATAATATATGCCAAAACAATTATATCACTATAAATATATATACGAATTTCCTATGTCGTTAAATTTTACAATACAAAGCTGTAATTCAGTCCACTGGAAATAAATGCAAAAGCCTTGTAGTAAAGAATAAAAATTACATATTTTATTCCAAAGTATTACAAACCGTCTCTGCCGATATAATATATTTTGCAACAAGTGTTGAAGACTATACTTTTCATACGAGTGAACATTTTGGTGACATGAGCCGCATGGCAGGGTCATAAAGTGACAATATTGTGGAAAGGGGTTTTGACACGTGTTGGACACTATACTTTTTTATAACTGCAACTCTAATATTTCACGTTGTATTTTACCGTTTGTTCATATAATATTAAAATTTCCATTAAATATTACATTTTTTCACTGGCTGTATGCAAATCTTTTGACACACCATACGAAATAGTATATTATTTTATATGGAGGAAAAGTAATACTTTTCATGGCGCGCTCGTGTTTAACAGCCGAACGGAGTGAGGCTGGTAATAGAGAGCAAGCCATGAAAAGTAACTTTTCCTCCAAATAAAATATGCTGTTTTTTCTTCAAATGTCGACAAATTAATGCAAAAACGTCTCTTTTTAATAGTAATAATAATTATTATTAAAGATAAGTGGGTTCGCAAGGCGGCTTAGACTGGTGCGGTGTCGGTGAATAGGCTCAGTTTGTTGCTGTAGTAATGTCACATAAAGCTGTCAGTGGACACTGTCAACAATAATTATTTTTTAAAATTGCGTATTCGATTGCGTTTTAATTCCGTATTGATAAGCAGTTATTGAGTAAGTTCGATTAAATAATAACCAATTTGTTCTTAAATTAGTGATTTTTAGAAATGCAGTCACAAATTGAGTGATAAATACAAATTGTAGTTTAATAACTCTTGAGTTGTTGACGCTTATTTTGATGTTTGTTTGTAATGTATCTATGTTGATATGACAACACTTTTACCTCCGCCGGCGGAAAAGTGAAAAGTAAAGCTCCGGCGGAGGAAAAACGAAACTTCACTGCCGCCTACACAGTCGAGTAATGATGGATTTGAAGAAAAAAATATTTTTCCCAAGAGTAGTTATTAATATGTTCTTAAGCATTTCCAAGCCAGTCGTACAAAAATGTGTTACAAAATTTTGATAAAACCAATTCGAAATATGTGCTAGAGCATTATTAGTATTACCCATTACGAAATGGGAAATTTGCTACAACTTGCATTAAAAACCTTATTAAAAAATGATGCCTAATTAATTAACTACGCGTCCGACAGCGACGCCACAAGCGATAACTGGCTCCCTTCCGCTTCCTGTTTATATGCACTAAAATCAATTAATTACACTTGTCGAACGATCCAATGGTCCCTGCACCTGGATTTCGTGTTTGTGGTGGTATTTAGTTAGATTATTGGTAAACATGTTTGAGCTGTTATTATTTTTCAGACAGCCTTAAATTTAAATCTCCTATGCTGCGAAAATGGTATGTTTATAGCCTTAACGAAGTGTGGAAAATATTTTATTAAAACATGCCACTTGCTGGGGAAATGACTGTTTTTGCATCTCGTTGTTACATTAGGATTCAGGATATACTGTGTTGTAGTTTATCTTCAGCAAATAATTTGAAAATGCCAGACATCTCATTCTCAAAAGTAATCGATAGAAACGTAACGATTAATTATAAATGAACGCCATTATATTAGTATTACTTTTAAGATCTTATATTAGACTCAGAATAAGTATGTATATTATTCATGGTCACTGTTGAACAGGGTGGTGCGGTGCACTGGTTTAGTTAAATCTACAACGTCATTTCATTTCTCGAGCAGTTTGTCAAATAAAGTTAAGTTTCTAAAATGTAAAACATTTTTGAAGTGAAAACTTTTTTAGTCGTGTTCAGCATACTTTTTCCTGGGTAGTGAATAAGACTGAGTCGTCACGACGCGTCACGCTCGGTGAATGAGTGTTAAACTCATTCGAGTAGTCGGCTCAAGTCGACTTTCCAAATATTGCGTTGGTACACGATAAATGTCGAAAAAATTTAATAACTTCAATTAAATGGTATAAACACGTAATTTGTAACGGGCTTCCGAACACTATTGAAATGGGCGAGATTCAGAAAATCGCAAGTAGTTTTTTTTGGTGTATATATTTTTAGAAAGGCGAACGAACGCATTTTTATACATTTCCAAATACGACACGGAGTCATTTTGGGTCGTTCTAGCGTCGAAAAAGTCTCAGGTATTGAAGAACTGAGACGAACGACAGTTCGATAGGGTATTTCTAAGAGAAAAACACTCTAAATGCTTCTCTGCTACGAAAATGTCAGAAAAGCGGACTTTTCAGGAAAAATACAAGAACGTCGATTCCTATGCCAAAAAAAGATTTTATTTTTTTTCTCCAAAAGTGTTGTTTGTTAGAAAAGCTGACAAACAAAATTTATGCCGAAAACTAGTCGGAAATGAGTACTCTTTGGATATGATGATGCCTTTTATACGCTGTCAGCTAATGAATTTAAACTTTTCTCCATTTCGAGGTTTGACGCTAATATTTTATGACTGGAAAATTGAATAATTCCGAGCAGTCAAACTTTCTTCCATAAAGAGGAAGAATCTGAGTAGATAATACTAACAAATCGCATTGATTCAATTAAAATACTGAATTGGTGAATTTTTTGAGTTCAGTGTGAAAAATCTAATTTAAGCGTGCGTGCACATTGAAAATGATTTAAAGATGGAAATAGTTATTTTCCTAACAAGTGCGCAAAGTGATACTTTTCCGCACGCGATTGATGTTGACCGAACGACGCCAAGCGGAGTTCGGTCAATCAGTCGAGTGCGGAGAAGTCACTTTGCGCAAGTGTTAGGAACAATACAATATTTTTTCTACTAGCGCGGTCCAAACAAGCACAGAATAATAATGACCCGTATTTAAATAAAAGAAAAAGTATCGGTCAGTTATACCTACTGTTGCTTTACATGACTGTTATTGTTGACCTGACATGACTTAAAAAGATATGGTTTTTGGTTTAAGTTGTAATATCGCGAATTACGGAAGCTTTGGGAGAAAAGGGAATTAAGAGTTAAAACGGTTTTCTTATGTTGCATAAATAATTCGATCAATCACATTTTTCTTCCTCGTGCCAGGATATATTCTGGTAAATCTTGGGGTCATTAGAACTATCCATTTTCTTACGGCTTTCTAGGGAAGCTGAGGATTGTGTTTTTTGGGATACTTCGTTTTACACCTAGATTTGTTTAAAATCTGTCAATCTGACAATTATAAGTATTGTTGGTTCACATAATTTTTTACTACTATACCGAGGATTTCAAAATATATGGTTTTTGGTGTAAGTTACAATATCGCGAATTACGGAAACTTTTAAGGAAAAGAGTATAATTATGACTTAAAACGGTTTCTTATATTGCATAAAAAGTCCAAAAGTGTAAAGTTTCTAAAAATATATGAACATTTTCTTGTCTCTGGTGATTTTAGAGAATTTTACTTTCCCGCACACTTTCCCGCATAGCGTGCGGGAAAGTACTACTTTGCGCACTGAGTAGCGTGCGCAAAGTAGCTACTTTGCGCACGCTCGTAGAAAAAATTAGTTTTTATTTGTCGGAAATTTTATTTAAAATGATTTTAAGATATTTAAGATAGGCAAGTGGGTCAGAATGCGCAGAATGTCCACATATTTCAAGCGATAAATGGCGGTTTCTTCCGACTCTATGGGAGATTTCGAGCTAAAATTTTATTTTGAACATCGAAGTTGTGGTAAGTAATTTTAAAATATAGAACACAAAAAAATTAAGCCAGTAACTAGGTCAATTTTCCTGGAAAGATTTGCGGAAGTTTTGATATCTTGTGGTTCTATGCATTTTGAACTTCTATTCCCGTTTTTGCCACCTCGTATCTTTGCCGCCGATGCCGGCATATTGCGAAAAAAGAGATTTTTTTATAGATATTTCGTTAGTCATTGCTTTTACAGTAAAAATGGCTATGTATTAAATTAAACTACATAATTTTTTCCTCAAAATTAGTCCTTCCTAAAACTAATCGTTTTCACGTACGAGAATTACAAAGTTGAGCAAGTACACAACGTATAGTTCAATACGAATATTAAGGTATTGCACCTTCGCGCGGATACAAAATTATGTTGACCTAACCCACCACTACGACCTTCTGAACAAAGCAAAAATGCCATCAACTGCCGATCAGTTGTTGTCCTAAGGAAAATTGGCTGATTTGCCCAGTATACTTGGATGGAATTAATTTATGGAAAGAAGTAGCAGCAAACATATCATTCAGAAATCTTTTACTGCTTGCTTGCCTTTTAATAATGCCCCACCCAGCATTGGTACGATTTTTACTGCTTTTTTAGTAGCCTCTAAGAAATGTAACTCATTAAATCAACAAGCATATTTCATCACTTTTGACCAGCCACTTTATTTTAGAGCAAAACAAATAGTTTGCTCGCGTGGTATTGAAGCAAAATTGGCAAATATCGTAATACGATTAGGTGGATTTCATTTATTGATGTCGTTCATGGGAGTCATCGGCTATATTATGAATGGTAGTGGGACTAGTGGGTTAAGCGAACTTCAAAGTACAATTTTTGCACGGAACTCAATTGTCGGGCCATAGATACCTTCGGGCAGGCAGAGTACATGTCTTCGTACTTGCAAAATTGATCATGCAGGGAATTGGTTTGATACCAAACCAACGTCCAGGGCCAGAAGCAAATAATCTATGTGATTTAGACAATTTGGTAATACTTAGAGCAGACCAAGAAGAATGCGTCATAGAATTTGCTACAAAATTTGAAAATCATCTAGTTCAACTGGAGCACCATGGTCCAACTGCTAAATTATGGGTTTCCTAGTTTCGCATTGTATCAATTATGAAACAATTTATTGAGGCCGAAAGAAGAGGGAACTGAAACCTTCATCTTAATAGTATCCAGCAAATGTTGCCCTATTTTCATGTCAGCGGTGATTTTCTGTACGCTAATATGGCAATTTATATTTGCAGATATGTGTAGTTTAAAAGAAACTATGAATCCTGCAGAATAGGTGTCTTTCACAGATGAAGGGTGCTTCACACAAATTTTGATGTGGTACATAATCAGGCATGGTGATTGAGCAGTCATTAATGCGAACCATTGAAGCCCTAGGTAAATTAACTCATGGGCAAGGAGTCCAGGAAAGCGTACTTTCCAGGTCGACTATGGGAATGTCATTCTTGCAGAATATTTGTGACGCTGTTGAAAAATTTTACAATGTAGATTTTAGCACTTCAGAACAGCACGTTGAATTAAGAAGTTCACGAATTAATCGAGATAATAATGACGTGAAAAAAATAATGGATTAGTTCTTCCTATATTCACCTTTTCCTGAATTGCAGGAACTCATATCAATAAGTACTGGAATCATTGTAATGAAAGAATTAACACGCGCAAGAACTTGGCCCTAAGGGCGTCTTAAGAATCATCGATCTTGACTTCAATACTGTAAAATCTAAGCGAGCTGACAGAGTGAAACCACTTGCGGTTAGAACATAATGTGTACGAATAGACAATGAAGTAGTTCGTGTAGATCCCTTTTTGATTTTTCGAAGAATATGTATTGCAAAAAAATCCGACGAATAACTAGAACAATTTCTTTCCTACGTGCCATTCTCTTTGTCACTATTGAATGAAGGATACATGCGTAAATGCGTGTGTACAGTTTTTGAAGAATATGCTACTAATGTTGATTTTAGAAACCTTATAAATATCAAAGAATCGCCGAGATTTATTTGCATCTATCTGCAATAGTTATGTTGTTTTCATTGAATCACATTATGGAATTAATGCTAACGTCATATTTAATGATTATCCTGACGGTGTTAAAGATCAAAATACATGCATGCTTCAACAGAAATATTGTTTGACGAGGCTATGATTCCGACCGTATCGCAAGACAAGTTTTTGTAGTAACGATAAAAATAAAAATCGTTTCATTACATTATTAAAAAAAAAATTGAAGCTGCTAATATAATGGTAAAGCAAGTCGTGAAGGAAGTAGATAGGCTCCTATTAAACACAGTAATAAGGATGTCCTGTATGTTTGACCATGTGTAGTTGTTGGTGAAGATATTGATCTTTGGGTCATTCTCATAGGCATATCAACACAAGCGAACACCTATTTCCTTAAATCTGCGAAAGGTAAGATTTTGCACCGTGTGCATTCAATAAGCAGTATAGCAGATAAAATTGTTGCTGAAAATATATTATTCTTGCACGCATTTAGCGGCTGTGACACGACGTAATCTCTTCTCAATCAGGGCAAGCCCAAATTTCATGGTGGGTTGCGAAAAAACCCTAATCTTGACGAAGTTCCAAAAGTCTTTAAAGAAAAGCATGCCAACAAAGAAGTTATAGATTAAGCTGGAGAATACTTCCTTCTTAGCTAACAACAATGGTCTTGTTCCTGTGACTACACTCCAAGCCCCTGCGTCAGAAGTTCTTCTTTGACTAATTTTTTGTAAATGCAAAAACCGACGCGACGCGATGTCGGTCGGGGAGCATGTGGAGGGCTCAATTGTTCTATAGTATGCTCAAACTGTGATAGTAAATGTGATAACATGCCTCAAGTTATGGAAGATAGTGATGAAGACGAAGACACTAATATAATCTCAGAAACAGCGCTTAATGAAATTGATGCAGAAAGTATAGGATAATTTACTGCGCCAGTGATCCCTCACGAATATGAAACTTGATTGCCTTCACCTAACAGAAACATAGATAAAGCTGGTCACTCAGGGTTTTCAAAGCGACAAAAATTAGTGTAGTTTTCACATAACAACTAATATGATGATTAGGCATACTGGGGAAACCACAGAAAAAAAACGCACCGTATACCCTACCTCAAGGTGGTGTGAAAATGGTTATTACGTTTCACAGCACGTTAAATAATGACCTTTTTTTAGTCTCCTGTCCAAAATGGGTCGGTATTATGGGCAAAATGATAAAAGCCAATTTCCTAGAGAATATTATGTAGTCTAATTGACTACCTAGTCATTTCTACTGCGAAAGCAATGAGTAACGCGATATCTTGAAAAATATTTTTTTCTTGCGAGCTGAAAACCTAAAAACTTGAAAATACTTAAAAATGTGGATCACTTCACGATTTTGCCTGTCATCCGTTAGAACCACTAGAAATTGACAACAGGGTTACTGGTTCTGCATTTTTTCAAGATCAGGTAGTGTTTTTTTAAGCAAGTTTGTCAGCAAGTGTTGTTGTTTGGCCTCCGAATTTCCCTCCAAATCAGCCATGTTACTTTTTATGATTTTCGTGTTTTATACCAGTATCTCCAGCGATATTTGATATCCTGCCCCTGGTGGATCGGGACACACCTTTAAGCAGATTGGAAGCTAAATTGATTTACAATCCTGGATTTTTTAAAGCAATTGTACAAGTTCTGTGGTTGCTTAATGTAATAGCGGCCAATTAGAGAATACCAAAAAGACGAAAAATACTTTAAGGGTTGGTAAGAAAAATGCAAGGTGGTACATATTTGTGAAGCAGATCGTTGACGGCAATTAAATTTTAGTTGAATCTGTGGTACCCATATATACCTCTTTTTTAAAACTAACTACTTTTATTCATAAAATGGATCAAAATACATTTTAATTTAGGACAAAAAGCACTTGTTCCCTATTGATTTGTCCGTGTACTACAGTATGCATATTTTCTAATGCTTCCGTTTTGAGCTAAATGTTTTCCAAAATCCGAAAACGGAAATTTCCCACTGTAACCTCTCTGCCACTAGACTTTTTCATGTTATTATTTTTAATTACTGACGCCTTTCTACTTCTAGTTTGTCGGCTGCAAAAATCTGATATTAATTGGTTGGCAGAGTGCTTTGAATCTGTGGAATCGTTCCATATAAAAGAATTTACCACAGCGCAATCCACAATGTGGTATAACAGTTTAACCGACCTTCTGGACTTTTGAGAAATATAATAGCACTGTATCAGTCGGTTGCTGAAGTGTACTCTTCCCATGCAATTATTGTAATCAGAGATATATTTGAAGCGAGGCACTTCTTCTTTCACGCCTTCGCGTTCATTGGCTATCTTGGTAAACGTGGCTGCTTGGATTTTGCTGCATTGAACTGGACCAAATTTTTGTCGCCCGAAGTTCAAACTTTCTCCAGATCTTGATTAATTGTTGAATTCTACTTCTATCTGCGGTGATGCGTCAGTAGCTGGTAAAGTTTTCTGATAAGGGTACTGTCATCTGCAAAGCTGTAACCAGGATTATTGATTTCGGTCAGCAGGTCATTAATATAGATAAGGAACAGAGTTGGTGAAAGTATTGCGCCTTTAGGCACGCTTGCATTAATGGTGGATGTATCTGAGATGTGTCCATCAACTCCAACGTGCCGATATCGGTTCTTAAGGAAACTGGCAAGCCAGCTGCAGAGAGATGCTGGCAGTTTATTGGGCAATTCGTCATGCCAAACTCTGTCGAATGCCTTCGAAATATCCAACGCAATCGCTCGCGATCCTCCGTAGTTTTAAATTGCCCTAATCCATATATCTTCTTCCTCTTCTGTTTCCCTATCCGTTTCGGATGTTGGCTATTAACAAGGCTATTCTAATTTTATGCACGGCATTCCTAAACAGATCCAAAAAACGACAGTCGAAACCACTGGCGCAGGTTGTGCATCCATGAATGTCATCTTCTTCCTGGTCCCCTCTTACCATTTACCTTGCCCTGCACAAGCAGCTGCAGCAGACGGTATTTATCGTGTCTTATGATGTGGCCAAATTACTCGAGCTTCCGCTTCTTCACTGTAAAGATGACTTCCTTCTCTTTCCCCAGTCTCTGTAACAGAACTTCCGCGTTGGTGATGTGGTCCATCCAGGGTATTTTCAGAATGCGCCGATACACCAATATCTCGAAGGAATTCCAAGTTTCTTCAGGGTGGCCTCTGTTGTGGGCCAAGCCTCCACCCTGTAGAGCAAAACAGAAAAGACATAACACCTTACTAGCCTTATAGGCCAAGCGTTGGGTACAAAATATGGGGTTCTATTTGCAAAAGGTCGAACAGAAATGAAATTTTGTGGGATGGTAGAGATAGGTCCCCTGATAGTACATCTAAGTTTGCGACCTCGAGGGGGTGCCGCTCGAGGGGTGGGGGGATGAAAACTCTGCTTCGCGGCGCTTGGAGGAAAATAGCACCGTTGGAGTAGGTGCTATAAAAAAAAATTTCAAATAAAATATGTGTAAAACAAAATTACGCACAACTTTGGTTTTATGCACTTTTTCGCTCCGACCAATATTTTTTGCTCTACGGCGCGCCAAACTTGGGGGGTAGTTTGCAAATTTTAACAAAATCAGAGTTTAATCGCGGATTGAAACAAATATTGGTACCAAACAATTCTGGTATATTTTTGTTCTGTAAGAGTAAGGTTTTCTAAGTAACCTGATGCTTGATTCGTTAAATTTGACCTTATATTATAAAGGATATGATTTTTTGAAGTGCGCCCTTACATACTCTGATATGGGCATTTTTCATCTATCATGATCTACGGGCGATATTTTTTAAGTGAAAACTTCTTTAGGCGCGTTTTGCAATTTTTTTTTTGCGGGGTTGAATGAGACTGAGCCGTCACGCATCACGCGTCATGCTCGGATATGTAACGTAACGCTCCTTCTACTGGCATGTTCCCGTATAGGTAGAGGGCTGAAATTTTCAGGGGATGTAGCCAAGGTAAAAATAAAATCCTGGACGAAGACGGGACCCCGTACCTCCCCCCGTTTGGCCAGGAGAGGGGGGAGAAAGGAAAAACTTAAATAATTAATTTTGGGACAACGGGAAGAGGTACGGGGTCGATATTTTTATGGCAGGTGCGCCCTATGGGGGGCCACCTTAGGCCATACGGGGGGGGACCGAGGCTCTAGTTTAAAGGGGAATTTTGGGGGGAAATCCGTTTTTCGCCCATATCTCTGCAACGAAGGCTGGGATAGAAATTCTGACAAACGATGACCCCGCTAATTGAAGTTTTCACTTCTGTCGTGCGGTCTTAAGCACACACCAAGTTTTTTTTATTGTTTGTAAAATAGTGCTCGAATATTGTCTATTGTTATATTTACTGGCTTCTTGCTCCATCGTGTTCTGTGGGGCCGTCAAAATTCATTTGCAATCATTTGTGCAAATTACATTCATTACATTACAATGCATTATGGGCCGAATACTAGTGTTATTTTTGATGGATATCCCGAAAGTGGGACAGAAGCAGGTACGAAATCTGCAGAAAGAAACCGCCGTTCAAAGCAGCACGAATGTAATCTTCGATGAATCCATGATTCCAACTGTGTCGCAAGAAAATTTTTTATCGAACAGGTTTAACAAAAGGCGCCTCGTTGCAATGCTGCAGATAAAGTTGAAAGCAGAGAATTACACTTTTAAGCAGGCGGTCGAAGATGCAGATACATTAATTGTGCAGACTGCTATCGAACTTGCTTCCTCTTTTTCCTCCGTTTGCCTTATTGCCGAAGACGTAGATTTACTTGTCCTGTTGACTGCTAAAGCCAGAGAAATCCCCAATGTTTACTTTCGCAAGCTGGGTAGAAGCAATAAGGAGGATGTGTTCTATTCACCCCAGAGCTTCCAATATAACGAATCTATTGCGAAATGTGTTTTATTTGTACATGCCTTTAGTGGTTGTGACACCACATCGGCGTTATTCAATCAAGGCAAGATTCGATTCCTTAAAACTTTGGAAAAAAATCCTACAATAACCGAGACGATTGAGGTATTTGATGACCCCAATGCAGAACTCACGAAAGTAGCAGCCGCTGGCGAACTGTTTATGCTGCGGCAGTATGGTGCAGACAGCAAACATCTCACGTTAGATTCTCTGCGGTATACCGACTTTGTACAGGCCGTCTCCAAAAACTCCTTTAATCTTGCGTCACTGCCACCAACATCCGATGCGTGCTATCATCATTCCTTACGAACCTATTGTCAAGTTCAAAACTGGCGGGGAGTCCACAAAACTCCAGAAGATCATGGATGGCGAAAAACCGCAACAGGACTAGACGCTATACGCATCTTAAAGGAACCAGCTCAAGAGGTTCTGCTTAAGACTATATCCTGTAGATGTCAGAAAGGTTGTGGTCCTGCTTGTGGTTGCCGTAAAGCAGGATTGAAATGTTCGGATTTGTGTTTATACTGTACTGGGACGTCCTGCGGAAACATTAGTAACCACATTTTGCTGGAGGAAGACATCGCAGAAGATGCCGAAAACGTTTCCGATCCAACAGAGGACGATGAGGACTCAATTTAATGTCATAAAACTCCGATATCGACCGTGGAACGCGCCGATCAGCTCTACCTCAAGGGTGGTGTGGAAACGAGTTGAAAATTATATTTTCTTGTATTATGTTTGCACTAAAATAAAAAAAGTTATTGTAGGTCAGCAATACTAAGAAAATATCGACCGTAGATCGTGATAGATGAAAAATGCCCATATCCAAGTATGTAAGCGCGCACTTCAAAAAATCATATCTTTTATAATATAAGGTCAAATTTAACGAATCAAGCATCAGTTTACTTAGAAAACCTTACTCTTACAGAAAAAACAATATACCAGAATTGTTTGGTAGCCATATTTGATTCAATCCGCGATTAAACTCTGATTTTATTAAAATTTGCAAACTACCCCCCCAGTTTGGCGCGCCGTAGAGCAGAAAATATTGGTCGGAGCGAAAAAGTGCATAAAACCAAAGTTGTGCGTAATTTTGTTTTCTACATATTTTATTTGAACTTTTTTTTTATAGCACCTACTCCAACGGTGCTACTTTCCTCCAAGCGCCGCGAAGCAGAGTTTTCATCCCCCCACCCCTCGAGCGGCACCCCCCCGAGGTCGCAAACTTAAATGTACTATCAGGGGACCTATCTCTACCATCCCACAAAATTTCATTTCTGTTCGACCTTTTGCAAATAGAAACCCCCTGTCGCTTGGCCTATTAGTTTTAGTGGTAGAGAAATATCTTTGCTAGTGAATAGGTTCTTCATGTTATTAAACGTAGCTCGAGCCTTTTCTATTCGTGATCGTATTTCCGATGCCTGGTCACATTTCATGTTAACCGTGGTGCCGAGATATGTGTATGTTTCCACCTGATATATGTCCTGACCATTTATCGTGAGATGCATTGGAGGATGTTGACTTTTGCTAATGATCATCCATTTCGTCTTTGATGTATTCAGAGAGAGTCCATATTCTTTACTTGCCGAGTATATGTTTTGTATCATTCTATGCAGTTCTTCATTGTCCATATATGAGTGACATAATTAAGCTAATATATCTCCTGTCGATCTCTGTTTGCGGAAGTAGCATTGGTTATCGCTAATTATTCTATTGACCTACAGGTACTTCAGCAGTTGCTGATTGACTACGGATTCTATGACTTTGGAGAATATTGGAAGCAGGGCAATTGCCGTTTAAGAGCGTGGTTTTGTTGCATTTTTTTGGAGCAGGTTGTACTCGAACGACTTTCTAAGAAGATGGGTAAATCCCTTTTTGGGAAGACCGAGATGAAAGTCTAGAAAAAATTGGTGTTAGTTTGCAGGCGCAGTTATTTAACACGATGGCAGGTCCATCCAGTTTTGATGTCTTCTGCGTATCCAGCTCTTTGCGGATTTTATGAATATCATGGTGGTGAAACTTAACTTCTGTCATGGTAGTGTTCATGTTGGTTATAGTGGGGAGAGCATTGCCTTGGGGAACGTTTAACGCAGAGTGCGATGAAAACATTTCGGGGAGCATGTTTGCTTTTTCCTTAACTGTAGTCGCCGTGATGCCGCATTCGTCTGTCAAAAGTGGGAGAGACGTGTTTTTAAAGTTATCACTTACTGCTTTTGCTACCGACCAGAAATTCCTGGAGCCACCGGGGCATTGCAAAACTTTATTTCTGGTTCTTTGATTGTGTTTGTCCTTAGTTTCGTCATATTGCTGAAATCAGAAGGACCAGGTAAGTCGAAATACAACGAATATACAAAAATTTTCTTTTCAATCCCTTGCTGTTTAAGTACTGGTCACAATCTCAGGTAGGTGGCAAAATATTCCTTTGTTACGATCTTTAAAATGGGGTGCAGCGTGATATGAGGATATATCTAAAAACATGAGCAGAAAAAAATACCTGTGTATTAATAAATAACATCTCCAGAATTTGGTTTGTTTCCCTTTACTACTCCCAGAGACATTAGCCCTTACCAAGATCTTTCAGACTCCAATATATGAATGCAGTGGTAATGTCCAAAAATTGTGTCCTGTCAGGAAATCATGTGGTTATTCTGAGACTTTTTGTTTGAATTCAAATAACGAAATACTACATTTTACAATACCAGTAATAACATGATTGGGAAATTGTCAAAAACTGTGATAATCTCACGAACATTCTGTTAGACTCGTTAACAGTGCTCTAAAGGAAGACCTTACAAAATCCAACAATTGCCTCATCCATCTTACAGTACACGTAGAGTACAAGAGGCTATTGTATTTCCACAAGATTTTAAAGAAATGTTCTGGCCCGTTAATTATCTGCCGATAAATCGACACGTTAATCGAAAATTTGTAAGTAGAAGTCCATTTTTGAAGTGGGGTTGCTATTATAGCGGGTTAGAAGAAGGGGGAAGACTTTTCTCCACAAATGAAAATGCCAATCTTTAGTTTAGGTTAACGAAATGCATAACTCTTAAAGTAAAGATTGGCATTTTCATTTGTGGAGAAAAGTCTTCCCCCTTCTTCTAACCCGCTTTAATCGAAAATATTCAAAGTATTATTATGAAGTTAAGGGAGGCTTAATTAGTAAATAGATAAAATTTGATTTCTATTCATATCAGCCCTACTCCTAAAAATATTTTATAGTAGATCTACATGAGTCTCTAATTAGAGTTGACCACAAAAGTTCCAAGCTAACTCGCTAATGTAACATTACACCTTTCTCTAATTTTGCAGCACAGCTCTAAAATAGTTCTAAGTGTATATTAGAATTTACGTTGTGCTTGTTGTACACATTATAGTGCTTTAGTCTATTGTACTTTTTGTTGAAATTTTTATAAAAATGAATGTCTCACATTTCCGCTAAAGAATACCAAATTGTTAAATACACAAATGAGATTTTTATGACTAACTGAAATATATTTTCAAATAATTATTGAATATCAGATAAAAGGTATAAAATAAGGTCCTGGATTGCTCTACGAATATCAAAGATATAACGCTCGCGTCGTAGATTTAACGTTCGCGTTATATCTACGATGGTAGGATATCTGGATTCAGATAGTTGTCGACATTATAACGTGTATTGAATTTATTAAATTTATTAAATACAATAAGTGTATGTATAGTATAAACGTATAAATAGCAATAAAAGAAGTAAATATAACTCGCATATAACAGGTATTCTAATTACATATTGTGAATTGTATTTAAATATTTTAATTAAAATTCGAACCAAACCATCGGCTTTTTGGCGAATTTGAAACACGAATGCATTTTTTTTTGTAATTTTGTGACAAATAATACAGAAGAGTCTATTTTTTTTCATAATTTCAATTTTCACTTTCAGCTAATTGAATGCATTTGGCGAAAAATATATTTAGATATCGTCTATTAAGATCTCATTTTCTAATAATGATCTGGCGCCTCACTGTGTTCTATTAATTTATGATTAAATAAAAGGTTCTTAAAAAATTGCTCGTAATATTATTTAGTGTTTTCTGCAGAAATCAGAAAAGTGAATTCCACCGATTTCGTTTTTTCTTTAAACCAATGACCGTAGCATTACAACCCCTAGGCCTGTTTCACACATACACGGTGGCCGTCCAAACGGCGCCGTTTAAACGGCTAAAGGGCGCATGAAATAATGAGTGCTTTCACATGCACCAGAGCCGTGTGTGCGGCAACATAATGGAACAGCACCGTTTAAACGGCGCCGTTTGCACGGTCGCCGTGTATCTGTGAAACAGGCCCTAGGCCGTTCACGCAAAAGGCCTATTAATTACATTTTTATTTGCCGAATCAGAAATATTGTTTAATGCCAGGAATTGAATCAGCAGCTAACAAATTCTCCTTATTCTAGTTTGCAATTTCTTTGAAGTTTTCTTTGCTACTTTTCACTGTAATATTTTCTTCTTTAGCACTTCTGTTGTTATTCATACGTTCATCATTGCCGTTTTCCTTAAAATGAGTTTTTCTATTTTGCACATTAATAGTCATATCCGAGTTTATATCATAAGTGAGCATATCATTGCAACTGCCGTTTGCCACATCTTCAGGACTACATTACCTCGTCTGTTACTACTTCTTTTGAAGACCAAAAAAAGTTTATTATTTCAATTTTCTTCAGCATATACATTTGTATTTTGCACAACTTCTTGAAAAACTTTTTGAAGCAGATTCAGCAAAATAATATTTTTATGAGAATTTCACATATCAATCAAATCTCTCAATTGTTCATAGCCCTCATACAATTTTGGTTTGTGCTCATTTCAGAAATAAATGTCGTATATAATGCTTTTGTTTGTAAACTAATCTTTTCTTGGACACTATGAAGACATCGATTTCTCAAACAGGATTTACGTTATTCATCATTTTCTAAATGTTCTTTCAGTTTGTAGTTTTGAAGATAAATATATTTTAAATATTTTGTAGTACAAAAATTTAAATATATGCTCGCAAGGTTACCAAATATTTTTATAACGGTTGCACGGACATATTTTATCCTTATCTATGAAGTTTCGGTTAGTCTGTGTTAATTCGTAGTATTTATTATTTTCGTTATAAGTAAACTTAACTCTTTTAGATTATATTATGTTGTGCTTAACATATTTAAATGAAAAAGGCGTTACCAATTTCAAGTATTTATCTTGTATCGAATTCGATATTATTGTTGTGGACTTCTTATAAAGCATTTGAGCTGAGCGTGGCGTTCCCTCATCAACAATTAAAAATGCTTGATAGAATCCGTGTAATTAATTAGTTTTCAGCATACCGTTCTTTCATGTTTGATTTAAAGATTCAAGATGATTTCTTGTTGATACTTCATATGTACAGCAGTCCACCTTAAAATATTGCACCCACTCTTCATTGCATTTGTGCCAATTGTCATTAAACTATTTAGTAACTAGCGGAAAGTTCAATGCAATCAATGTATCGTAGTTTGCTTTCTATTGGTCGTTACTATTTAGTTATTCAAGTTTCTATAAAATACTCAAGACGATCTGACGTTCGTTACAATTTATTCCTGTTGAAGTGGTAGTTACGTTCAATCTTAAAGATTTCAAAGTATGAAAAATATATAATTTAAACTTTGAATTTGAAAACTCTCCAGCCAAAATCTTTCTTTCACTAAAATCCTTATCAGTAAGCAGAGTATGTGTACGTAACCGAGATAAATACCTATTCTATTTTAAAAATTTTAATCATGTGTGTAATGAAGACAGAATTTTCATTTTGTGGAATAAACGTTTCCACAAGTCCCTCCCCATTTCCAACTAACGTACGCATGTAGTAGAATGTACAAAAGCATGTGCAAATTAATCATCTTACAAGTGAAGGTCGGGTTAAACGAAAATATAATCTTTCATTTGTGAAGCCTGAAAAATATATCTAAAAGAATATTATTTTCGCCTGTCATTATTTCGACATATTACTGAGGTTCTTCTTTTAAAATATTGAAATCATCGATTAAATTATTTTAAATTGTTGTATTTTTAATGTCACTTATATCACGTAGTCACATAATTTTTCCTGTTTTATTTTGTACATATCCCTTTAGTAAAACCTTATTACACTTCAATTATTTTAGCTTTAAAATCTCACTCTGTTCTTTCGGATTCAATTTCCGTTGTTTAGGAATGCGAACATTGATTGGCCCACATCGTGTTTTTTTTTACGTTCGACACACCACCAAAGGAAAATCCTATACCACTCAAAGAGCGGTGTGTGTGTGCGAACAGTGGATGTTGAACTTAAAGCGCTGTAGGTTACAGTTTTCGGGAAAGACGATACTCGAAAGTCCATTCCAGATCGAAGCAGTCATCCAGAAAAAGGGGTCACGTAACAGCGACGTCTTGGGTGTTCGCAACTAAATCGTATGTTGATGAGCAATTAGTGTCTGATGGGTGTTTCTGTTTGGCACAACTCTGGGCGAACACATAAGTGCCAGCTCATTTAAACACTTTCTATAGAAGTATCGATAGCAAAGAGATAGGTCCACCACTTTTCCTCGATGTTCAAGGCTATGAAGGTCTTTAGTCAACTTTAGATCATCCTCAAGAAAGACTGCTCTTCTCTCTCTGGAGTCCAATATCTGAAACAAGTGTTTGGGTGCCGAGCTCCATACATAGGAACAGTATTCCAGAGATGGTCTTATCTGGGCCTTATAGAGCAATAAGTGCTGATGAGATGTATATCACTTTTTTGCTTTATAGAGTGCTCCCAGCTTTTGTGCTGCTCTCCTGACGATTTTGGTGAAGTGATTAATCCAAGACATGTTGTTTTGTACGTTGACGCCCAGTAAGATTAGCATGATCTATTAAGATCAGGCCAGAGTCAGTGTTTGTCCTGTCATTGATAAGTCAGGTCCTGCGGTGGTTGCTTTTTTTTTCAGAAGACAGCTGCTTGAATATCTCATACGTTAAACTAGATATTGTTTTCCTTACCCCATTTAACGCTGGCCAAATCATATCCTCATTGATGACAGCAGTCTGGCTTTCTCGGTTAGGTTGGGAACGAGCACCGGTCATTGGAGTCTGCGACGTGAATGTGGATATAAGAGTGCTGTCGTCTGCAAAGCTGTAAATAGAATTGTTTGTCCTATCTAAGAGATCGTTGATATAGAACAGCAATAGTGTGGGAGATAATATACATCCTTGAGAAACTCTGGCTTTGATTTCAATATCCTCCGAGAGATGTACATCAATACCAACTCGGACCCTTAAGAAATTGGAAAGCCATAGAAGCGGTGCTAGTGGTAGTCCGTATGCTCAATTTATTTAACAAACCGTCATGTCGAGAGCCACTGCACGAGATTCGCCGTAGCTCTCGATGAGTTTGATCCACATGTAGGTCACGTAAGTCAGAAGATCTTCCGGTGATCTGTGCTTGCGGAAGCCATTCTGGCGATAGCTTACGATCCTGCCGATTCGAGATATGTTAAGAGATGTTCGTCCAGTTTCTCCATGACTTGGCACATGATGAAAATCAAGGCAATTGGACAGTAGTTATTTGGAATTGTTTTTTTTATCATTCTTGTGGATTGGTTACACCTGAGCCTATTTCAAGTTAAAACGAAAGCATGCAGTTCGATAAGATATGAAGAAAAGCCTGCATAGTGGAGCTGTTAGTTCACCAGCATATTGCTTTAGCACTATTGCGGAGACGCCGTCCAGTCCTGTTGCTTTGTGTGTGTTTAGGCTTCTTTGTTCTCTCGGCGTTGGCAAAATACTAGACTTGTCATTGAGGAATTCACTCTCGGTATAGTTGGGGAAGTCTTTCCTTGAGAATTAATTTGGTTGCTCGATCTGTGGTTAATTTGAACCCCATGACATCGAAGTCCTTAGGTTTGTATGTTTTCTCTGGTATAAAAACAGCTATTCCAGAGTTATGTGAACATCGGGAGTAAAGGTCATATCCGGGTATATTCAAGTGAACATGAGTAGTGCTTGATTTCTCTCTTAGTCATGATAAAATTAAATATGAGGGTCATTTAATGCTAAGTACTGGTGGACTGTGTTAATATTTGTGTTGATGCATCTTATGTTACAGACGTCCAATAGCAGTCTATTTTCTGTCTTGGAGATGTTCTCAGAGACGTTTAGGACTGATGATCCTGCCAGGGCAACCTCCACCCGGGGATCCGAATGGGAGGCTATTTTACCTCCGGAGCATTTTATCTGGGAGGCGCCATCATGCGCATTTTCAGTATTAAAGAAAACCATTTTTGTCCAGCAGTACACAATGTAAATTTAATTTAAAGGGACAGTTATCTTTAGACGTAAAACAAAAAATATGTTTGTGTTATTAAATAACCAAAGTGTATTCGTAAATTTTACCTGCAACTACGTTTATTCTGACCTTTAGATGGCTACCTCTGTCTACCTATATGCATAAACAAGCATGTAATAAATTAGTTCAGGATTAGCATTGCTGAACTTTTAACATTGAAAATGTTTTTGTTTTCCTATCGCCAAAAAGTGCATGCTACATTTGGCACATCACGTCATACACGTGAGAGATCGTGTTAGTTTGTTTATGCGGACTGAATCGGTAGAAACGAGAAAAATAAATTAAAACTAACTGAAACTAACCTAAAGTTTATTGAACGACTAACCCAAACTAACCAGTACCCAAAAGCACCGAAAAGGGTTAAATTGTAACGGAACAGATTTAAAAAAATAAAAGTAAGTTAAAAGTAATTCGAACCGAACATTGGCGGCAAACCATAATTAACCAAAAACATTAAAATTAGTTATAACGTATCGGATCCGGTTCAAATCACTAAAATAAATTGGAATTAACTGAAACTAACCGAGAGTAGATCGACTAACCAAAAGTAAACAACAGTACCAAAAAGGGCTAAATCGAATCGGACTTAAAATATTAAAGTGTTAAAACTAACCAAATCGAATTGGCGACTAACCAAAACTAACCAAAAACATTAAATTTGATTATAACGTATCGGAGCTGGTTCAAATGAATAATAGTATATTATGATATAAGTGTATAAGAGTGCCTTTAAAGCATGCGCGACATATTTCAAAACACGACGCGCAGCGGAGTGTTTTGTAAGTCGCAAGGGCTTTAAAGGCCTCTTATACACGTATATCATACGCTATTTTTTATTACGAATGCATCATAATCTCAAAAATGCTTTAAATATTAAACTTAAGGTATATATTGGAGAATATTTTAATCTGTCACATTTGACATGATCAAATGTTTCTATAGCAACCTTTGAAAAAGTAGGCGCATCATAAACATCATTTTAAGCACGCTGCAGCGTGCGATAATCGTTGATTATGATGCATGCGTAATAAAAAATAATTTAAAGCTATCTGATATTAACCGAAAGTTGATTGAACGACTAAAAAAAACTAACCAAAGGCACCAAAAAGGTCTAAAGCATATCGGAACAGTTTAAAAAATTAAAGTAAGTTAAAACTAACCCAAATTAACCAAATTCTGGCGAATAATTAAAATTAACCAAAAATATTAATCGGTTCAAATGACTAATATAAATTAAAACTAGCTGAAATTAACCGAAAGTTGATTGAACGACTTACCAAAACTAACCAAAAGAAACAAGAAGCACCAAAATGGGCTAAAACGTGTCGGAACAGCTAATTACAAATATTAAAGTAATTTAAAACTAACCCAACCAAAACTAACCAAAAACATTAGAATTAGGTATAACGCATCGGAACCGGTTCAAATTACTAAAATTAAATAAAACTAACCAAAATTAATTGAAATTTGATTGAAGGACAAACTAAAAGTAACCAAAATTACCACAAATTGCTAAAACGTATCGGAACAGATTAAAAATAATAAGGTAAGTTAAAAATAACCCAAATAGCCGAATTTTGTCGACTAACCAAAGGCTCAAAGGACTAAAATAGATTAAAACTGTCTAAAACTAAACGAAAGTTGATTGAATGACTAGCAAACACTAACCAAAAGCCCCAAAACGGCCTATAATGTATCGGAATAGACTACACAAATTAAAGTAAGTTAAAACTAACCAAAACTAACCGAATTTTGGCAACTAACAAAAACTAACCAAATCTATTAAAATTGATTATAACGTATCGGAATCGGTTCAGATGACTAAAATAAGTTGAGACTAAGTGAAACCAACTGAAAGTTGATTGGTCGCCTAACCAAAACTAACCAAATCTATGAAAATTGATTATAACGTATCGAAATTGGCTCAAATAGGTAAAATAAATTGGAACTAAGTGAAACTAACTGAAAGTTGATTAGGCGACTAACCAAATCTATTAAAATTGATTATAACGTATAGAATCTGTTTCACATGACTAAAATAAGTTGACACTAATTGAACATAATCGAAAGTTGATTGGACGACTAAACAAAACTAACCAAATCTATTAAAATTGATTTTAACGTATCGGAACCGGTTCAGATGACTAAAATAAATTGAGACTAAGTGAAACTAACAACTGAAAGCTGATTAGACCAAAGCAAACCAAATTTATGAAAATTTATTATAACGTATCGGTACTGGCTCAAATAAGTAAAATAAATTGGGACTAAGTGAAACTAACCGAAAGTTGATTAGACGTCTAACCAAAACTAACCAAATCCATTAAAATTGATTATAAAAGTATCGTAACCGACATAAATGACCAAAATAAGTTGATACTAAGTGAAATGATCCAAAAGTTGATTGAACGACTAACCAAATCTATCAAAGTTGAATATAACGGATAGGAATCGACTCAAATGATTAAAATAGATTGAGACTAAGTGAAACTAACCGAAAGTTAATTCACCGACCAACCAAAACTAACCAAATCAATGAAAATTGATTATAACGTATAGGAACCGGTTCAAATAAGTAAAATAAGTTGAGACTAAGTGAAACTAACCGAAAGTTGATTCGACGACTAACCAAAAATAATCTAATCTATTAAAATTGATTATAGCGTATCGTATCCGGTTCATATGACTAAAATAAGCTGACACTAAGTGAAATGAACCGAAAGTTGATTAGACGACTAACCAAAACTAACCAAATCTATTAAAATTAATTAAAACGTATCGGAACCGGTTCAAATGATTAAAATTTGTAAAGACTATGGTAAACTAACAAAAAGTCGATTGGACGACTAACCAAAACTAACTAAATCTCTTAAAATTGATTATAAAGAAACGGAACCGGCTCAAATAAGTAAAAAGAGTTGAGACTAAGTGAAACTAACCGAAAATTGATTATACGACTAACCAAAACTAACCAATATAAAATTGATTATAACGTATTGGAACCGACTCAAATGACTAAAATAAGTTGATACTAAGTAAGACTAACCGCGTTAGATTGAGGATTGAAAGACGAACCGAATGCAGTTTTTTACAACCACCACTTATATTATAAAGGGTGGGTGAGGGTTACTTTTTGTTTCTCATGACAGACTAGTCGTGTTTCATATCGTTAGATCGAGGAATGTAAGACGAATCGAATGCAAATGATATTTTACTTTTTACAACCACCCTTATAACGTTATAAATTGTAAAAAAGAACGAAACTTGAAGTAATATGCATTTATTTGATATATTTTGGTAAACTAAACGTACGTAATCTGATCTGATCTCACCCACACTTCTATCAACTATTTTATTTCCACACAATTATGAGTTTTCTCAGATCTCAAATTTAATAAGCGTTGCATTCTGCTTCGGCATTTTCAATGCCTCCCCCGGTTGCATCTTTGTGAAGGATTGTGAATTTTTTGGACAGGTTCTGTTCATTGATTTAAGTTTTTTCTCTTACATAATTGTATAAACTATTTAAAAATTGTTTGTAAAGTATTCAAGTCCTTTTAATGTCGCAAAGGTTATTTATTTTTCTAAAATGAGGAAGGTGGGTACGTTTGCCTGACAATAACACCAAGAAATACAATCTAATGACTTTTATTTCCTACATAAACAAAAGACCAGACAGCGGTCGCGCCGCGTCAATCAAACAACGTAGAGTTTTTCGTAGATTTAAGTGTAAATGCTAACTATCAGATTGTGATAGATAAAACGCTAGTGTTATACCTCCTATTTTATTAAAACTGCCCAGAACCGTTAACTATCCCATATATATATAGCGCGAGCGTTATAGCTCAGACTAGTGCTCCGTAGAGGTATCCAAGGCCATACAATAAAGCTATTAAAATTTTCGATATAACTCAAAATCCTTATATTTTAGTTCATTTTTAGAATCTATGAAAGTAGCATTTTATGTAGCATATATTACGTTCTACAATTAGCTGTTTTATAACTGTGGGCAAATTTATAAGGGTTATCAAAACATAAGACAGGATAGCAAAAACCGGCTTCATTTTAAAGTTTACTGCTATTGAGCACTGATCGAAAGTATGTCAAGAACGGTTAATTTTAAACATAGAAGATGCCTTCTCGGAGATTATAAAAATGTAATAAAATATAATGCACTACATTTAAAGTTAGAAAACATCTAATGTAATTTTATGTTAATTTATTGGATATACTTCAACTCGGTATAGAACTCTGAGTAACTTTTCTCATTAACACTTTCTGCAATATGTTAGATTAACCGAGATATTCATATGCAAGGATTCACAGGAGGAAGTCAAAAGCTGGACATATCTCCTTATTTTATCCTAGAGAGAATCAGTTTCCGAATTCAAGGTAGACATGTCGATAAAAAAGCTGGAGGGAGCCGATGCCGATGCGGTTCTAGAGACCGCTGAGGTAGAGAAAGAGGATGAACAGGCTTCTCCCGAAGTGGAACAAGCTCTCCCAAGAGGCAAACAGCACCTAATAGAGAAAGAAGAAGCTTCAATGAAAGCAGTAGAGGACAGTTGGCAGGACTAAATAATAAGAGCAGGGTTCTGCAGTTAGCGTCATGCTAAGACGTCCAGCGCAGTATGTAGACGGTTTAACAAAGACGGCTGAGACTTGGCTCTCTTACAAGAGCCATGGATACATAAAGAAAGGGCACCTGGCCTAAAATGCAACCAAGGCAAATAAAATACACAAATGGTAATAATAAGCCTCGCACATGTATTGTATGTAGTGATAAGGAAAATATACCCAAATACCGGTGCTTTGTATCGGTAATATTGTTGCAGGTCTCCTAACTGCGCAGACAGAGGAAGGTGCCACAAGCTGGGTAGTTAGTTCGGTGTGTTTCTCAGGTGAAGAAGCATGTTCAATACTGATAATGGGCGTAGCGATCGCATATGCAACAAGGACTTACCTCCAACGCATCATAGGATGTGACGCAAATACACAACGCAAGAGGTGAAGCGTTATTACAACAGAAATGTTAATGATAGCTAACGTAGGCAGTGAATCAGCTTTTGTTATATCGACGAGGCGGGAAGTCCTAACCATGTCCTAAAAGGATGTGATAACAATGCCAATTGACATGTATCAAACAGGCTTGATATAGTTACTCCACCGCTCATTCCAATCAAGTATAGAACCCCAAGATGGATCAACTGGGAATAATACTCGATGTCATTAAGGAAGTCCTTAGAAAGGACACGGTTGAAATACGTGATAACGTGAAAATATTGGTATTGAGTTGTTAGTAGAGTTCGCAAACACGGCACTAGTTTCTGCCTACGAAGAAAACAGGCGCAAGAATCAAAGCAATAAAACTATATGATGGATCAAGCATTTGAAATTTAAGTGAGAAAGTTATTTAACAAAGCAAAACTCGACCAGGGCATATAAAGTTAAACTCACGCAGTACAATAAGGAAATAAGAAAATTTGAAAGGCAATCGCAAAGAAGTTATGTGAGGCAGTAAGTGAAACCTCTATATGCTCCAGAATCCACAGAGTGCTAGCCAAAGAAAGTAGTGTGAAGCAAGTAGGTTTCTTGAAAAAGAACGACAACACTTACACAACAACATTCGAGGAGAGTTTGACGATGCTCACTGTAGCACATTTTACGGCCTCAGTAATATTAAATGACTCAATAGTAGAAGACAGTACAAAAGGAAGCCAAAAAGTCTATTGCTTCGGAATAGAGGCTAACTACGATAATAGCGACACCAAACAGACCTAAGTGGGCTATCAGTAAATTTGAAACTTACAAAACTCCTGGAGTAAATGGTACCTATATATTCCATCTTACTCCAAAAGGAGCATGAAGCAATAATTCTACACTGAGTCATATATTCAAGGCATGTATCACGACACATACTCATAGAATGTGAAAAGGTTAAATCCATTTATCTCCCTAAGATAGGAAGGATAGATGAGAAGACGCCTAAATCATACCGTCCATATCAATAGGTTTAATGTATTTCCTGCTTAAAACATTGGAAAGGCTGATAGACATATACATAAGACATGAGGGAGTATCGGCCAGCCCGCTAAACGAACACCAATATGCTTATCAGCCAGACAAGTTCGCTGTGTCAGCATTGAGGGATCTCAAAGGCTACTCACAAAGTCTTTAGAAGTAAAAGAAATAGCCATAGCAATATTTGTAGACATATAGGGTGCCTTCAATAACGCACCTACAGAATATATAACCAATGCTCTAGCAAGAAGAGAAGTACCACTACTTCTGTGTCATAGAATAAATGTCAATTTGAAAAATAGCATTATTATATTAATAATCAGCAAAAGATATTTCAGGAATGATGGAGCCAGGAATAAGAAGTCTAAAGAGTTTATCAAAAAATTCACAAAATATCTACTAAGTCAGAAAAGAAGTACAACTGGAATAATAGTTGGACTTATAACAGGAGACTTTAGGCTCAACAAACATATGAGTATGATTGGACGGACAGAAGTTCAAGCTATGTCAAGAAGAGGAGGCCACGGCAGGACACATGCTTTTTCATTGCGAGGCTTTGTCATGACTAAGGTTCCTTACGCTGGCGCTGGAAGAAGAGCTCCCAGGCGGAGCATCTCAAAACTAACCCATGGCGTCTCCTGGAAAAAACGGGACTGGATAAAAATCACTAAATTCATTTTCGAGAAAAGACGATAGATATGAAAAGGTCGCAGTGCAAAGGCTAACAGAACATAGCTTCTAATAATCAAATATAAATGGTAGTTAGTTCTTAAACTGTTATAAAACACAGGTTTAGCTCTGTAAAGTTAAGGATACGAAAGCTTTTTAAATACCAGATTTATGCAGCTTTTCCATAACTTCTAGATATGGATTTTTTGTAAGCCTAAAGATGTACCAAATGGCGGCTGAAGTGAATGCATTAGCCTGATGTTGCTCGTTGAGCGTTACTCAAAGCATCCCCATATTACTATAATTTTATCTTTACGTGAGCTTTCCAATTTTTTTGGATTAATTTTTGGAAATAAGTTATAATAACTAAACTAAGTATCTCAAACCCATTTTCCAAAGTCCCAGAGATAGGTTGTTAGAATTGTAAATGTTCTTGTTGTAGGCTCTCACAACAGGTCGATTCAGATTTGATTTCCGATAGGCCAAGAGAATTTTTAATTAGAAAAATATGGTACCGTAAATGTTATTAAATTGTAGATATTTATTTATAATAATTGTTTTTAGAACTGCACACATTTTTTTACCATATTAACTACACTGTTCCTTTGTACTTTTTGACAAAGTTCGATATTTCTTATCATAAAAGATAAATGCCTATAAACTATGACAAATCTAGTTTGTATTCTCTTTATGATTCAAACAATCAGAATTTAGGTAGTTTAAATTGCTGGATGAATATGAAAAAAGTCAACAATCACTTCGGTGTAGTATAATAAGTTATTTTAGGTTTAGCACTTATCGGATTCATTATCCAAACCTAACCATGCTTCTCACAAATAAACTTATTTAAATTTGTTCGTCCATAACTCTCAAGGCTTCCTTATGTAAATGTTGGCAGTAAAGTAAATTGAATTCTTTTTAAAAGGCTAAGAAACAAATTTTGGCGGAAAATAACTAGTTGCTCTTGGGCTAAAATTAATTTAGGTCTCGAAATGGATCTCTTACGGCTTTTTTTTAACTTAATTTAATGCACTGAAGCCAATAATGACTGTGGAAAAAGCCCAGCTAAGTATACAAATACGAAATAGGGACATACTAATAGCTACTGTGACCCCATTTCATTTCCGCTTATCCAGAGATATTGATAAAGATGGCTGAAATCAATGCGACGACCTATCTAAAAAAAAATTTCGAAGCAAAGTGACGAAAAGTTTTTTCTTTATTATTCAAGTATTTTTAGATAATGGCAATAAAATAGACTCGCTCTACGAAAGGGTCGATTATAACAAAAGTTTGACTACTTAAATCGCTTAAATTACCTTGCTAATGAATATTGCTTTGTGAGTTCCTGTGGCCTTTTATTTAGGGAGAAATCATACGTTAATCTTAAAAGCTTCTTTTTTTAATTTTCGCTTATAATGGCCCCTCTATCAATTTTTTTCTATTTGGCAATTTTTAGTTTACGTTAGCATTTGTCTGGGCATGCAACCTAAAAATTTGTTTTAAAAAATTACAATTAATTATATAGTACAGAGACAGCAACGAAATAATAAAATTTTCTTAAACATGTACGGCCAACTAATACGAGTAAAGAGCAGCATGGCTTAGGACGCCTATTGGTTGACTGGTTAAAATACAAGACGATGCCTTACATGGTTTTCTCGTACATTTAGACCACTACCTAGGTAAATTATTTTAACAGATATTAAAAACTTTAAACTCTCTCGAGGATCTTTACCTTGTCGAGGTGAGAGAGCTCAGTAGCCTCAATGAGTCTGAGAGCAATGCCGGCGGTAGCATAGCTACTGGTAGGGTCTCCCATGCCGGTAAGGTCGAAGACGAGAGGTGAAGTTAAAAAAGATCCGAAACGGTAGCGTCGGTACTCATAGTGAGCGGCTACAAACAGCGTCTAACCCAGAATAGGCGGCTGAAACTATTATCAGGAAAGCAAGGGGAAACTACCTGATACATTCCTCCCCAGCATATCATTATGGCTCAGTTACAAACAGAAATGGCCCTCAGTCCCGGGCACCCTTTAAATGGGAAAAGGGTGCGAAGAATCCCCCGGTCAACAAAAATTAAATTAGTTAACAAGCCTCGAACAGGAACATGGAATATTAGGAGCATGTTCCAAGCAGGGAAAGCAGCAAATACCGTAAAAGAAATGCTACGGCTGAAAATTGATATTCTCGGTTGCAGTGAAGTAAGCTGGCCAGGCACTGGAAGATATGAAGTGAATGATCACCATATTTACTATTTAAGTGAGGATAATCCACAGCATAGAAATAGGGTTGCAATTATTATAGTCACAAAAGAAGTGATTAAAACAGTCCTTTGATTCATACCGGTATCAGATACAGTGGCAATAATGAAGCTAAATTCCATTCCGTGTAGGCTTAATATCATACAGGTCTATGCACCAACTCTGGAAGCGATGAAGAAGTTGAAAAATGACATAAAAACAGCACGGAAGCAGACAAAAATGGAAGAAGTAACAATTTTAATGGGCGACTTTAACGCTAAAGTTGGCAAAGGAGTGCACGAGGATATAGTGGGTCCTTATGGATTGGGTGAGAGAAACGATAGAGGAGAGACACTGTTACAATTCTACAAAGAAGTTGCCCACTCAATAATGAACACTTTCTTCCAGTTACCTCCCAGACGATTATATACCTGGAAATCACTCACAGACAATGACCAACACATAGGCAGAAATCAATAGGACTTTATTACAGTAAATAAGAGGTTTCGAAATTCACTCACGTCTGTAAAGACATATCCAGGTGCAGACATTTATTCAGATCATAACTTGTTACTGTCAACTCCCAGATTGCGGCTAAGGAAAATTGAGAGAAAGCTGCAATACCAAAGATAGGATACACAAAAATTGAAAGATCAAAAGGTCATACTACGGATGAAAGAGCAGATAAATGTAAAAATGGCTGAAGTTTGAGGAGACATCGATTCTAATGTTGACCACTCGGTAGCACAGAAAGTTAAATCCATTGCAAATATTATAACATCAGTAGCGGATGAAAATATTTCTTCTAAGCAAAGAAGGGAAAATAACAAGAAGATGGCAGATGAGATTCTGGATCTTACGGACCAGCGCAGAAAAGTGAAAAACAAAGATAAGACACAATATAAACAGATTCACCAGAACATTAAAAGGAAAATTAAATAAGCCAAAAAGACCTGGTTGGAACAGCTGTGTAACGAAATAGAAGAACTAGATTAAAAACATGACATACTTAATATGCACAAAAAATTAAAAGAAGCAGCTGAAATGCGCATTTCCCGACAAACTGGCATTGTCACCGATGTAAACGGACAATCACTCTTGGACGTAAATGATAGAATAAATAGATGGCGTCAATACAATACAATACGTCATACTCTTTACGACGATGAAAATCGAACGTCAGTTATCACGGAAACTCGAGTAACAGCAGGACCTCCCATTACCCGTTGGGAAGTTCTTAAAGAAATAAGAAGACTGAAGAACAACAAACACCAGGTCCAGATGAAGTTCTTGGAGACCTATTTAAACTTATTGATGAAGTGCATCTGGACATTATCACGGATCTATTTAACCAAATTTATGAAACCCGAAATATTCCTAAACACTGGCTACTGTCGGCATTTATACCAATTCCTAAAAAGCCTACAGCCAAAACATGCGAAGATTAATAGGACTATTTGTCTAATGAGCAATTTCTTGAAGGTTTTCCTTAAGGTTATTCACGAACGCATATACCGGAAGCTGGAGGCAGGTATTAGCGACACGCAATCGAATTTAGAGCTAGCTTAGGTACTCGAGAGGCACTGTTTAGTTTAAATGTTTTATTTCAAAGGGCCAGAGACGTAAATTGCGATGTCTTCACTTGTTTCATTGATTTTGAGAAAGCGTTCGATAACCATGGTAAGCTAATCCTAATTCTAAATCAGCCAGGACTTGATGATAGAGATATTCGTATTATAGCTAAATTGTATTGGCACCAAACAGCGTGTGTGGATGATGAGTCGTCGACGGAATTTTCCGTACAGCAGGGTGTCAGACAGGGCTGTGTACTGTCTCCTCTATTGTTTAATGTATATTCAGAAAGACTTTTCAGAGAAGCACTGGAAGGTGAACAGTATGGCATCTTGATAAATGAAGAAAATTTCAACAATTTGAGATATGCGGGTGGCACCGTATTGATTGCTGACAGCGCTGAAGGACTTCAGAGACTGATCGATAGAGTGGTAGACATATGTCAAGAATTTAACATGGGGTTGAATATATTAAAAACTAAAATTATGATAGTCAGTAAAAACGACATCAATGCCCAATTCTTCGTGAATCGATCCCTACTACAAAGAGTGCCAACAATTAACATACTTAGGAGCAAGTCTGAATGAGAAATGGGACTATTCTTACGAAATCAAAGTAAGGATTGAAAAAGCACGATCATCATTTAACCGTGTGAAAAAGGTTCTCTGTAGCATGAACCTGAGTTTTCATCTTCGGATACGAATCTTGAGATGCTGTGTGTTTTCGGTGCTTCTGTATGGCGTAGAGGCATGGACGATGTCCGAAGCTACTTGTAAGCGGATTGAAGCTTTCTAAATGTGGCGCTTTCGCCACATGCTGGGAGTTTAATGGATTCATCATGTGACCAACGAGGCTATACTGCTGCGCATGCGAAAAGACAGAGAACTACTGAAATCAGTGAAACAACGAAAACTGTCATACTTTGGGCATATCATGCGGAACAACACGAAGTACAAGCTGCTTCAACTTATAATGCAGGGTAAATTCGATGGAAAAAGATCACAAGGCAGACGTCGAATATCATGGCTAAGAAACTTGCGACAATGGACAGGTCTGACATCAATAGAATTATTTCGATCTACTGTGAATAAAATCAGATGGGCCAGACTGATCGCCGAGGTCCACTGAGGAGAGCGCACATTGAGAAGAAGAAGAAACAAAAAAGTTGTAGGGTTTTTATAAAACGCAATATTTTTTGTACAACAAGTAAATGAGTATGACCAATGTGTCAAAAGATATCAACTTGTGCTTTTTAAATGGATCGCTCTGTTTATAGGATAGTTACAGATAAGATGGTGAGTGATATACGTGCCGCTTCAATCGCTGTGAAAAGCAACAAGAAAAGTGTGCATACGCTTTGGGGCAATCGGCGAGGGTTAGATATTCGTTATGTAAACACGAGCCACATGTCAGAGGTTAAGTTTACAAATTGTGGAGCTACTGCTTTAGTTACTGAATATTTCAACATAATAATAATTGTGGAAGTGGAACTGGAAGATAAAACAACATTCTTCAGGAAAATTGTAAGCTATAGAAGGAAAAAGCTATTTTACTGGGAGAACAAAAAATATATAACCTTAAAAAATTATATATTTTATAACGGGCCAAAATTTCGAGTTCGTTTATTCATTCACCGAATAGTCAATAACTGGCGAGGTAGGCAAATTGCGGTACCAAATTTTCTCTGTAAACTTTGATGGAACTATAAAAGAATTCGTTTAAAATATGTGTTCACCATAGTGCCAATCCTTCATGGTTGCTGACCCCAATGAAATTACCTGTTGGTGGTGACCTTTGCGGCGCGGTAGAGGAATTAATTTTTAAAACTCATGATCGATAATGGCTTGGATTTTTCCTTCACGTAGATATCGTTTTGGTTCAAATTATTGGTTCCTGATACTAACGCGTACTAATTTTGGGAATGTTGCGTCGCCATTCGATGATAGGGAGGAAAATAAGCTTTATTCTGGCACGTTTCTCCTAATAAATGTCGGGTCAAATAAGTATTTTCTTTTGGCTAACTCGTGTAATTAATTAAAATAGGCTTCGGAGTTTCAAAATCCTCTACTTCTGTTTTTGAAACCGGTTAGAAAATTATTGGATGTAACATGTGACATGCTAGTAATCTTTCGATTGGTCAGCTGAAATTCTTGAAGTGGGGATTTTGGAGGAAGTTCCTTTGCCTTCCACGTTGGTTTCTCGATTTTTCACTACCGTCATTCTACGTTGGTCTGCTGTTTATACCAGCAGTGGCTGGTGTCTGATGGAAATTTAATTGATTTTACCTTTTGTTGGATTTTCCAACCGCCCTATTTTTGTAGGTTCAGGCCTTACTTTTGCTATATCATTGGTTAGTTGTTTATTAGTGCTTGGAACTCACTCCTAAATGGGATTTTAATACTGCTTTTGTCAGGTGAGTTGACGTAGTTTTTTTAGTGTCGTCCATTTTGAGAAAGAGAGCCACGCGAATAGTCCCTTATTCCATTTTAGTTTCTATTACAGAGGCTTTTCTCGTCTACCTTTTGAGGCAGCCTAGCGATTTCGGCGTTAAACAGATAATAATAGGTTATTCACAGATAGAAGACTGATATTTTTTGCTCTCCGATTCGTCCTTGGCATATTATATTAATGGCTCTGATTGTAAAAATGTTCTCTGGTTATAGGTTGTATGTGGCACCTTGAATATATTGATGTTTCACAGGGTGCTACCGACGGGTATTTCTTTTCTTGGCTACGTTTAACCCAGAATCAAGTTTTTCTGCTGGTCTATTGGCTGTGCTATCTCCAGCTACCCGTAGAGTCCTTCCTCTATCATGGAAGTTCTTGGTTCTTGCGTGCAGTTCCTAGTGTTCCGTGAATATGAACGATTTCTTCTGGCTAACCTGCCCGAAATATATGTTTACGTTAATTGCTGATTAGTGTATACCGGGTTAGTTAGCCTTCGAACCCTCAGTTTGTTCTCCTTAACAATTGTAAATTTAAAATTCAACTTTTTCACTTAACCCTTAACCGGAGACGTAATAGGTGACGTGTAGTCTGAGAGACTACTTAGTTCAAACCGGCAAAAATAAAAAAAACTTTTACGATAAATGTCTTATACCAAGTAAAAAATAGAAATTTTTTGCCTTAACTAAGAAAATATAAGGCAACTTAACTTACAATTTTATAAAAAATATGGGTAGATGTATTAGTAGTACAGAATAAAGAAGAAACAAATATGTTATAGGAAATAAATCAACACATTTTGAAGAAATACAAATAGGGTTCTTTTCTAAAAGGACATGGTAGTAAGAAGTATACTAAACCAAAAAAAGATAAGAAACCAAGTTTTTTACAAAGTCGCAAATGGTCAGCAATGCAAAAAATTTAAAACGGTGACGCGTAGTCCGACAGACTACTCTCGATACCAAAACTGGAATAACTTAATAAAGACTGACGCACCACTGCCCATATTTAGGCTACTTAGCGTGTGCCACTTGGGGGATCAATAATTGACTATTTCTGTAACGTTACAAATCGTACTATTTATAGTTTTCCTATTTTTCGTGGTTGTTTATTTTAGATACCTGTAACTAGCGTAGTTCTATTGATATTACGTCTAAATGGTCTCTATGATATGCAACCTTCACATGATCCTGTAATGGGAGTCAATTTAGCAAATGATTATTAAATATTTATCATCATTTTTAGTTGTTTTATAACTGGTCATTAATAGCAGTTATATATCGCCTGTTTTAGTCCTAACCAGTGTTTATTGGCAATTAAATATATCATTCTTTGACTTATTGCATAGCAGATAAATTGTATTTGGGTGTACCTTAATAGGTAAACCAAATATATATTAGTTAGTCTCTGGTAACCAACATAACGAATACTTCGTTTTGCATAACGACTAGCTAAAATCGCCTCTCAAATAATTGGTTATCTTTTCGTATTGTAACCATACCATTTTATGGTAATAACCAATTATTTTCTGATTACCTATCTACCTGTTTCGTTTAATTAGCTTTTAGTAACCGTATTCCAAATGGGAAGTAAGTAGTAAGTATTATTGAATTGTATTATTTGGGCTCAATAATTGAATCGTTTTGATTTATTGATTCATATTTATTCTTTTTGTTCTTAAATTCTGGTTTCATTATTGTTTATATGATTTATTATTATTGGTGAATTTCTGGCGTCCACCGCTGAATTTATTATTCACACTTGCTTTGATGTGAAGCCTAAGCCAAAACGAGTTTTATATTTGAACTTGGAGATTTTCAGGCTTGAGCCGTCTACAAGTTGGTGGCGTCTTATATAAATTATAAATTTGCTTTACGATATTTGAGCTATGGTCTAATTTGTACGCTTCGACGACAACTTCTTCTGGCCTACGCCTCGGTAAATAAACATCTTCTTAATTTAATTTTTTAATTTTTAATTTAACTTTATTCATTCTCAGTTTCCTTTAATCTGAAGTGAAGGTAACTAAATAAAATGAGAAGACAAGAAAGAGCGTGACAATTTGTTAGACAAAATGTCACTTGTAAATGATTAAGGTAAATCTAATACGACAGCAATAGCGAGAAATGAAGCAACACTAAATAGTTGCAACCCAAATTCCTTTGAGCATTAAGAGCAAAAAGATAAAGAGGAGACCTACGGAGCATCCAAAAAAAAAAAAAAAACAACTCAGTTAATAGCAAAAGGAAAACAAAACCGAAGACAGAAAAAAATATGTAATATGGTTTCCCGAAAGTAAAAAAGCAGCCGAAATATGAAGCAAACGACTTTGAAAATGTCTTTGCTGGTGCAAATACATCCCTGAAAGACTAGAAAACTTGTCTTTTATATTGCAGGTTCCAAGACAAGTTATGTAAGAAAGCGTCAAAAATTGTATCAGTCAGAAAGTTCAAACATAAGTTGAAAACATAGAGGTAAGACTTTGTCAAACACAAATAGCAAAGTCTACTAAATTAAGATTCATCGTGAGTATTATACCTCACTTTAAGGAGATAATCTATGAGACATCATTCTGACGAAATGGCATTGATTTGATCGATTTAACTTTTCTTTGGGTCGGAATTTTTTAGACATGGTAAAAATTAATAAGCGCAGAGACACATTCAAAACAGTGGTCAGACAAGACTTATCATTAACTAAATATAGACAAAATACACAATATTGTGCGTTTAACTGTAAGTGATCATATCAAAATTTCCTTATTACATCAAAGCATAACATAACATTAATGGAAAAGTGCTGGAATTCCAGGTGCTGATAGCCGAAATGGTTCCAGATATTATCTGTATTTCTGAACATTGACTTGGAAATGATATAAAATAACTGAACCTTGATAATTACATTTTACACAGCTTTTCATCAAGATCCGAATGTAGGAGTGGAGGAACTGTGATATTTGTAGAAAAAAGTATTGAACTGGGAGATTGAACCAAGGATAGAGCGGGTGGATAAATACTGTATTTCCGAGTGCCATGGATTTAAAAGCCACTATAATATTTCGTTTATATAGGGAATGTTTTTTTACAAAAATGCACCAGTTATTGCAAATTATATAGTTTGGGTTAGTTGAGTTATTGATTTTTTTTTGGTAAATAATGTTTCTACTGATATGTTTCTTCCGCTGAAACTGACTATAGTTTCTGCAATTTACCAGTAAGAGATATTGAAAGCTCAATCCTTATTCCAGATATATCTGATCACTTTGGTCAAGTCATAGGATTTCAAGTGGATAGGTGTGAGGTTAAGTAATGCTAAAAAACGTTTCCTCCCAAACCAAAATATATTTAACTTGTAAGTTCCTTACGCCACAAATTCTAGATCGATATTGAGCGAGAAGCTAGTAAGTGTGAATGAGAAATGCGAATGCTTCTTTAATATGCTTTTTATTATTGCCAATTAACTCCTCCAAAAACAAATATTTATTAAAAATCTGGGTGATAGTGAGCACAGAGATAAAAAATTATTCAGGTTACATAAATGACTTGCACCTGTAGTACAAATATACAAAAAGCCTTGAAACATATAACGTTTATAAGTCTGAGAGAATACAATATAAAATATTTTTATTAGATCGTAGAAAGTGCATGAATGGAAGTGGAATTGCCAATTCAAAGAACAAAACTAAAACAATAACTCCAAATTATGTCACAAATAACATAAAAAAAGGAGAGAACCTCATTGAGGTTCATAACAAATAGCAAAAATGCTCTCTACCAAATTTAATCTTGTGCACATTTCTGCAATAATAGCATACAGAATGAAATTATTTGTCATGAAAAGATCTTTATGTCCCCAGTGGACGAGAGTGAAAATTTGAATATAATTTAATCACTTCCAAATAAATTTTCGACGGGACTGGATGAAATTTCAGTAAACATTTTAAGCCATAATGCTCTTTACATCACAAAACTGCTAACCAATATCATAACGAGTATCTTTCCTGATTGATTTAAGTACGCAAAAATCTTACCATTTCACAAATAAAGGCACTAGGCAGGACATAAACAACTAAAGCATCGAGCGACTAGTACTATACAGTGCGATCCGAGATTCCACACCATAGAAAACGAGTGATATCAGGATAAGTGACAACAAGAACCATAGCGCCCTACGTGGCGCGCATATAGGATAGTTACAGTGCGGCGTGTAATTAGGCCTAGTGAAGTTCGCAACGAAATGTAACCCTTGCTTCCGAAGAAAAGGGTGTATCTATTGGTATAAATATAAAGTGAAATGAGTAACAGTGTTGAATTACCCAGCAATGGAGAGCACTGACACCACCAACCAGGCAAGTTTATTAAGATAAGTGACAGCTATGGGAAAGCTAGTAGTAAGTTTAGCGACAGTTGTGACTTTCCGGCCCTACTCACTGCAAGAGGGGTGCTTAAGGCGGTAGCAAAGAAGAATAAAATCTATGACGACAGCCAGGAGAGCAACTGCTCTATAGACAAGGCTCTAATGGAACAGCATAAATTAGTGACAGAGCTTAACCAAACGCTGGACAAACAATTTAAGCCCTAAAATGAGAACGTGGCCCTCATGTAGAGGATCATGAGTCTGGAAGAACTCTTCCATGGACAAAATGTAACCAAGACGACATTCAAGTCAATTCCACGCAGTGATCAAGGGATTACCATTCAAGACAAGTACTGAAGATTTAACGAAAGAACTAAAATAATATATGGAAGACATGGAAGTATCACAGATGAAAAGCTGGAGGATAAAGAGGAAGATGCCTCATTTTTTGGTTAAAACCAACAGTAGAGAGATACGGAAGGCGAGATATATTCTTAGCATGAGATCACTGTTGCACCAATAACAAAAGAAGATGGCCCAAGGCAGTGCTATCGCTGCCAAAAGTACGGACATGTACAATCGAAGTGCTGCTTTCCAAAGATCTGCGTAAGATGTGCAGGAAAGCACAGAGGAGAAGAGTGCCTAGTCCCTAGTGAAGAGGGAGTTAAAACGCGATGTGCACCAACAGCGGAAAGGCTCACCCAGCCAATTAGAGAGGATGTGAGAAATGTTCGAAGATAAAGCCAACAAAAACAAGAACTGCCACAATACAAGCCAACAAATACAAGAACTGACACCAGAAAGGGGCTTGGACAGGTAGCCAAAAATCCGCCGCGCAGGTCGGCGGTCAAAAATCCGCCGCATAGGCTCGCTGACAAAAAATTACCCGAGGTAAAGGCGCCTACACCCGAAGGGGCAGGTACGTCGGCGATAGTGCCATTGATTTAAAAAATGGTACAATAAGCTTATAAAGACTTAAATGGAGAGGGGTAGCAGAAAAGAGGTCCAAGAACTTCTGCATAGACATAATCCAGCTGTCCTGGCCTTGCAAGAAACCAGAACAAATCGCTTGGCCAACTTCAATTTATCAGGCTATATTATATACATATACGATAGACCCAACCTCCTAAGAGGAGGAGTCGCAGTAGTCGTAGAACACGAAATTGACAATATCAACCTAGGAGTGAAAATGGAGACAGAAATTGAGGCAGTCTCCATAAAAGTGTCCACGAGGCATGGATATATCAACATACCTTGGGCTTATCAATCGCCTCAAGATGTACTGCAAGAAGAAGACATAGAAGTACTAACTCAAGACCCAGTCCCAAGATTATCATTGGAGACCTAAATCGCAAATAATATCAGCAGTGAAATAGAGCAAGACTAAACAGAAATTGGCCAAAGATTAGCACAGTACTGTGAAGACAGAAACATTGTCATACTAGTACCAAACCATCCCACATTCCCACATTTCTCCCAAGGGGTAGGAACAGCCCGGAGATCGTTGATATAGTACTTCTGGAGAACGTACAACGCGGCACGGAAATAGAAACTATGGTAGAAGGTATACCAGATCGCAACCATCTAGTGCTAAATTTTAATCTAAGACTTGGAAGATTTAACCTAAGAACCGAAAAAAACGACCAACTGGCTTAGATACCAGAATAACATCAAAGAGTCCATCGAAACAAGACGTTTATATAACGTGCAGCAGCTAGAATTAGAAGTAGAAAACCTAGAAAATAACATCATCCAGTCTTTCAATAATAGTACTGCTATAGAAGACATTTCAAACATCCGAAGACATGACGATCTCTCTGATGAGATTAAAGATATGATTCAAGCAAACAGGAGACAGAGGAGCATAGATGCAGGAACACATAGATAAGAGGACAGTAACATTAAACCAACAGAGTAACATCCTAAATACACAAATTAAGGCTCATAGAGACGAATCTTGGCAAAGAAGGCTTAGAAAGCTGGACATCGTAAATCAAGCAGTAGCAGAAAGCACTCCGCATATTAAAACTGCTATTCCGCCTACGCGCGGAGCAGGAGGATTGGTTTATGTGGATGCAGAGAAGGCGA
>MU181947.1:212350-239286 GCA_016904865.1 Pissodes strobi
AATATCCTTATCAGGACGACGAGCTAGACGAAGACGTCCAAGAAAAAATCAGGCGCCTTCAACAGGGACACATTCAGCCTACAGATGATGTACCAACCTCACCAGGTGAGGTTGCAAACCTTATAAAAAGACTAAAGATCAGAAAGCACGAGGTGCTGACAAAATGGACAACCTGACGCTTAAGAAGGTTCCCAAAAAAGGAATCACAGGCACGGCTAACATCATCAACGCAATGATGATACTTGACCACTTTCCTGATAAGTGTAAGGTAGCTGAGGTGAACGTAATACCTAGCTTAGGTAATGATAAGATCTAGCCTGGAAATTACTGACCCTTCAGTGGAGACTGAAGCGGCTGTGAGCAAGTTGGCTTAGAGAGTGGTCCTGAGAAGACTCAACAACGAATCCAACAAATTCGACTATATCCCCTGCTTCCGATATGGATTCAGGAAGGGACACTCAACGGCGTTACTACTGCTAAAAGTAGTCGAGAATATATCAATCGGCTTCAACAACGGCCAAGCGACAGGGGCAACCTTTCTAGACGTAGAAAGAGCCTTCGTCGGAGTAAGGCATCATGGGCTGTACTATAAAATGATAGTAGGCGGCTACTCCGAACGGATCATCAAGATCATAAGGAGCTACCTAACAGACCGGAGAATGTATGTGAAAACTAGAGGCAAAACACCTAGACCTAAGACACTCGAGGCAGGAGTACCGCAGGGCTCAGTCCTTGGAATATCCTTGTACTCAATATTCACACATGATATACCATCATTTGACGACGCGAAAATTTCACTGTATGCTGACGATACAATGATACAATTTATCCACACTAACACGAACAGGATAAGAACTGTGCTACAGGAGGCAAGAGACCAGCCTATAAACTGAATGACAAACTGGAATATCAAGATTAATGAGCGCCAAACGCAGACCGTACTCCTCGAGAGGAGAAGAAAGGCTGCTGAACCGCACATACGAATAGATAACATCGACGTAACTTGGAACACGGAAGTCAAGTATCTTAGAGTACACCTGGACCGTGGGTGGCTTCACATGAAAAATGTATATCCAGGCGGCAAAAGACAAGGACTAAGATATGAGACGATAGCCAGGCCTCAACTGGCGCATGGGTTCACAGCTTGGAGATACGCAGCGAAATCGAGAATAATATTGCTAAGAACAGGCTAGTCAGGATAGCAGCTGGTGCACCTTGGTTCGCCAGAAATTCTGACCTGAAGGCAGAGTAGCTACATGTCAATAAGTCAATAAGGCTAGGCCAGTATTCTTAAAAGCAGAGAACCATGCCGACGAAGAACTAAGGCAAGCAGTAGATTATAATCCAGGCGACATTCCCGGAAAAAGACGCAGATGGACTAACACAGAAGACCTAGGAGTCTAGTTGTATGACCACACAAACACGACCAGTGTTAATTAGCACTGGGCAGAAAAGGAGTAACATCCAATCCTGCTCCCTACAACTCATCGAGCGAAAGACGACATAACAAACTACGCAGGGCGTGATCTTAGTAATAACAGAGAGGCATCTACAATAGGAAGACTAGAACTTTATAGGAGCCAATCCCGGAAGTTTTCCCCTTCGGCCTCGCTGTAGAGACCCCTTGGGTTAAAGCACAGGCCGGAACATAGCTGAGCTTTTAGTGGGTATGCCAGTGGTGATTCCCACACTACCCCCCTAAAGGTTTCTACGTAAAAGAGCATCTTTAGAAAACACACAAAGAGGCATTATCGATTAAGAAATTTCAGGTATGAGGTTGGAGAGATACGAACTTAGAGGAACTGGCCTATCCCTAATAGAATAGTACTGATCAGAGATAAGGCAGACTCTTAGTATAACAAGAGATGGAAAGCAATTTTGTTATAAACTGGGGCATTGAGTCAAAGGGTCTATACTGAGTTCAATGGTCTTTCTCCTGTACGCGAATGGGCTCTGTGGGTCTTGTCCCTCGGGGCTTGTTTGTTATTATTCTGACGATACGTAAGTGATATTGTTTACTACAGCTTTTGTAGGCCTCTCAGATATTTGTTGTCGTGCGGCGGAGAGAATGCAAGAAATGAAGAAATATTGAAGAAAACACCTATCCCAAGATTTGCTGCAGCGGTTTAAGCTTAAAGCTGACATAAACTGACAATATAAGGTCTAATTTGATATAACTCATAAGAATAATATCGATTTTAGCCATTATCTGTCATTCTGTTTAGTGAAAATTGCAAGCTAAATTTAGCACGATATTAAATTTATCATTGAATCCGGAATTTATTGTTTAACGAAAGGTATATCATTGCAAGATATAAGTATTCGAAATATAAGTAGCACAAAACAGTGAAACTTTAATTTTAAAACAAACCGGAGAATACGCTGTAACTAGACGTTGAACACTGCTTACTTGCCTCGCTATATTGTTGACTTCGCCCTTACTACCCGCTCGGTTATCGCCTAACTGGGGTCTCCCGTTTATGTAATAAGGTACTTTGAAGACGAACCTAGGGCGAATTCAATTATTTGACCATTCTATATTGTACAAAAGTACTATAGAATTACCGTTTTTTAAACCAAATGTTGAGATTGCCCTTACTAATCGCAACGAATCATATATGTCAAATTATACAAAGAATAAGTAGTTAATTCAAATTGAATTATTTTACCGGATAATGACATACGTTGTAAATCTTAAAACAAGAGCGCCTCTTCAACAACGTGTTTAAATAATATTTTTTAGTATAAAAAACTCTGAAACCTAAAAAGCACATAAAGTTCGTTTAATTATTCTTAAGATATGAAATCTCAATATTTTGTATTTTTTATACAAGAAAATTATTACAAAAATATCCTTTTCGCTAACCCAAACTAAACATTAAATAAATTTTGGTTACCTTACACTTTTACACGATTTGGTTTTAAACGGTACACTTTGTATCCTCGCGGAGCAATTGCACTGGAAGCATGATTCTAAAGACCTTTAAAAATTCGCCTGATAAGCTCTCATGGGTTTGTGACAGTTATATTCTGAGCCCAGCCTAAGTATCGCAAAAAAGAAGGACCATCTCACCCCGTTAGTGCTGAAAACGAATCTATTTTAAATGGGTCCTACGTATGTTCTATTCGATAAATACAATGTTAAATTACAATGTGCTGTTATGCTTGGGGTGCACAGTACTAAGTTTTCATGCTTATTTTTTATTCTATCTTTTATAATCACCACTTTTTATATCTTAATATTCTATTTTCATGTAACCAATCCATATTTAAATTGATTAAGATTTTCAAAAACTGGTATATCATCATTTTAATTCATGGGCTAGCAAAGCCTCATTCTATGGTAGAACAAAATAAATACACTTTTTAATACCTTACATAAGTATTTGCCGATAAAACATTTACAGTTTTAAGAAGTAAATTAACTTTTCCATAAACCGATAATTGATTTAAAATGTTCATTACTTACTTTTTCTTTTAATTATTTATTATAAACTATTTCACACCAAAACAAATGGGTAGCAAACATACTAATTCTAAGTAGGTACAAAAATAATTAAGAATATACCTACTTGGGAACGTAAATTAGTTTATAATGCTGCAAAGAGATATTAATTTAATTTTATATTGTATAACTTGCAGGTACAATATTATCTCTTCTAGCATCCGTTATACGCATTGTACATTGTACAACCTAAAAAGCACATAAAGTTTGTTTAATTATTCTTAAGATATGAAATCTCAATATTTTGTATTTTTTATACAAGAAAATTATTACAAAAATATCCTTTTCGCTAACCCAATCTAAACATTAAATTAATTTTGGTTACCTTACACTTTTACACGATTTGGTTTTAAACGAGGAGAAATTACAGATTTTCGCATGTGGAGTTGAGATAGTTTGGGTTAGTTTAAAAGCAACAGTTTTACCAAAGCATTTTAATGTTATTCCATAATACTCTGCTAAAGCTAATGTAATTTGAGGGCTAATTTTTTTTTATGTTCGGCACACACACAAGAGGAAAATCTTATACCATTCAACGAGCGATAGGTGTTTCTCTTTGGCACAACTCTAGGCGGAATCATCTCTTCAGATAGGTCCGCCACTTTGCTCGATGTTCAAGGCTTTCAAGGTCTGTAGTCAACTCGAGGTCATCCACAAGACAGACTGCTTTCCTCTGTATGGAGTCTAATATCTTGAGCAAGTTTTTGGGTGCCGAGCTTCACACATAGGAGCAGTATTCCAGAGATGGGCTGATGAGGTGTATACAACTTTTTTTGCATTCTACACAGTAAAAAGTATTTATGTAAAATTACATACTTAATCGTTGGCAACGGGTTGCCTTGGACCTTCAAGTAAAATTACCATAAAATACAAGACAAGTATATTTTACTTGACAATTTCTGTAAAGATTTCCATGATATACTGTGTGAATTTCCATTCTTAGTCAAATCATTTACGTAAAATAGCAAAAGTTTTCACCATATCTAATATGTTCTTTTAGGAACATTAATGTAAGTAAATCTACGTTTTGATTTAGGTAAACTTACTTCTTATTACATTGCCTTATATGTAATTGTATGTAAATCTACGTTTTGATATATGTAAGCTTACTTTTTATTACATTATTGTACATGTGCTTTTATGTAAATCAATGTAAATCGACATCTTGATCTTGTAAATTTCAGATTGATCTTGAAAGTGAGGTTTTGATATAGACACATTGTATTAGACGCTCTGTAAAATAATATATAAATAACACTGTACTACCATCCTAACCTTGCAAGAACACAGTTCTTAGTTGCACGACAAACATATTAAAAGTAAAGGTAACGGTAAGGGGAGAAAAACAAAATTGTTAATATATTAACTCTTTAATAAAAACGGCTGTAAAAAAATTGAAAACTCTGATACTTAAAATATCAAAAAATAAATGACAGAGGCTATCATATGCCATAACTTTAGAGCAAAGCAAAGGGCGCCTTCTCGTTTGGCAAAAAAGTACGGCAACCTTATTACAAGCAACATATAATGACCACAGTACAATGGCAACACTTACAGTAAAATATTTTTGCACAAACTGGTAAACACATATTGAGTACTTTCAACATAAACGAAAAATCACCTGTCGATAAAAAATAACCGGTCACAAGCAAGTGGAACAACACATACAAACATACAATACACAGAATCAATAAACCACAAAATATCCCTCCATTTTGGTCACAGAATGCAGTATGAAGGCCATCACGTCTGTTCTGTTTACCAGATCCGGTGATCGATGCTCAGGAGAAGATGAACTGCGCGCGCATAATACCACTAAGTTTTCCATAGCGTATCATGTAAAAATAATAGGTTTTACATTTTTTACATAATTTTACATGACTTTAAATAATATTGCATTCAATTACACAAAAGTGTGGGATATAGTGTATATTTGTGTAATTAAACGTAAAGTAATGTATTGTTAAAACATATTACACACCAGCTGTAAATTTAATTGAAAAAAAAAACTAGCTATTTCATAGTTTACACCAAATATGAAGTAAAAATTGCTTAGTTATAATGGTAATATTACTGGCGATTTTGGTCACGTCATTACGCCAAGACATGTTGTTTTCTACGTTGATACCCCGAAAGCTTATGGATGAGGCCAGAGTCCCTGTTTGTCCTGTCATTGATAAGTCAGGTCCTACGGTGTTTGCTTTTTTTGAGATGTCAGCTGCTTGAGTCTTTACTACGTTAAATTGGACATTGTTTTCCTTGCCCCATTCTACGATGCCGTTCATATTCTCGTTGATGGCAGCAATATGATTTTCTCGATCCCGTTGGGAACGAACAGCGGCCATTGGAGTCCGCGGCATGAATGAGTATATAAAAGTGCTGTTGTCTGCAAAGCTGTAAATGGAATTGTTTGTCCTACACCTTTGAGGAACTCCGGCATTGAGTTTAAATTCCTTTGAGAGATGTCCATCGATCTCTTAAGAAATTGGAAAGCAATAGAAGCAGTCCTGGTGGTAGTCCGTATGCTGTTAATTTGCTTATCAATCCATTATGTTACACCCTATTAAATGCTTAGGATACGTCGAGTGCCGCTGCGCGAGATTCGCCGTAGCTCTCGACGGCTTTCGTTCACAGACAGATCACGTAAGTCAGAAGGTATCCCGTTGATCTGTGCTTGCGGAAGCCATATTGGCGATCGCTTATCATGATTCGAGATATTTTAAGAGCTGGTCCGGCTGGTCGTTAATCAATTTCGCCATAACTTTGGACGGTAGTTATTTAGAATCGTTTTTTACCTTTCTTCGGGATTGGTTGCACCTGAGCTCATATTCAGTTAAAAGGGAAACATGCAGTTCGGTACGATGGGGAGAAAAGCATGCATTGTGGAGCTGTTAGTTCAGCAGCACATTTTTTAAGCACTATTGCCGGAACGCCATCCGGTCTTGTGGCCTTGTTAGTGTCTAGCTTTTTAAGTACGTATCTCACTTTGCGTTGACGAAATAGAAGGAGAAGTTTTTCCTCGAGAATCTAAGGCAGAATTTGATTCAAACATTTGGGTAAGAATGTTCGCTTTTTCTTTGGCTGCTTCCACTATTGAGCCATCATCTTTGGTCAGTGGTGGGATTGACTTCATTGAAAAACCCTGATTGACAACTTTCGCAACTGATCAAAATGATCTTGATCCGTTAAGATAGTTGAGAAGTTTGTTCTAGATCTGCTCGATATATTTCTCCTTGCTCTCGTCAATGCTCCGCTTACACTGGTTTCTAGTCGTTACGAATGCGTTTCGATTTCCTACTGTCGAATCTCGGCGCCATCTGCGGTAGGTGGCATTTTTAGCATTGAACGCTCCTGAGTAGTTTTTCCAAACCATGGTTTACTGTTTGAGATAGATTTATTTGACTTATCGCCCATGATAAAACTTGTTTTTAAGATCATTTACTCTTGTAGTAGTTTTTATCAAAGCATCCGTATAATATACTTAAAATCATCTTTAAGCCATCATAATATTTTAGAAACGAAGTTTAATAATGTTTCTTCGCGTATTGCGGATTTACTATGCTGGGTTCTTAAAGAAAATTTCTTGAAAACATTGCTAAGATTTGGGGATCCCCTCATATTGGCAAGATAACTTTTGAAATGAATATTAATAATGCATCTAGTTAGTTTTAGTCGGATGAAATACTGTACTAATTAAATTATCCACCAGTGTATACCTTACCAAAGAAAGGCGCTTTAAGATTTTTTAATAAATCTTAATTCTCATTTTCGCTCTTTACATAATATAAACACTCTTTGTTTCGTGTGAAAAGTGGCTTAGGAAAACAATGTAGCAGGCATAACAAAAAGCAAGCAACAAATCGCCTCAAGAAACGCCCCATGGCAACAAAAACCCGTATTTTTAGCAGGCTACTTTCAGCGGAAAAACATAATTAATCAGAAAAAAGCCACCACCATAAATGGAAGAGAAAGAAAATTAAAATAATCGATTATCGATTAGTATACATTTAGCTTTGCTGAATGGAATAAAACAGAACAAGGAAATTAAAGCAGTTGAAATAGTAGAAATGGGAAATTTACAAATCAATCACAGGATAATTAAGTTCTTCACTTGACAGTTGCCGGAAAGCTGGTAACTATCTATTGTTGGAAACAACAACAAGTTTTCAAGGGAAATAAAGTGCATCTAGATAAAACTAAATTGAGAGAAACGAGTTTTAAACCGTTGCAAGCCGGAGTTTCAGGGGTTCTAAAAGGAGGCTGAAAAACACTTGTTAAAAAAAGTAAATAATACGTACGGGATCGTTCCTTATATATTGACCACCTCTGGAGAGTTTGATGCGAGAGCTAAAAAAACTTTTGAATATTAAAATCACAGTGATTTATAAGAAACCCGACAAAAAAATCTGAACAAAAATTGAGGGAGCATCCAAAACTTAAATTTTTTCTATGAAATAACCTATAAAATTGTGACAACTTCGGTACTCACAGTTAGGATGACATTTTGTATTTTGTGGCATGCTTTAGAAGTTAAATGTATACGCAACTGTGAAAGGCCGAAATCAGTGAATGTCGACAAACGCCAAATGATTTGGTTTTTAATTTTATTATAAATTCGTACTTTCGCCGGTGTACCTATGTCGACAAACACAAATGAGCTTGTCAATGTCGAAAAGGATCAGTTATAACTGCCTTTTTGGCGATTTATTTCTTTGCTTGGCTTAGATTTAACCTTAAACAGCGCTAGTCGTAAAATATAAATCAGCAACGTTGTCATTTCTTGGCAACGTTGGTCAAACGTATAGCATTACCCATGTATTTACGTTTCAGCGAATTGAGTGCAACGGCCCTAGTGGTCTAATGGTACGATTGCGCGTTTGTGACATCGCACCACGGTTCAATTCCTGTCGGTGACAAGACTGTTTTTTAAAGTCATGTTTGCTTCTTTTTTTTAATTTGGGTTAATTTTGGTTAGTTTTGTTTGGTTGCGCCCTGGATCGAGCGGGCGAGCGAGCGGAGAGCGATGCGTGAGGTTAATAGTACTCTTTTAAATTAAAAGTAATGGGAACCGAGAATTGACAACGTTGCCCTCCCTTGATTTATATTTTATGAGTGGCGCTGTTTAAGGTTAATTCTTCTGTGTTAGAATAGCGTCAGTCTTACGCAAGGTTTGATAGTGTAAATGGAAGCTTGCTAATTTAATTTGTGTTCAATGTCTACTGCAGTGAATCGTGATTAGTTTTCTTGAAAAGTTATATACTTTAAGTGAAAGTAAACGAGAAGACAATTGTTTTTATTTTTCTCAAGAAAGGTACTCTAAAATCGTGTTTGAAGTAAGTTCTGCTAAAAGTAAGTGCAGTACACTTTTGGACTACAGACGTTTAAAATAGTTTGACATTTTAAGAGTTAGTGATGAAGAAAAGATAATTGTGCTATTAAAACCAGGAGAAACGAATATTGAGTATTATGATGTAAATAAAGAGTTGTTTGATATTGTCACCAATTGGTTTTTTATTCGTGACTCCACGCTTTGCTTAGCGGAATCACTGTACGTCAGGTGTGAAGAGATGATAAAGGAGACACGTTGATAAAAACAACAACAAGTTCATTTACTGACAAACTTAACAACGCCAACGGTTATACTGTACGCGAACAATAATAAATGCGTGTTTTGATGATAGGTGAATTAAAAGAGTTTACACTGTCCCAATTAATACTAAATGCATGTGTGGCTAGTTTAAAGTATTTCTAGGCACTTGGGCACTGTTTTATTAATTAATAAAGTCTATGCAAGCTGTGTTGTCTTTTATTTATGTACTTGTTTTAATATTTATCTCTCTCAATGACGGAGAAGCGTAATTTAAGTTTGACACAGATTACTAAGGCACTTGCACTACTTTTAAAAATCCACTTACTGGAAATTATGATACTTTACTTGTAGATTCAGCTCTCACTACTTTCTAGAAATCCCCTGGGTGCTGTGTACCTATGTACATGTACATCCAGGTTGGGTAGGGACCTGATCACTCTGCACCTATGTACAGATGCTCTCAGGTATTTAGGTTGCGGGATAGAACAACTAGCAGAGTACGCACCCGTGTGCTTGCACTCAACTAATCGAGCGGAGTTAAGAGAGATCCGAAATTCTGATCAATTTGGCGTTTGCCTGAAAATTTATATTTTACAAAATGCTGATGGCTGCAACGTTAAGGACTAAAATCGGTCTAGTTGTTTATAATTAACTGTGAACTTTTCTATAACATTTTCCAAGTTCAAGTTCAAACTTAGGACAGGGTGATATTTACTTAGTAGGTTTATGCATTTTACTTCACAATATACTTTCCGAAACTCACTTAAGAACATGCTATGGAGAAAGAACACGAATGCTTAAAGAATTGCAAGTTGAATACTACTTCATTTTACTTATGAAATTAAAATGTTGTATTTAAATATATGTAAACAATGCCAAATGAATCATAGTGCGCCTAAAAAAGGTATTGTGGTGAAACCAAACCAGTTCCGAATTAAACTCTAGATGTCAAGTCGATTTAATTGACTTGGAATCACACAGCAATGGCGATTACAAATTTATAATGGTATATCAAAATCATTTAACCAAGTTTATCCAGTAGTTACGACCGTTTAAAATCAAGAGAGCGAAAGAAGAAGCATATTCTCTTCTTCAATTTTTTTAAACATTTGGTGCTCCCGCTCTATTGCATTCGGATAATGGTAGAGAGTTCAGTAATCGAGTCATATCTGAACTATGCCATATCTGGAAAGATGTTGAAATAGTTCACGGAAAGCCTCGTCATAGTCAAACACAAGGATCAATCGAAAGAGACAATTAGGACATACAGAAAATGTTAACTGCATGGATGCAAGATATTTATCAGAATAAATGGTCAGAAGGTTTGTTGTTTGGCCAAAAACACAACTTATCATGAAGGAGAACGCCGTGCAGAGTCTATATGAAGCCCTGTTTGGCGTTCAATCAAAAAGAGGCATAGCATCGCCATCTCTCTCTTGCATGCAAATAACAAACATTGAAATCGAGGGAACGCTAGAAGCTTACGTTAATATTTTTGAAGAAATTTTGATTAGTGACTATATTGATGACGATGTTTCAGATGAAAGCGACATGGATCCGCAAGCTAGGACGTGTTCATATCAAGCAGTAACTGATCCGCAACCCAGCACCTCTTTATCTAAACTATTGACGGATAAGCAACCCATCCAGACTTTATCTCAAGCGCTGACTGAACAACACGACACGAGCTAATTTCTTCAAAAAGAGTAGCTACAAAGAAGAATCACAAAAAAAAAGTTTTCTCCGGCCCAAATTGGTGATATCGTAAGAAATAAAGTCCCTGAAGTCGACCGTGGTCGTACAGACCCCCGAAATATGTTACCGACTGTTGTTGGAATAGAGGATTCAGACTTTTATAAATTAGCAAACGAAATTCCTAACTTGAAGCAGCTGTTCACCCGTAATCAATTCGCAGTTTGTAGATGAGATTTCAACTCAAGAAATGTCGCTAAGAGAAGCAGCTTCTGTTAATTTAAAAAGTGGATGGCAGGGCTCTACATGATGTAACTGCAAAAAGAAGTGTTGCACGACTAAATGCAGCTGTGAAAGAAAGAAGCTTTTTGCAATTCAGTGTCATGGTAGTTTAAGCTGTCGCAATAAATAAGACTGTCATACATGTTTTTGAATACTTCAGTTTAAAAATTTAAAATGTTTGTCTACGTTTGTTATATTGATATTATTAGTTATTTTGTTGTAAGTTGAACAATTTCTTTATGTTTATTGGAAAAATTTTCCCATGTCCAACCTTAAGAGTTTTATTTTTGTTTTTGTTTAATAAAAAAAAATGTTTCATTTGACCATGATATTTGACCAATATTTCGGGCATACCAACTAACTTGGTCAATATTGATATTCACCGGTGTATTTTGACATTTATCGGATTTCGGACTTTCACAGTAACATACAACGTTCCAATTTTAAAAGTCGACGACATCTGAGAGATTCCGAACAACTAAAACGAAAAAGTGAAATTTAGTAGCTGTTTGGATTCTACACTCTGTCAAAAGGTCCAAAATGACAATTTTTAAATACCAATGCCTCGAAAGCATTTAAATATAGGACGCAACAAACTTCTCAGATTTTTTTTTAGATTTCGGTAGTGTAGTGTAGCAATAAACTGCCAAACATAAATTGGAATGATATGCGGTTTTTACTTAACCTGTATATTGGAGCATATTTTTTTCTGACGATTTTCCTAATTGCTTAGGTTTTTCTAGCCCTGATAATAAAGTCTCCAGAAGTAGTCGAAATATAAGGAGCAACCCTGTGGGGTAGGTAGGTATTTAGTATATGAAAACGTTTTTAACGAAATATGTCCATTTATAAAGGGGAAAAAGGAAGTACTCTTTCGTGATTCTGAGCGGTGACATTAATATAGATACACTTGTACCCTCGAGAGAATTATCAAAAGATTTTATGACGTCCTATGATTATAGGCTCACCGACTAGAGTCATTGCAACTTCACGCAAATATCTCTATAACTTTCCAGTTGTTAGTAATGAAAATATGTCAGCAGAAGTTTTTAACACCAGATTTTCGGACCATTACGCAAATTTTTAAAATGTATTGTCAAAGACAGAGACCCCAATACAATGCACTTTGATAGTTTAACGGTTATAACCTCTAGGAAAAATATATCGTGGTCTAAGCGTATTTTTATGCCTTTTATTCTTTTAATTTAAATAGAAGTTGAATAGTATTTTATTTGGCAGTAAAAGGAACAAATAATATAGTCTGAGTGCAAGTGATAAAATATTGTATCACCTGTTGTGATTTCTTTCACATCAGGTGCCTTTTTTGATTGATGTTTATTTTTTAATATTTTACCAAATGATGTCAAGTTGGCTCCTTTAATTATTATATTTAAGAAGAAAGTTAAAAAAATTGCTAATTGATATCAGTCCTTATGAAATAACAGATATTAAATAAAGTGGCCACATGTTGTAGGTAAGTTTCATTGTGTGTGCTGGTTGTCACATTGTTCTGCTTTATATATTACTTTTTGCAGCGATCTAGAAATAGTAGCTCAAGTCCTCAAGTCTTTACTATTTTACTTTAGTTTAGCTTAAATCTTTTATCATACTTTGGATTTTAGATATCTGTGATTTACATTTTTTCGACTCAATATCCATGTGTAACATAAATATGAAAATGAAGATTATTTCTATTCCATTTTATAGGCTTAAATCAGGGCTATAAATCGACCTAAACGACCAAGAGTGGCGTTTTTACGATAGTACGTAGTTTAGCCAGAGTCTATAGATATTCTAAAGTTTAGCTTTCTATCTTGCTAGAATGCTATCTTACCAACTTTGAAATTTGTCGGTACCCGATATTTGAGAACTAGATATATCAATCAATTAAGATTTCAATATATCAAGGTTAAAATATTTCGGTCAAACCTATTGACATGTATCTTATACTGTCAAAAAATGCCTCTATATTTTTCTCTCTAAAGCATAATACAGATATCAGCATCAGATATATTAGAATTTTTCAGAATCTTTATATATATTTACTTAAATGTCTGTTTCAAATATTATATAATATTACTTGCGGTGTGGGTTTCTCTAATATCAGTCCTTCTAACGTCACTTTGATGAATTTTTCAAATGTGTAAAAATAAATTTCCCAACGGAAAGTTTATTGAAAGGGTTATATGTTTTTTACAGGAACTTAACTATCGCATATTAATATACCGTATCGGTAGAACTGTATTAAAAATCTGTTTATCTAAACATACCTTTGAATCTTTAATATTTGTTTTATAAGAAGTTTTCACCAGCAAAAGGTACTATGTAACCCTTGAAGACGTTCGAGTATAGAATATTCCTATAATAGGGACACTCAACATACAAATGTTTGCCTGTCACTCCACTTCTACTTATAAATCTTCATAAAATAGAGCCGCTTGCTCTGGCTCCAGGGTGTAATTAGCACAAGTGCTAGTTTAGTGACCCTAATGAATCTGAAAAATCTGTTTTTTTCGTGTGATGGCGACTATGTTTTTCAATTATTTGTTACTTGATATGTTTTATAAGAGACCTATAATATTGTTTTTGATTAAATAAAAACAATTTTAACAATTATATGGTTTTTGATGGAAAATATGTGGTGGGTTCGTCCTGGAGCCACTAGGAATTCTAAAAATATTTTGTTGCAAGGCCTAAAAAAGAATTTTTACGCAGTTGTTGGATATGAATCCGGACGATCTGTTTGATTTCATTGAGGAACTCCCTAACGACAACACTAGTGAAGTGGGTGATTGCAGCGATGACGATATTGAAGAGGCCCAATATTTTGACGTATCATTCGCTTTTGAAACTTTTGATATTGAAACTTTGCCCATTGTTTTTGCTGGTGATATTGGACTTGAAAACATAAATAATGTTGAAAATAGTAACAACAAAAGTTTAAGCTCCAGAAAAGGCATAGGACACTGTGGGGACGCACTGTCTGCAAAATCTAAAAGAATTTGGTGAAATAACTGGACCAGTGGATGAAATTGACGCTGAAATACCCACTGGTACGTTTTTACATGTTTTTCCGGAAAGTTTATTGAACGCCATAGTATTCCAGACAAAATAAAAAGTTTCTTTTAGCACAGTTTTTTCACGTTTGCATTCGTTTCTCGTTTCGACAAAATAATTGCGATTTTCAGCGCAGCGGTCTAATTTTGCTGCCAGTACTTGTAGGCTTCCTGTTTCCTCCCTACAGCTCTTTCGCATCCTCTGTCGAATCAGGGCTTTCCTTTTGACGGTAACTTGATGGAATTTGGGATGTAGGTTTCCATTCCTAAGGAGATTACTTGCGTATTGTCTTCGCAGCAGACTGACGGATCATCAGTGCCAGAGTAGACGTCGAACCAAGGAAAATCTAGGTAGAACTCCCTTAGAACGTCCCAGTTTGCAGAATTGTAATGCCAGATTTTGCGAGGCAATGGTGGATCCTTCTGTAGAAGTGGCAATTTACAAACCGTTGTAATAAGTTTATGGTTAGGTATTTAAAAATGGAATGCAATTAATCTTAACATTAATGACATGTTAAACATCAGACTTTTAAATATTTTTATAAACTGCCACATTGCTTTTAATTTGTTGTCCGAATTAAGGTGTTTTTAGTCGCTTGCAGGTACTACCAACAAATAACTATAACTTTTTTTTGTATATTTAGTTGCCTACTTATATCAGGATATTTTCTGTCGTATTTGACAAAGGTTAGTAAACAAAGTGATCTCTCCTTAAGACTTGTTAACACGCTTTTTTATTTTTTTTATTGAACACTACCCCTATCTCTCAATGCATAATGAAGTATCGTATTTGAATGCTGATTTCTATCGACTGGATAATTTTTTAGAATCTTCGGTGTTGGATACCTGCCAATAATTATGAGCATAGTGACAATATATAATTTCTGTATGGACAGTGATGGTACATAGCGTAGACAGCGTAGAAGGGATACTAACGACATACAAGTATACCCTCTATGGAGATTTGAAAAATCTTGCAATTCATGACTGATCTAAAGATATTCTAATTTTTGTTTGCTATATAATGAAATAAATGCTTATTATAGAGCTCAACAACATGCATCTTATATAACCCAATATCTAACATGCATGTTTAGTGCACATTCTTTCTATATTTAATATTTATTATATCCCATCTAATTCCCTTTCATAAATATTTGCGACATACATGTGAGTTGTAATGTAAGGCAACCAGTTTAAGATAAAATACGTTTTGTTAAAGAGTAAAATCTACCTCGTGTCTGTCAACGATATCCGCCCTATAGAAGGAAAGGATATCAAATAAGTTTCCCATTTAAGTTTTTGCCCTGTCCTAATGTCGGCAATAACAGTTTCTTGTTTCCGCTCAACTCAGGATCGGCTTTCATGCAAACTTTTTGCAAAAAATTTACCCAAACTTGTTTTTATTGAACAGGTTTTCGGTGCTTTGGCCTACTAATTATATGCCATTAATTGTTGGCCGCACTGGTTTTAGAAGGACGTTAAGCTACCGGACTCTCCGATTTAATGGGTTCACGGGTGAATTCAACGAGTGAAACTAGAAAAGATTGCTCATAATTTACAGGAAAATATAGGCTTCAATTTGTAATTAATGCTTAGGAAGGTATTCATAAAGATCAAAAACACAGGAGAGGCGAGATATGAATGGTATGGTGGTTGGTCCCACTAACAAGAATTTACACACACAGAGGTTGATTTGAAGTTTGCCGGCTTTAGAGAAATTTTCTAGAGACATATTTATATTGTCACGAGTAATTTAGGGGTAGCGCGTTTATTTAAAGAATAACTTCTTAGAGAAGAGCCTCGTCGCGATTAGTACAATGACGGGGTCTCGATGCTTCCTTCAATCTACCACCGAATGTTCTACTCGTGAGGACACGCCTTGTTTGGCGTGCCGGGGGGTAACTGAGGTAGACCGGGTTCGCGTCACGTGGGGTAAGAAGAGATGATAAAGTAAGCACGTTTAGTTTATAACAATAACAATGTATTAACGATAGAACTTTAACAACAATTATTGGTCAGAGAAAATGAGATTCTATTATACCCGATTACTACGGTGCGCATGTTTTCTCGATTTGAGGTACTGTTCATAGGTCTTTGTTTACTGTCTTATAATTTATAGTTTTTCTTAAGAGCTGGGTTTTATTTAAGAGCACTAAGAGCTTTCACTAAACTTTTTAACTGACTATTTAGACACTTGTCTTTCTGAACACTCTGACAAACTTCTTGTCAAGACTTTACTATGGAGGTTGTGCAACCCCTGGTCCTAGCAGTCGTCAAATGGCTAACCGGTACCAGGTTTGGTAGGAAAGGAATTGAACCTAAAGCAGTCGTATGACTAACTCTAGGAGCGGATAGAACCCAGAAGGCAGTCGTCAAATGGCTAACCTTGGGAGCTGGAGGTGAGACTAAGTCTGCCGAACTGAGGGTTCGGTAGCGTATTTATATAAAACAAAGTGATGATCATTGCATGCATAAGGTTCAAAGTCGCTCCCGTTGATAGCTCGCGTTGTTTATAGTTTGCCTTTAATGTTTATATAACAATCTCCAAGTTCAAGTTCAAACTTTCGACAGGGTGATATTTGTTTAGTAGCTTATGCATTTTAGTAGATTACACGTTCCCCCGCCCTCTAAATGTTGGTCCCCAACATTAATGCGACCGCTATAGCTCAAAAAAGAAAGACCTCAATTCGAAAAAACTTGCCGCATAATACTATGTGATATTACAATTTATAGAACATAAAAAAATATCCATCAGTGGTCTTGTTACTTTCTGGATCCAGGCTGATCCTTAGTAACTCCCTCTAGCCTCCACTGCAGTCTATATGTTTTAGCATTGACATACCATTGAACTGTTTGAGGGTATCATAAGTAAGAGCCTGCTGGAGAGACTAGTATGGACATCCACTGGTGCTTGGTACATAAAATAAAAAAGAAAAATATTTTTATAAATTGTCTTTGAAATTTTATACTTAACTCTAATTCTAGATTAACAGAGAACAAGTAGAGTGTATAATTCCCCACTTAGTATTTTGCATATTTGAAATATCTATACTTTACCGTTGACTGTCAAATAGGCGCCTATTCGACAATCAACGCTTGTTTGCATAATTGCTATAGTTACAGCTAACAGGGAATGCGTCCATCCCCCGCTAGTTGAACTTTGCTTTCTAATTATAAACAATTTTAATTCTAGGAAGATAGTTTAAAGCACTTATTTCTATAATTATTTACATTACATAATCCAAATAAGTCGATACTGTTATTAATATTACCCAACTATATTTATCATATCCATTACATGGAAAATTATCGGGCTTATTTATGTATACAGATGGGCTTGTTTTCCCACATTAAATTTAACTATATTACCCATATTGCAGATAATTCCATAAAGAAAAAATTTGATTAATTATATTTTATTAAATTATTTTATACATCTAATATTATATCGCTCAACTACGGCCCTGTATTTTAATAATTTACCTATAGTACCAGTATTGTAGTTTATTGAACTTATATGTTTATATTTAAAATTGTCTATCTGTACACAAATTGCCGATTTTGTTTTACGAAATAATGATTTTTCTAAATGCTAGCACAATCACTTTTTCTGCTAGTGAAAATTTAATTCATATTTGGCATTTCCTTTTTTGTGTTCGTGTTTTGAGTAACAAAGAAAAATGCCTCACCTTCCCAACAGTAAGTTATAATCTTTTATCCTTATTTTCCCATACTTATTGTCTGTGTTTTTTTTTTCTTAAATAGGCTACCAATGCAAGAGGCGGTACGCTGCCATTATAAAGAAACATAATCGCGATATACTTTCGGTTAGTATTTCAATCCCTTATAAGTTATAACTATATTTTTGTTTCTAAATTATATCTTATATATTTTTTCTTTCTTACTCTCTTTTTAGACGGGCATCGAGTATGTTTTTATCCGGGCAGGGCCGGAGGTTTCATGGCCCCCGGAACTTCCATCTGGCCATGTGCCTCTGTTCGAGGGGCCCATGTTCGGATTTTTGATTTATATGTCTGTTTGTAATAGGCCGCGGCGCCCTATGGCCCATATATACTATTAAAGTTTTTTTTAAAAAAAATTAGTTTTGAGTATTATTAATATTTATATATATATATATTTTTTTTTCTCTGTTTTACGTACACATTTAACTTATAATCCCTTAACTAGCTTAGTTTAGCCCTTAAAACTTATTTTAGTGAGTGCAACTTAAATCTTAATAATAGTATATGTTATATGAACTCTACTATATTTTACGCTAGTTCTTTTTAGCGCCTTTCCACTGTGTTGTCCCTTACGTCATGGTGGCTAGGTGGCGTTCTTTGGAAACTACAGCGGAAGTAACCATCGTCTGTTTGTTCGTGTATCTGCATAGTGTAGCTTTGATTTGGATCGATCTGCCCCATCTCTACCTGCGCAGTTTGCAATTGCGCCGGGGAGTGGTCCTCATTGCGCCCAGTACGACGTGTCGCGTTTTTCTTTTCTTTCAGGTACCTCCATGATCTGAAGATAAAATATATTATAAATATGGTGAACGCTATGCATGTTATGATGAACAAGGCATCATGGTTTTTTATGCTTTGATAAGATTGGGCTGAGGCTGTTTGAAGGATTGCCAATTGACTCGGAAGATGCCTTTGAAACAGAACGTAGGCAAGTACTATAGATAAAATTATATTCCATGTAAACATTATGCTATGACTCTCAATCTGCCAATGATACGACGGGGGTGCCTGTTGTATTTGTTTGATTTTTTGTGCAATTTTTTGTAAGTCTTCTTTGCTAGAAGTTAGGTTTAAGTGGGGTATGGTCAATGACCAATTATGGTTTATACATTCCTCCATTTTGTGAAATTTAGTGGGGCTGGGTATTGAAAGCGGATTTAGTAGAAAAGATTTCAATTTTGTCCATGCGGCTGGTAACACGTGTATTACTGTCAGTGGTTTGCTGTCAGTTTTACATGGAAACCTTTGCGGGATTATTACTTTGTTATTACTTTTTAGGTCACAATTGCATGGAAGAAAAATTTTCAGGGCCCCTGGAGCAGAGATGTTGTGGGTAATGGGAATATTTTGATTGTTACACTGAAGATTCATATTTTCTTGGGGATGTGTCACCATGAACTCGTCATCTTCTAACTCTGTGACTAGCAGTAGAGTTGATCTATGGCAACGCATGGGACAATGTGCGGTTAGATCTTCTACTGTGGTTCCATGGAATAATTTGGTCGCACATGCTGGTCCTTGAAGTACTCCTCCTGCGAAGCGTGGTAAGTAACATAGTTTGTTATTATACGGATTGCATAGATGTAGCCCTGTTCCTGTTATTTGTCTTGTTTCTTGCTCATGATTTAAATTATTTTTTGTCACTGCTAGATATAGTGTGTCATGTTCGATAATGCATGTTTGTCCTTGCCATGCAAATGGAAAAGTTATTAATTCGAACATTTGCCATTGGTGATTTATATGTTTTACAGGTATTTTTATATGTATAGTAAGTGAGCTTCCTGTTAAACTGCATTCAGCTATTGGTAATTGGTAGTATTTAGATACATCTTGAAATTGTATTGCTAATTCATGATTATTTTGATTAAGTTCCTTGTTAAGATGAATCAAATCGTTTCTCAAGATCTCTGGTTTGACTAAAGATATCGGTATTTGATGATGTTTACAGGCATAGAATATGTCTTGCTTGTGCATTGCTCGGGTGAGTCTTAATATTTTTTTGGATAAGTCTATGTTTGTTTTGAGACTTCCTAATACTACGTTGCGTTGTACCGTTTCTTCTGATATCATATGGTTATCTATATTTTCGGCATACTGCTCCAGAAATTTAATTTTATTTTCTGTAATTTTCAGTGCTCTGCCTGTCTCCTCTTGTGCGGTCTCCATGCTACTGGATTGCTGTCCGAGCATTTTCAATGTAGAGTCCAAACCATCTGTGATGGAGTCCATGCGTTGTCTGAGATGTTCAGTATCCATCACCATTGAGTCCAATTTTTGTTGAGTAGCCACTCCACAACACCAGTTGAGTCCATCTGCGATGAAAGACAATGAGATGGCTCGTTTTTTCTTGGATTTTTCTTTTAGGTTTGTTATATTCCAGCTGTTTATTAGCCTATCCAATTCCGTGTCTATAGCTACTGATATATCTTCCATATATTTTAGTCTTTTACAATTTTCTCCATCTTCTAGGCATTTGAATTTGAATGATGGTGAAGCATCTGTGTCGTCTTGCCATTGAATGTTGTATGTGAATGGGATTGATCCTTCGTACGCTATAGTGTTTGGCAACAATTTCCATGTTGCTCCTGCTGATATTTCTACCTCTTGGGTTTCGCTAGGTTGTAGCCAGTATAACAGAATCCTTTGGGTAGTTTTGGTAAGTTTTATTATTATACTATCTTATACATTGATATTGTATTTTTTATCTATCCCTTCTTTCCGTAACTCTATGCGTATATGCGGTGGATTGTTATGCAATGAGAATGAATGGTAGAACAAAGAGAACTTCTTACTTAGTAAGAGTAGAGGGGTGAGGTTAGCGTTGCAGACCCATTTGGCATTGTACTACATTGAAAGTTTTATAGAAATTTTATTTTATTCATTCCACTCTGTAGGTGACCTGTGTTACTGCTAATTTGATATGGAAGAAATTGTGTGGAAATTAATTACTATTGATATTATTACCATAATGTACTGTTTTACAGAAGTATGGACTAAGAACTCTACGAGTCCTTGTGACCTACTGGCTTCAATAAGTTTTGGTTAATTTCCATTGCTTAATATTAATTTTATTTTATTATTTTTATTAATTTTTTGTCAGATATCAATTGTCTCGCTGCTGCTGTTCAAATTACGTCCGACTGTATATACCTTCCACTATTTAGATATTGTTTGCAATTGTATCGCCCTTTGCTAAGCCCTTTTTTTTTTTATTATTTTGCCTTAAGCATTTCTCTGTTTTTTTAGATCTGGTTTCTTGAAAAACTTCTGCTGCTATTGCCCTTATTGCTAGCGCCTTTTCCCTGATTTGTAAAGTGTCTGTTTCTGTCTCATTATTTGTTAAAACTGCTTCCACTGGAAGTGTAGGTTCTCTTGCAAATGTTAGCATGAATGGACTAAATTTTGTTGTATCCTGTATAGCTGTATTATATGCAAATGTTATGAATGGGATATAACTACACCAATCTGTTTGCTGAGTATTGCAATATAAAGAAAGCATGTCTGCAATGGTTTTGTTTAGCCTTTCGGTTAGGCCATTGCAGCATGGGTGGTAAGCTGTGGTAAATTGACTTCTTACTCCCATTATTCGTCCTATTTCTCTTACTAGGTCCGACTGAAAAGTTTTACCCCTATCGCTTAATAATGTTCTTGGAATCCCATGCATTAGAAACACTTTTTCTAACAAAAACTTAGCTACTGGGCCGGCCTTTCCATTAGGCAGTGCGGCTGTGATGGCGTATCTTGAAGCATAATCCGTTGCTACGACTATCATAGTCTTTCCTTGGTTGCTTCTTCGAAATGGACCTAGCAGGTCGATTCCCAGTTTATCAAATATTAGGCCTACTTGAATTGGTTGTAATAAGCCTGGTGTTTTTCTATACTGCTGTCCTTTCCTGGCCTGGCAATCTGGACAACCTTTTATGTATTTCTCAATATCTTTAAGCATTCCTGTCCAGAAAAATCTGTTTTTTATTTTGTCCAGCGTTTTTGTAAGTCCTAAATGACCGCAGGTGGGTGACGCGTGCAACTCCCACATTATCTCTTCTCTCATACTTTTAGGTACTACCAGGAGGTTTTGTAGGCCTTTTGAGGTAGAGTTTACTTTGTATAGAGTGTTGTCTATTATTCTAAAGTTTTTTGATCTGCGTCGGGTTGCTATATTTATATTGCCATCATCTGGGCTTAGTATGGCTTGCTTGAGTTGCTTAATTTCTGGATCTTTTTCCTGTAACTCGTTTAACTCTTCCGTTTTGAGGGCGAATGTTGGTAGTTCATCCAGATCGTTTTCGTTTTGTTGTTCTGCTGGAAATACTGGATTTCGAGACATACAATCGGCGTCTTTGTGTGCCTTGCCGTTCTTGTATTCTACCGTATAATCGTACTCTGCTAATTTCAGTGCCCACCTGGCTAACCGTCGATTGTTCTCTTTTATTGAGTGCAACCAGCAGAGTGCATGATGATCAGAGACGATTTTTATTGGTTGTCCATATATCAGATGCCTTAAGTATCCTATTGACCAAACCACACCTAATAACTCTAGCTCACTTATAGAATAATTTTTCTCGCAATTTGATAAACTTCGGCTTATGTAAGCCACTGGATGTGCCGTTTTGGTTTCATCTTCTTGCAGTAGAATGGCCCCAATTCCGTTCGTTGATGCGTCAGTTCGTAGGATCGTTCCTTTTTATGGATTAAAGTGATGTAGTACTGGAGCTGATATAAGTTTATCTTTTAAGTTTTGAAATGCTTCCTCTTGCTGTGTTCCCCATATGAATTTGGTTGCCTTTCTTGTTAACTCGTGTAGAGGACGTGCGATTGTAGAAAAATTTTGTATAAATTTTCTATAGAAATTACATAATCCTAAGAAGCTTTGCACGTCCTTAACTTTTTTGGGTTTTGGGAAGTTTTTAACACAGATTATTTTGTCATCATCTGGGAGAATGCCCTCCTCACTGACTTTAAATCCCAGAATTCGTATTTGTTTTTTGAGGTACTCACACTTTTTTGGTTTCAATGTTAGGTTGGCTTGTCGCAGCCGTTCAAACACTTTTCTGAGTTTTTCTATATGTTCTTCTACTGTGCGTGAAAAAATAATAATGTCATCTAGATAAATTAAAACTTCCTTCCATTTCATGTCCCAAAATACCTTATCTGCCAGTTCTTGGAACGTGGCCGGAGCGTTGCATAAACCAAAACTTAGTACATTGAATTCATATGAGCCGTGCCCTTGTGCCACAAATGCCGTGTATTGTTTAGATTCCTCTTCTATTGGGACTTGCCAATATCCTGAGAACATATCCAGGGTGCTGAAGTATTTCGCATCTCCTAAATATGTTAGAATATCATCTATTTGCGGTAGAGGCCAGTTTGATTTCTTTGTACATTGATTAATTTTCCTATAATCGCAACAGAACCTTGTTTTTCCATCCTTTTTCTTGACTAATACTACAGGGCTCGCCCAGGGGGAATGGCATGGTCGTATGACGTTGCTTTCTAGCATTTCGTTTATCTGTTCATCAATGATTTTTCTTTCTTTTTGCGACACTCGGTATGGTCGGCTTTTTATTGGCTTCGCGTCTCCAATGTCTATGACGTGTTTTGTAAGGTTAGTTTTTCCCATGTATTTTGCTGATTTTGCAAATACGTCGTTATATTCTGACAATAGGTCCTCTAATGCCTTTTTTGTCTCTTTATGAGAAATGTTTTGTAAGTTGTGATCTTGCAAGGTTACTATTTCATCATTCTCCAGGCTTTTTTCCTTAAGGTTTAAACTTAAAGTAGGTTCCATATTGGGCTCTGTTTCTTCCAATAATGCCAAGGTTGATCCTTTATATAATTTTACTGGTTCATTTGATCGTGCACCTACTTTTATAAACATTTTTTCGCCATCTGTATACATATGTGATTGAATGGTTAATCGTTTCGATGCAAGCCAGTCTGAGTTGTATCTGCAACTCCAGACTGTTGATCCCTCTTTTAATTGACCCATCGTTTGTATTTCCAGTGTTTCCACTTTGTCTTTCTGTATGACGTAATCTTTTGCTAACCCTAATTTGCAACATTTGGCGTTATATTCTACATTTATGTTTAAAATTGGCTCCGAGTCATCTGTGACATATTCGTTTCGCAATCCTGGCTTGCATATTAGAACTTTTATCTGGCCTTTCTTAAAAATGTCATAGATCATTTTCTTTAATAAATCCCATTCTGACGAATCTAATTTCCATCCTTTACGTGTTATTGCAAGTGTTTTTACATGTTTCATGTTTAATTGTTTATATAGTTTGGATAAACTTTCATATAGTTTCTCAAGTTTTGGCTTTTCTTTATATATATTCCTGATGTGTAAAAAAAATGCTGTTTTATCCTTATTTTGTATCATTGTTGTGCTGCCTAATTTGGCTTTCGGTCTATTTTTTATCTTTGGGAATACCTTTTTAAGTTGTTTTTGTACTGTTCTGTGTGTTACAAAGGCTGTTGTTATGCCATAGACTAAGGCTATATTTTTTGGTAAGTTATATATATCTTGTTCTTTTTCTGTTATGATATGTTCCATTTTGCTTTGTTCTATCAGTTCATGTGCTGTCATGAATGCTTGAAATTTGTTGAAGGACTTGTTATATACGTCAGGACTGATTGTTATGTCAGTCTTTATTTCTCGTATTTTTTTGTAGGTATTCCTGCTTCTATCATCATTCCTATTTATTATTATGCCAGATATTTGATTTTTTATTCCTGATTCCTGTTGTAGTGGAATTTTATATTTATTATTTAAAATTAATGCTTTTTCTTTTATATCGATTAATGCCTGGTTTTTTACTAAGAAATCCATTCCTAAGATAACTGGATATGGAGCTGCTGATATTATTTTTGCCAATATGTTGTCTTTAAATGTCTGGCTACCTTGTATTTGTATTGGAGTGTTTATTTCCCCTAATACTGGTATTTTGTGGCTTCCTGCCGTTAGTAAAATGGTATTACTGTTTTTACGTTTAATTTTTGGTGCCCACTTTTCTTGTATTATATTATTTTGTGACCCTGTGTCAATGATTGCTTTTACTGGTTTATTATTTAAGACAATTGTGATGCTTAATACTCCTGACATGTCGTTTCTCCCCGTGTTCCAGGTGACTGGGGTTACTTCTGCCACCTGCCCCCGTTTGGGTACCCTTGACTCTTGCATGTTGCAGCAAAGTGTCCTGCTTTTCCACAGGTATAGCATATGGGATTGTTATTGGCATTTCTTTGCCTATTTTGATATGAGTATTGTTGTTTATTGTTTTTATTTTGGTTCTGTTGCTGGTATCCTTGGTAGTAGTTTTGTGGCCTTGTATTGGTTGCGAATGGAGGTCTGAATGTGTTTCTTGGTTGGAAAACTGGTTGTCTGAATGTGGCTTGTTGTCCGAATGGTGGCCTGCTTCTGCCATGTTGCTGAAAAAATACCGGTCTATAGGTGTTTTGAGGCTGATAGAATTGTGGTCTTTGCGGTCTTGGTTGTATATCCGTATGCTCGACCTTCTTTGGCGCCTTATCAATGGTTCTGCAAATTTCTTTCATCTCCTCCCATGTTCCCGGGGGATAATTTGGCGCATTAGTTAGCCAGTAGTAGTGGTATTTGTTCTCCTCTGTTAACCCTTCATTAAATATGTGTGTAAACTCTTCCATATCCAACTGTGTTTTATAGTCGTGGTACAGTACACGAAGTTCGTACATGTAGTTTACGACAGTCTCATTTGGGCTTTGTTTCCGTTGTTCTAACCTCTTTTTTAACGTATTCTCATAGCTTTTATCTTCAAACTCTTTTTTGAAGTCTTCGCACAGCTCGTTCCAGTCTTTGTTAGGGTTCTTTGAAGTGTATTCATAGAACCAAAGATTTGCTGCGCCGTCTAGGAATGTTCCCAGGTATGCTATTTTTAAGCCCTCGTCCCAACCGTTTGCTATAGCTGTCCTTTCGTATCCCCTCAGGAACTCGCTAGCTCTATTTTGACAAGGATTAAATGTAGGCGGGTTTATAAATTGCGGTAAGCTTGCTTTCTTTGCCGTCGCCATTGCGTCTACAATTGTGGTGTTTGCCATCTTCCTTTCTATATTTCCTAAAATAGATTGTGGTGATGTAGGCCGGCTTTCGTTATCTGTACTCTCTTCACTGTCGTTACTTTCCTCTTTCCTCAATTTGCAGTCCTCCTCTTGGCTGATTTTTGTGCTATTTGAAATTCCTATCGTAGATGGCCTTAAATCTATTAAGGTAGAATCTATCTGGATTTTTGTGATTGTTTCCAAGTTTGGTAGGGGTGATGTCGGCGGAGTCCTCTGCAGACTTAGCCTTGTTGGCTGGAATATTGATCTTTCTTCTATCGGTGTATTATCACTGGGTATCCTGTTTCGTAGTGGGTATGGGTTTTTAGCCATTTGTTATTTTGCCTTACTGAGACATATTGTTTCCTGAGATAGCTTTTTTCTTTCCTATTCCATATACTTATATATATTTATCTTATCTAGATATGAACGTATATCCTTATACCTTCGCCAAAAATTAGCAGGTTTTAAAAACGTAGTTAACAACTTTTTCGTTTGTTTCAGGTATGAACCTAGATCCCTAGATTGCGCCTCTGTCCTCGACGTAGATGGCTTGAGTTCACCAGCTTGCAGCTTTGAACGACTGCTGCCAGAGGGCGATGTGTATACAGCAATGGACGTAGCTTGAACGCGCGTAATTTAAAAATTGCCTTATATTGTAAATAAAATGTTTTGAATTATGTTAGTTTTATTGACCAATAATAAGATTTAATCGCGTGAAATAATACTGGCGCGTGTTTTGAATTTTTAAATTATAATTTAATTGTTTTTTATTTCTCTCTAACAACGTGTCAGGGGAATAAGATTTAACCGCGCGAAATAATACTGGCGCGTGTTTTGAATTTTTTAATTATAATTTAATTGTTTTTTTTTTCTCTCTCTAACAACGTGTCAGGGGTAGCTTTGGGCCTCCACCACGTGTCACGAGTAATTTAGGGGTAACGCGTTTATTTAAAGAATAACTTCTTAGAGAAGAGCCTCGTCGCGAT
>MU181947.1:249286-263651 GCA_016904865.1 Pissodes strobi
ATGTATATATGCAAAATGCATAAAATCCGGTCAGAATAACATATCTTTGTAACGAAATTCGCGACAATCCTGGAATGTGGCTCCATCGAACGAGAATATATCCGTCGGAATAGGAAACTTATGGAGGTACCGGGCGCCCATTTCACAAATCAGTCCAAGTAAACAAGAAGACGCAAAGCTTACAATCATATTTTTAGCATTTTTTCGTGTAAGTGATTTCTGAAATGTTAAGACGGTTCAATTTTTACTTTTTGTAATTTAACATTTCCCTGTATCTATTAAGCTATGATCAACCCTTCTAATGGCCATTTTATGCGACACACTTTGATTTGGTGATTTGGAAAATGTATCAGAATATAAATTCCTGTTATCTTCGTAGAATTTATGAGTGCTTGCCCATAAATTAGATGCCATTATAATAATGTTTCAATAAAGTGCTATACAAAACCTATTTTTTTTGAAAACGGTTTATTTTATCGAAACCTATACAGAGCACCTTTATTAAAAACAAGTTTTTAAAAAGTCAATCGTCAGTTCTGTAAAATGACACTTGTCAAAATTATGGCGCAAACGAGTGTATTCGCAAGACCGTTACTGACTTTCCTTATGATGTAAAACATCTACTGTATCATGGTTTTATGAATAGTTATGGCTTACATAAAATATTCAAATTTTATTAAATTATACAAGTCGATTCAAAAGTTAGAGCCGAAAAGGTAACTCGCTGAGTACCCATTTGGGACTCTGTATATCCGTTAAGAGGTATTTTAGGATATTTTTTGCCATGATAAATTAAAGATATTAAAAACGTCTCCAATACAGTTTCAGAATTTAGGATCGAAATAAATGTATATTTTATTCCTTTAGTCTTAAGGAAAGGATCATTTCACATTCTTCGTCAATTGATTTTTTTTATCATGACGGGGTAGATATCTTATATAAACTGCTCAAAAAAAAAAAAAAGAAAACACAGTTTTGGCATCATTTTTACATTGTGGTTGTGTAGTGTAAAAAGCTTTTCTGTATATGGACGACATCATAGTAATAGGTTGCTCGAAAAGCCACCACCTTAAAAATCTAAAAAGCGTTTTTGAGACATGCAAGAAACACAACTTAAAATTAAATCCCGAAAAATTTACATTTGTTTCGAAACGAAGTAAAATATTTAGGACACAAAATCACAAGCGCAGGCATCTTACCAGACGACTCTAAATACAATATAATAAACAAATATCCAACCCCGAAGACTGCCGACGAAGCAAAACGTTTTATTGCATTCTGTAACTACTATCGTAGATTCATTCCCGACTTTGCACACATTGCAAGGCCGTTAAATATGCTTACCAAGAAAAATGTTCAATTTAGCTGGTCACAGGAGTGCCAAAATGCATTTAACACTTTAAAAGCTGCTCTAATAGACCCAAAAATTCTACAGTATCCTGACTTTAGTAAAGAATTCATTTTGACTACGGACGCATCGAAAGGGGTATGTGGAGCAGTTCTATCGCAGAACTTCAAGGGAGAAGATCTACTCATTGCATGCGCCTCTAGAGCATTTACGAAAGGAGAAGCAAATAAGGCAACAATAGAGAAATAACTAGCACTACTAACTACATTGGACAATAAATCATTTCAGAACTTATTTATACTGGAAGACAGACATTCCTAGTCAAGTCCGACCACAAACCACTTGTTTACCTATTTGCAATGAAAAAACCGTCGTCAAAATTGACTAGAATGCGACTCGATTTGGAAGAGTTCGACTTTAAAGTAAACTACATAGAAGGGAAAGACAATGTGGGAGCAGACGCCTTGTCCAGAATCAGCGTAGACGAATTAAAAGAAATAGCCAATAAGTCCGTACAAGGATTAGCAATAACGAGAGCAATGTCAAGGAAAGATAACAAAGTAGAAACAAAAATTATCGAAAAGCCAAAAGTTCATATTCCAGAACTTAAAATTCTAGAAACTCTAGATAATTTTAGTATAATTAAACTACCTATGGTAAAATTCGACAATAAGCCCAACTATCTTAAGATAGTCTTGAGCAGAAAAGGTCGATCCAACGCCGAAAATTACGAAAATAAAATTATAATTACTTATGGCAATATGTCTCTAGCGACAATATTGTCTAAGCTCGAATCAATGGCTAGCGATCATGGTATTGATAAGATCAAGCTAAAAGCAGACGACCAAATATTTAAAATGTGCACAATAAATAAATTAAAAGAAATAGGAAATAAGCTGTTGAAGAATCTAAATATTATTTTATATAAGGATCCGATTGTCATCTCGAGTCGCGACGAGAAGACAAACTCAATTAGACAATTTCACGATGATCCACTTATGGGAGGACACTGTGGACAGAAGAAACTACTCAAAAAATTGAGAACCAAGTATCGTTGGGAACAAATGTCAAGAGATGTAGGAAATTATGTAAGAAATTGTGCCAAATGCCAATTAAATAAAAAGTAAGTAACTCATGTGGAACCTATGATTATTACACATACTCCACAGAAAGCATTCGACATTGTATGCATTGACACAATTGGCACATTTCAGAAAACGTTAAAAAACAACCAATACGCAGTTTCGATCCAATGCGAATTAACAAAATATGTAAAAATAATACCGGTACCAAATAAGGAAGCAAAGACAATTGCAAAATTCATAATGGACGAATTCATACTCACATATGGACCAATGAAAGAGATACGAACAGATATGGGTACATAGTATAGGAATGAAGTATTGCATCAATTGACAAAGTTATTAAACATAAATCACAAATTTTCAACGGCGTATCATAATCAAAGCGTCGGAGGATGTGAGCGAAATCACAAAGTCCTTAACGAATATGTACGCATGTATATTAACGAAGCAAAAACCGACTGGGACTAATCAAATATTACAGTTTCTGTTATAACACTACGCTCAGAGCATATCACAACTACACTCCATTTGAATTAGTTTTTGTACGAAAAGCGGAATTGCTCGAAAATTTGTCACCCTGTATACGATGTGGATGCTTATTACCAGGAAGTTGGACACCTGATACAGGCAACAAACATTCGCGCTCAACAGTATATCTCAAAGGCTAAAGAGCTGCTTAAACTGACATACGATAAAAAAGTTAATCAATTACAGCTTAAGCCCGGTGATCTACACACATAGAAAAGAGTCTCAAACTGAGAGAATTGACCTTATTCCAAGAGCATATTGACTTTCATATGTGGCAAAAGAATATTACTTTGTGTGTAGTCATAATAAACAATGAAAACCGAACAAAATTTGATCCTTGGTACAAAGGTCCTTTCTCAATAACGAGTATAGAGGGAGTAAATTGCACAATAGAAGACACAACGGGTAAAAAACAAACTGTACATAAAAATTGAATGCAACCGTTTGCGAACCTATAAGCTCAATCTCCATACTTTTAATTTTTTTGTAAATTAGTTTTAAGCAGTGCCGAAGAACACTTACGCGAGTGACAAAACATTAGACAAGTGCAGCGCACGATAACATATAACACAATGTATATTTCGTGTAACGTGTGTATAGGGTATAATGTAATTTTCTTACTACCTTAATACGTATATCTTTCAACTTTATGTATATATTTTTCTACTTTTGCGTATATTAGAATTTTAATTATTCTTTGCATTTGGGCTGGCCAGCCGAGCAAAAAAAGTCTATATTATATAAATATTTTATCAAAAAAAAAGAGGAAGTTTATATCATATAAATATAAATAATAATATAACAATAATAATATATAAATATTTTAGCAGTCAAGAGAAAAAATATCCAGCAGATTGATTAAAAATATTCATTATTACTGATTTTAGAAGAAAAACATGCAATATTGGTATTTTACCAGTCAAGCAATTAGATACATAACAGCAAGATATATAAACATTCCAACGTTTCATTCATCATTGTTATTATTATGCAATCGCATAAAACTACATATAACATTGTATAGTTTAGCTTTTAGATGCTCCAAAATGTAATGTATTAATTAGATTTATTCGAATGTAGTTACATTCCCATGGAAACTGCAATTCTGCAGATTACGTCAGCCTTCCTAGATTTCCATATCTTTATTCTCATGCAACATAAGCATTTATGAGTATATAAATATAAGTGAAACGCCTATGTTAATCAGTTGTACTTGTGGTTGTACTTGTAACCTTCTTGTAAGAAATAAAATTTTTAAAAACGTTCTCCTCGTCTACGAGATAGTAACTATGCCCTCGTTTTTGAAACAACAAAAACGATGAGCATTCACAAAAGAGGGGAGGTGTAGTGTATCAAGAAACACTCGGTATTTCATAAATTAGGTCTTTAAAACATCCTGACCAGCCCGAGGGCTAGACGAAGGTTATTTACGTTACGCAGTTCACGTAGTGTTATTGTTTAGCTTGAATGAATGTTTAGTCAACCTCGTCAGTGCAATGTTTTGATATACGACCGAGCCGTGAACCTATACCAATATAGGATATATAGAGAGAGAATACAAGACTGAGTAACATTGTTACGTGTACGTAGATTATAAGAATATACATCATGTAGCTCTACCATCTGATGTATTATAGTAAAAGTTAATACAGAACTCTACAGTTTTTCTTCTTCGGATGCTATCCACTAATGGATTTTTGCGATCACATTTTCCATCTCCTCTCTATCCCTTGCGGTATGAATTAGGGCCTGTATATCATTCACTCACACACACTCACGCTACAGTTACCTGGAGTATTTATTTACTCGATAGTAGAAAAGGAGTTCCACAGTTGCTTGAAAACGAATTGACTGATATTGATGAGCTTTTCAGATCTTGAAAAGTCACTACTCACTTCATTGAGATTTTCCGTCGCGGTGCCGATGCCGCTTTCCGCTAATAAGGATATTCGGATACTATACAGGGTGTTTAAAAAAACATGAGCCAACGCTCGGCCGGAGATTCATCATCCAAAAATAAGAAAAAAAGTTGATATAAACGTAGGTCCGGAAATGCTTAGTTTTCAACATTTAAAAAAAAATCGGCTTTTTTAAAATATCTTAAATATCCTTTGTCCGATTTTGTTGAAATTTGGCAGCGTTATTTACAGTGATATGGGGCTAATTTTTCTTTAACTAGATTAAAATTATCAAGTCCAGTGGCGTCCCCGAAGGCACCATGTCGAATATTTTTGTCGAAAAAAATGTACGCCACTGACTTTTTTGCAATTTTTATATTTTTTTATGATTAAGCCACTAAAAATATTTTTTTTTGTCTCTTGAGTTGTTTTCATATCTTACCTCGTTTTCGAAAGGAAAAATAAAAAGCATATTATTGCATGTCCCTGGACAACAAAAGCATGCACCAACCAACGCTCGGCGAGATTGGCCATCCAAAAATACTAGAAAAAGTTCTAATAAACATTGGTCACAAACGTTTAGTTTTTGAAATAGGAGGGTGTTAAGAAAAATCCTAAAAGTCTAAAACGTTTTAGAGATATTTGGTTGAAACTTTGGTAAAATTATGTGATGCATAGATAGTAATTTTTCACCAAACTAAAATACATCTTTTCCAACAGAAGCATACATTTGGGTATACCTATTAATAAAATTGTAAAAAAATTTGTGACCCGGAACTAAACACCGGTACACACATTTGTTTAAAATTATATTAATATGTATACCCAAATGTAAGCTTCTGCTGGAAAAAATGTATTTTAGTTTGGGTTAGTCTATGCATCACATAATTTTGCCAAAGTTTCAACCAAATATCTCTAAAACGTTTTAGATTTTTAGGATTTTTTTAACACCCTGTATTTCAAAAACTAAGCGTTTGTGAACCAATGTTTATTTGAACTTTTTCTAGTATTTTTGGATGGCCAATCTCTCGACGAGCGTTGGTGCATGTTTTTGTTGTTCAGGGACATGCAATAATATGCTTTTTATTTTTTCTTTTGAAAACGAGGTAAGATATGAAAACAACTCAAGAGACAAAAAAAAATATTTATAGTGGCTTAATCATAAAAAAATTTAAAAATTGCAAAAAAGTCAGTGGCGTACATTTTTTTCGATAAAAATATTCGACAAGTGTCTTCGGGGACGCCACTGGACTTGATAATTTTAATCTAGTTAAACAGAAATTAGCCCCTTATCACTGTAAATAACGCTGCCAAATTTCAACAAAATCGGACAGAGGATATTTAAGATATTTTAAAAAAGTCGTTTTTTTTTAAATGTATCTTGAAAACTAAGCATTTCCGGACCTACGTTTATATCAACTTTTTTTCTTATTTTTGGATGATGAATCTTCGGCCGAGCGTTGGCGCATGTTTTTTGAAACACCCTGTATAGAGCTTAGAAGAAAGTAGTCCATAAATTTAAAACATTTAAGCTGTTGCATTTGTGTTAGTTCTCGTTTGTTGTTTTACATAATAAGCGCGATTTGAAGTCCAAGTCAATATCTCGAGTTGTTGTTGTTAGTTTCTTTATTAATGTCATCTGGCAGAAAATATGTATTTCCAAAAAGGGACGTTTTATGTACAGGGTGGCCCGTTTAAGAGGGGCCTATACCTTACCTCGAAAACTACGGGGGTTGGAAAAAAAATTAAATACAAAAGTTATTCCTAATAAAATGATCTTTATTTTTTTTGTATTGTTTTAATCGTCACTTTTTTATATACAGGATGGTCAAAGAAAGTTACATTTTTTTAAGTGAAACACCCTATATTTTATTACATTTTTGGAATCTACTTAAAATTCTAAGCATATTTGTTGTATGATTTTATACCTCTAAAGTTAGTAGTTTCACAGCTATAAACAGTTGAAAATCGGTACTTTGGCTACTTTTCACCTTGGTAGCAGGAAGACCATTAAAGATGGAGTAAAATGAATTACACATTTCTATCTTAACTTTCCAAGAGCTATCTGATGGAGCTAACTGATGGTACCTACAGAGGTACCAGATTTGGTACCCATGGTGCCACCTGCCAATTAGTAGCGTCAAATAGCTCTTGAAAAGTTAAGATAGGAATGTGAAATTAATTTTACTCCATCTCTAATGGTATTTTTGCTACCAAGGTGAAAAGTAGTCAAAGTACCGATTTTCAACTGTTTATATCTGTGAAACTACTAACTCTAGAGGTATCACATCATACATCAAATATGCTTAGAATTTTAAGTAGAATCCAAAAATGTAATAAAATATAAGGGATTTCATTTAAAAAAGTGTAACTTTCTTGGACCATCCTGTATATAAAAAAGTGACGATTAAAACAATACAAAAAAAATAAAGATCATTTTACTAGGAACAGCTTTTGTATTTAAATTTTTTTTCCAACCCCCGTAGTTTTCGAGATAAGGTATAGGCCCCTCTTAAACGGGCCACCCTGTACGAAAATACGAAATTCTGCTATTATTTCATTAATAACAAAATTTCTAACGATAATAAAAAAATAAATCAAGCACAGCCAATATTTTAGTGAATATTCGTATTTTCAATTTTGAATTGTACACGGTAGAAAAAAAAGTAATTCGATGATCCAAAATGGAGTTGGAAACAGTGTTAATATGTTTTTATGACTGGAAGCTTGTGTCTGTCAAGATCTTGTGACCGTGGCATTTCGTTGTCAGGTATCCTCCCCAACATTTGTTGGTGGCTGGTCATTTCAGTTGAAAGGGAGCTTTTTGAGAATATTGGTTTCAATTTAAGTTACTCTATTTTAGTGAAAATAAATTGAGGACTAAATCATAAGTTTCTACTATACTTGTTATGTTCCCCTAATATTTTGGATATTATCTGCATAATGAACCCGAGAATAGCGATAGTATAGCATGTGTTTGAACGATACCCTATGCGTGAAGGGGCCCAGTAGCGTTACGGCTGAGACAGAAAAACAACCAAACGGCAACATCGCTACGTCAGCGTCGCGTCGGTATTGGAGGTCCACCCTCACCGTACCCTAAATACTGCTAAAAAACAGCCGAGAGGACATCAGGAACTTGGTAGGTATTCTGACTGGGCATGGAAGCCTAAACAGACATCTGCACCTTATCGGCGTGAGGAACAGCCCACTCTGCCCGAACTGCGGGACAGGGGAGGAGTCCTCATACCACTATATAGGAATTTGTGATAGGTGGAGTCGCCTAAGGAGGAAGATACTGGGAGCACCAACACTTGCTCGGGAAGATCTAAAGGATCTGGACTGGGAGGACGTCCTCACCTTTATCAAGGTGACGGGCCGTTTCAGTGCGGGCCGGGTGTTGGAAGTAGCCAGTAGGGGAGGGCGGATCGGGGATGGTGAAAAGGGACTTATAGGCCTGCTTACCGGGCTTCGGCCCCCCCACCCTTATTACTACTACTACTACTACTACTACTACTACTACTACTACTCTAAATGCTACCCTAGTCAATAGATCATTCCAAATAGTAGCTGCTGATGCAGTAATTTTCACATTTTATTATCGGAAGAGATTATACGAAAAGACGTCCTACTTGTCTTCTTGTGCTGCTTGCTTACCGAGCTGCAAAGACTATATGGTGATTTGGGAATAGCAGAGCGGAATAGGTGCACATTTAGGCATGAATGTAGTTTGGTAAGAAAGGACTGAACGGCATCGAGAAGAAAACATGAATGCGAGAGTAGCATTTGGTGGTGGTGTAATGGCTGTATCCATTGCACTACATAATAACGTGTAATGGTGAAAAGTTGTTCTAATAGATGAAACTATGAATGCAAATAAGTACAGGAACAAATATGAACGAGATTGATATTTTCATTTTCTCGAAACTTTCTGTATTATCTACATAGAGCGAGATTTGATTGTGAAATATTGGGAGATAATAACATTGAGCGAATGAGGAGACATGATCTTCCGATATGAATGTAATAGAGCAAGTGTGAATAAGAATAACATTAAGGTTAAATTAGAGGGAGAATGAGTATAATAATATGGATGATTTAGCGAATGCAATTAGAGCCGAATGGAAGACTGCTGTCCAAGATTCGGTTGCGAATTTAGTACGGGATGTGCAGCGAGTCGAAGGTGGACCAACAAAGTATTAGTAAAAACGCGACCGTAAAGAAAACAACGTTTTAATATCTGTCCTGCCTTTTTCTGTACTCTGTATAATATCCAAATATCCATGTCAGGGTAAGGCGGCTGCCTGAAATGACACTTAAATTTAACGACCTTTTAGAATCTGAAAGGTTCGCCAAGGTTCCTCAAGTTGTTTAAAAGTACAGTGATGATCCCGAAATTCTCTTTTCATTTATGCAAATAAGATCGATCTTTTTACTAGTTACCAAGGCTGGATCAATTTTACGCCCTTTTGATACTTTTAATTACATCATCCCCCTTGATTCAAATTCGCCCCTTTTCCATCTTTCTGTTTTTCGAAGGTAGTAAAAGAAGTAGCGCGAATCGACCAGAGGATGTTGACCAAAAAGGCCTTATTTGTGCAATAACACACTTCCCTTTTGCCGTTTTAAAACTTTTTCAACTAAATATGCGCAAGAGCCCACTTGTAAAATTTGTTTAGGTGATAAGCATACCTTGCACAGTCGATTGAGTGGAACCTCGCCTAATATCATAATTTCTAAAAATATTCCTAATGCATTAAAAAGGTCAGCTGTGGATAATTTTTTTCTTATATATTTTTATTTATAAATTGATAAATTATTTTAAGATTAAACAAACCAAACGAATTTATATTTTTTTATTGACTTGGGCTTCAAATCGAGTTTATTATGTAATACAACAAACAAGTACTGACGCAAATGCAACAGCTTAAGCTTTTTGAATTTTTGGACTAGTTGCTTCTCCAATGAAACAACTTTCCAGAATTTAAAAAGCTCATCAAAATCCGCCATTTCGTTTTCAAGCTACAGCAATTTAAAAACATTATTAAAATTGTTTTTTTTTTTCGTTTTCTTTTTTGGTAAGCAGTTTAGTTTCAACTTGTAAAATAGTTATGGATTCAAAGGTATAATCTACTTCCAAACTTATATTGTGGCTACTGCCTACACATCGCCTGGCATAGTCAATGATCAGGTTTAGCCTTGTATGGAACTCATTTAGTTCATTTATACTTACATGTTTTTCTCAGAGGATAAAATTGATATATGGTGTCGTTATAACAGGAAAGAGTAAATGAAGAAAGATATTTTCTGACATTATTTAATAATTAAAATTTCTGTCGAAAATAACTTACAAAAAATAACGCCGAAAATCACACAATAAAAATAAGCTGACTATTTTGCGTTAGCTTTGGTTTGGGTTAACTAGCTGCTGTTAATTTCGATTGATAGGAAAGCATCTGAGCCATAAATATGTGAATGCCGCTAAAGAGGATATCAAATTTAAATGAAAATGAATGCATAAAATATGCAGTCCTGGATAATTAGATATTCCACGTGTTCATCAGAGTAATTACGGCCCATATATCAAAACTTACCATTTAGAACGTGCACTCTGACACTAGCGACATCTGCATTGGACGGGCTGCAAGAATACTTTCCGGAGTCCGATATGTCAGCGTGTTGAATTAATAGGAAACTTGTTGTTACCTCACCCTTCTCTGTAATGACACTTACGCCGCCACGGCTCGAATCATAACTTATTACCTGCAAAAAAAATATGTTTTTAGCTGGATTTAATTTAATTTCAAGTAGAAATCAATCTTTTATTTAAAAGTAGGGGAACATAGGGTAATGAAACAATAAAATAGTGATAACTTGCATTCAAATTTATTTTGCACTTTAGCACTGAATTTGAACAATTTTATGTACCTATATTAAGTATCGGACGACCATGCATCCTATTTGGGGCTACAATCAAGGCATGTAGAAATAAGGCAGCATTTTCTGTGCACATTTACTTATTGTTTTATTAGAAAGTATTATAAACATTAACAAACAATATTGTAAATGTCTGTAAAATAATGTATATGTGTACGTAATCATATTATACTGTTACTTAGAGCTGTAGTTTAGGCGATATAATGTTTGTGTTCTAAGCGATAAGTAGTGTTCTAAAAACGTCCTTCAGACTTTGCTACTTATAAGTCTGAATAATGTTATAACGTTTCAGGCTTTCTAGAACCTGCATGTGGAAAATTCAACTACCGGTATCACAACGACTTTTTAATAGCGTCAAAATTATAGCAGTCTGATTTTGTGGACATGGTCCCACAGGGCATCGTTAAATTATTTACCAACTAATTTACCAGCGAATATTTATTAATTTGGCTGCAGCTTATTAGAAAGTCGTTTAAACTTATTTATATAGGTAGATGCAGGTATTCAATTGATCTTCTTCCAGATTTCAACCTGATAAGTAGTCATGTCAAGTGCTTGTTTTAGGAAAGAAATTTCAAGAAACTCAATAGCTATAAATTAATTGCAAGAATGAGACTACTTCGAATTCGGCAAGTTTTGAGAATGCTAGTGAATATACCTATTTTTTGTGTAGTTACTCTTGCTGTAGCATGCCAAATATTATTAGCAAAATTCATATATAATATCGGTTATTAAAAATATATTGCAATCGACTTACATTGTTTAAAATATAACTATAACTCTTTTAGCTGTTGCGTATCCGGCTCTTAACCTACATTTTTTATCATTAAACTAACATTTCACTTCACGCATGGCCCTCCGCTCGCTTCGCTCGTTACGGGAGCTCAACGTTCAGGAACAAACCAGAACTAATCCAAGACATACCCAAAATCATGAAAAAAAATGCAGTACGTCAATCCACTTTTACCCCTTTTCCAACAGCGACTCGCACAGACAACTATTTACAGGTAGTATTTGCACTTAAATCCAATCAGGGAGCAGCAGTAAGATATTAACACCGGGTTGAAGGGAAAATGTTTAATTTTCCATCATTCGCTCATTCTCCCTGGAATCTGGAAATGGTGAGAGGGTGGCCTTGAAAGGCCACGGCACTTAGGCCCCATTGGACCCCCTGTGCGTCCTCTCCAGGTCAACCAATCCATCTAGGCCATCGTCCAGCCTAGTGTTGTAAAAAAGGCGGCGATGTTGCCCGAGGAGGCTGTTCTAGGAAAAGCCATGGTTGGCCATCGTTCTCCCAAAATGGATTCCCTTAGTTCGGAAACAGCGTCGCAATCGCAGAGCACATGCTCTACTGTTTCGTCCTCCTGTTCACAGCCTCTGCATATAGGTGTCTCGCATAATCTCATTGTGTGGAGATGTTTCCTTAGCTGGCAGTGTCCATTCAGAATCCCCACCATGAGTCGTAGGGTCTTCCTTGACATATCCAGGTATGCTTTTGCTGCAGACTCATTAGAGTAGCTTAAAAACTCCCTGGCCAGTCGGCAGTTAGTTGTTTCGTCCCATCTTGCCCTAAAGTCTTCATGGGTGATCCTTTTTATCATATGTATCGTCGTCGCGACAGGTAGGTTTGAAGGGCCGGCTCCGATAATGTTTGAATCGGCTGCAACGGTCTCCCTAGACGCAATTGTTGTAGAATATAACCAGTGATCCATGTGTGTTAAAAGTCCCTTAGCAAAATAGCTTCTGTAGACATCTTAAAGTTCTGAATAATAAAATGTCAAAATTTGGCAATCTGAAATGGTATTTGTTGGCAGAAAAATAAGTTTGATATTGCACAGTGAAATTTTGGGGCGCAATCTCGTATTATCTAGAAACGAACACTCTCTTATTCTGCCCCTACAACTTAGCATCAAATTTGTGTAACTACTTTGTCATAACATTGTCAAAAAGGAAATTGGGCGCCTCCCAGATGCGTGTTTCTGAGTATAATTATTAGCGGAGTTCCCCTTTGCTCTTGTAGGTTGCGTAGCTTAGATGGAATAATGACTCACTTAATTCGAAACAAACTGTACGTATATCGGTCTCCAGGTTTGATATACAGGAAGATGTGCACTTAGAATGACAACTCTCTTTGAATACAATTTACCAGAATAGCGTAAAACGCATGACCATTCGATAAGTACTGACCGGACTCGACCTATTTGGTTCCCTTGAAACAATTTTAGGTTCCCTTGAAAGTACTTTTAGTTTATGTTAGATTCGTTTAATTTATACTGGCAGGTTTTAATTTAATTTCACTTTGATTTATGGTTTACTTTACTTTTCACTGACGTAACTTTAGGGGCGTTTTGAACTTTGTTGAAAGATTACTGATTGTTTTTAAAACATGTTTAGATAATAATCATAACATTTTATCATTCAAAGTCAAGTTCAAATTTTAGACTGAGTGTTCTTTTTTAGTGAATACGATTTATTTTACACATGCCCTCGTCCAACTAGCATTGGTCCCCAATGCAAAACATCTTTTACGGTTAAAAAGTTCAAAAAGAAAAGAATCTCCTTAATAAATAAAGATTTGTTAGTGATTGCCAAATTAAAAAACTCTGTTATTTTAGAGACGATCAAAAACTCATTTTTGACGAGTATGTTTAAAGGAGTGGAACCCCCTAAATAATAACGAGTTGTCCTCAATGTTCGAATAGTCATACAGTTCCGTCCCTACTTAAATCTAAGTTATGTTTGAGCACTTTAAACTTTCTTGTCTATGGCCTAGTTCGGTCCTGGATTTCAGCCAAATGGTCTCGATCTACGTCCTTACTCAATTCAGAATCTTTGTCGGTCTCGTTTTGGTTGCTGTGTATATCAGGACTGCATCGCTAGTGAATAGTGAGTGCTCCATGTACAGGTTGATCCCCTATAATGTCGCCCCACTTTAACTTTTTATTTTAAGTGTTTCAAAAAAATTAAAAATATGGTTATAAAAATACTTTTTTTCTGCGTATAAAAAATATTGGAAAAATGATCAGTATACAGGGAAAAACAAAAAGTTATTTTTTTTTCAATGGAACACCCTATATATGAATTTATTTTTCGATTCCTCGTAAAATTTTAAGCATATTTTATGTATGATGTGAGAGTTAGTAGTTTCACAGCTATAAACAGTTGAAAATCGGTATTTTGGCTACTTTTTACCTTGGTAGCAAGAAGATCATTAGAGATGGAGTAAAATGAAATTCACATTCCTATCTTAGCTTTTCAAGAGCTATCTGATGATGCTAACTTTTTGTACCTACAGAGGTACCAGATTTGGTACCCATGGTACCGCCTGCCAGTTAGTACCGTCAGATAGCTCTTGAAAAGTTAAGATAGGAATGTGAAATTTATTTTACTCCATCTCTAATGATCTTCTTGCTACCAAGGCGAAAAGTAGCCAAAGTACCGATTTTCAACTGTTTATAGCTGTGGAACTACTAACTTTAGAGGCATAACATCATACATAAAATATGCTTGGACTTTTACAAGGAATCGAAAAATAAGTTCATATATAGGGTGTTCCATTGAAAAAAAAA
>MU181947.1:263661-274495 GCA_016904865.1 Pissodes strobi
AAACCAAAATGGAACATTGTTATTAAATTATTATAAACAGTATATCTTTTTATACTTTAGTAATATATCCATATTTTCATATTATTGTTATCCGGAATTGAAATATTGAATTATTCTAATTTTTCGTACAGTTATGTTTAAAAATACGTCTAACATTAATTCGTCGTTATACTTTAACACTTTATGATGTGTGATCGTCATATTGTTGAATCAGCATGTTGCAATTTCTCGAAACTTGAAGGTCTCCGACGGTAACGTCATTGTTGTTGGATTTTGTATTAAACATAATAACAAAAATTGGCATCTATACTTGTTCTACCTTGACAAAGATTGCTAACTGTTTGTGATTATGTAACATTGATATCTTGATTTCATTGATAGTAAACATTGCCGGGATTGTTTAGAACAATAACAGTAGATATTTAATACATATATGGGGTATTTATACTGACGTCAATTCTATTAGATTTACTGATGATAAAATTCGAATATCAGTATTTTTAATTACTATTATCCATCCTAGAGTACGGCCATTATCTTTTGCGAGGTTGATGCTGCTGATTGAAGGGTTGTGTGGATTTAGAATTGTATGTACTGTACGACTGTAATTTTTCTCATTAAATCCATGATTATTTAGTCTATCTTTATGTTGGCATATTCTTATAGTAGGTCTAAGTTTTCTTCTATCCATACATGCTATTTATTTTGTTATTTATATGTTTCTATACTTTAAGGGCATCTCGGCCACATGCCTGCGGTGTTCCGGACTATCCAGATTCCGGGTCGCCGACGAGACGCACAGCTCTCTTCTGATATAATCCCTTACTTATGTTGGCTTATTTTTAATCTTTTGCAGTTTTATCTATTTCTACGCAGTGCAACTATCTCTATGAATTGTATCGATTGATACTTTTGTGGAGTATTTTCTCAAATTTTTCCTCCTATCTATAACTTTTAACTTATTTTCCTTTATTTCTATTACTACTCTAGTTTACTATCTTCCCATATACTGTCTGCTTTACCTTATAACTCTATATATACATCTATACATATGTATACCTATGTGGATTCCAATTTCATCTCCTAGGTCGTCATGTTGCCCAAGTGTCTGTTATGATCTTCCCTATAAGGTACTTCTCTGCGACAGTTGGCTACAACATTCCCTATATGGCCTGTATTTGCTTTCTAGCGTCTCTTTTATTTTAGTTCAATATTATTATATAATTCTCGTACTCTTAATACTATAACTCTTTATTTTATCTTATAATTTAATGGCTATGTGTTTTCTCCGTGACTTTCTCAATATGGTACTGTCGATAAACACTTCCATTTAGAATTATAACCTTTTACTCCAGTTGCTTATCTCTCAATTTCCCCTTTTGCTTCTCTAATGCCTACGTGTTTTTACAATGATTTCCCCAATGAGGTACCTGTCATTGATACTTGCATTGAAAATTATAATTTTTTCTAGCTATTTATACCTCCCTGAACCTTCTTTGGACGTCTACATGTTTGCATTATGATTTTCTCTATTATCTTAGATACTTATCATCAACATTCGCGTTCCAAATTCCATTTTCATATTCATAACATATTTGACCTATTTTTTACTATTTCTATTCCCTAATTTCCTATATTTAGTTGCTTAGTTTCTGATTTCTTCTTGGTGCCTGGTTCCTTTGTACTTTTTTAGTTTTTGGTTACTTTTTCCTTAAATTTTTGGGTTTCTTGTGTTTTTTTTTAGTTTCTGGTTGCTTCTTAATTACTTAGTTCGGTTTTTTTAGTTTTTTAAATTTTTTCCTTGGTTTCTTCCATTTCTGGTCCAGTTCGTCGTGTCCCCTAATGTATTGTATCTTTATAGTTGCTGCTTTCTTCTCAAACTCAAGCAGCTTTCTTCTAGTTACTGTTACTGTATGTACCTTAGATAATAGTTTTATAAGACTTCAACTATGCTTTATTTCAAGGTCTTTGTGTTTCACCTATACGATTTTCCCAATAGGATACTTATCGTTAAACTTTCTAGTTTCTCATTTCTTCATTTTACTCCTCAATTTTTCACTTATTACAACGGCCAAGTGCTTTTGCTATGAGTTTCCTAATACGATACCTACCTCTAACACTTTGCGTTTAAAATTGTAACTCTATATTCTAGCTACATCTCCCTATATCTGCATAGACTGCTTATTTTTTCCTCGCATAAGGGTGATTTTTTCTTTTATCTAAGGTATGATACTTGTGTTTTAACATTAAATTGCTGAAAATTTTCTTCATCATTATGATCCTCTTGCTTTGTGATATTGGCAGGTGATTGGTCCATGGGTCCATCGTATGAGTGACCTTGAGCTTAATTTATTAGGTTGGTTTTTCTTATGCTTATTTTGCCATGTGATAGAGATTTGTTTATAACTCCGAGAGCAGTCAAGTTACTCCTGGAAGCAAAGCAACGAAATTCCGCTCGCAGAAAAGATTCACTCCCTCTGGAAGATGTGTGATGAACAACTCGAACTCACCAATCTCTGTAATCTTCATAGTGTTGATTGATGGTATCCTAAATCTGAAAAGAAGCTGGTACAGAAATTAACCGCATGGATCCCAATGGCAATAAAGTGTGTTTGGAGATTTATTTAAATCTGACGAAAGAAAAAAAAATTGACTGACCCTGTATGTCATGGTACCCAGCAAACAAAACAGTACTTGTCAAAAATGGCTTAGAAAAAAAGAAAGATATACTTGTTATGTGTACGGGGTCAGAATAGCGTTACTTGTAGAAAAGGCACTTCCACCATGTGACTTCACTGCATATAAATATCTGAAACGCCGGGGTCAGAACGGCGGCTCCCAATGAACGGCACTAGAGATGAGAACGGCAGCCTCCAAAGATTATCTCGTTGACGAGTCCATGGTCCCACGTCCTATGTACGTAGATCAGAACGGCAGCATCCAGCACGTCAATGAGGCTTCTCCCTTGAAATAATTTGCTAGTAACCTTAGAAGTACTTAGTTTACGTTAGATTTTATGAGCGTTGATTAGTTTAATTTATACTGATATGCTTTAATATAGGTTCACTTTGATTTAGGGTTCAGTTTACTTTTTATTTTACTTTTGACTGACGTAACTTTAGGAGCGTTTTGAACTTGTTACCTAGAAAGCGTTTGCTTTAATTAAAAGGTACTACTTGACCAGATGACCAAGATCGGAGGGTTTGTACTTGTTACCAGAGAAGCGTTTGCCTTAAATAAAAGGTACTACTTAACCAGATAAGTTGTCGTTTACTCGATTTGTACGTTCTTTTATGCTAAATTTTGTTGAAAGTTTACTAATTGTTTTTAAAATATATTTAGATAATAATCATAATATTTTATAATTCAATGTCAAGTATCAAGTTCAAACTTTAGACTGACTGTTCTTTTTTAGTAAATACGATTTAGTTTACAATGTCTTCTGTTATACACGCCTTTTTATTGGATATCTACTATCAAGGTATGTGTTTCTGTTGCCAATGCACGATAGTAAGGACATGTCTGGTTAGCTAGAATTATGTGCTCTAGTTAGCGCTTCGAGTGTTACAAAAGCAATTAAAATCATCTTTATCCACAGAAAGTTGCTCGGCTTTGGAAAACTCTCTCTTTTTTGTTTATACAAATTTCTAAGCTCTTCTTCATTTTGTGAAATGTGGTCACTTGAGTGGTGCCAATTTTAAATTTTTTAACCAGTTCCCTTGTACTCAAATCAGTTTTTATTTTCATCGAGTATATTAAATTTTTCTTTCATAGAGAAAACGTTTACTTTTCTCGTCATACTACAAGTATTTAATGATAACCGGTAAAACTTCAAAGTAAGACTGCAGTTAAAAAAAGGCTAAGCGTAATATTATCTAGGCCGTCCATAAGGTATAAATTATATAGCTCATTTATCATAAAGCAATTTGTGTCATTATATATTATTGAGGGTGATTTTAGCATTGCTGTATATTGGGAAATTCCAATGATGAGTGCCTGCGGTCGTTTTTGGGAAGGGTCGGTAGAAACAGGTGCAGGACAATTAAATTTCAGTTTGTAAACTTGGGGAAATTCAGAATCGATCGCTATAAGCAGATGGTCGTTTTTATGAATGTGGGTACTAACAGGGGTTTCACTCTATTAGACCCAATAACTTGTAAGTTTCCTAGAATTTCATATAGATATCCTTAAATAGAATTTATTATTCTCATGTTCTTTTCAATTTGTATACCAGAAAACTTGTATATAAAAATAAATATAAATAAATATGTTGTAACTGACAACATGCCACATTAGTTTCCTTTAAGGGAGGCAAGATTGCTTAGACTGTTGCAGCAGAGACTTAGCTCCCCCAGCAAGTAGCAGCTATCTTAAATTTAAAGGTCTTCTACTAAAACCTTGCTTCTAAGAACCGAGAAACTTCATTTAATTTGTCTTACATTATGATTTTATCATCCTAATCTTAACTTTGTACTGAGGGTTTTTCAAATCAGAATTTTAAGTTTTATATTTTTTATGGTATACCTACATAATTTCTGCAGCAATTTGAGGATCATAATGTTGTCGCATTTAGTTATCGTGGCGCTACGCCTTGGATAGTGTGCAGGTTATATAGGATCGATCTACGTCAGGTGGGAAGAAATAATAAAGAAGGCACTTTGGTAAAACAAAAACAACCTCTATTGGTCAAAGACTTAATGAGTTTCACGATACTCGATGACTAAAACACGCATGTGTTTTCGGTTGAGGTTTGGTTTCAATTGTTTATAGAGCCCAGTCCTGTATAAGTTCTTTTGGAGCGGTGTTGTGTTTTCATTTATAATTAGGTTTGGTTGTTTCATGACATAATTATTTAGGTTCATGATTTATCTTAATATCACTCAGAACTTTAGGGCACTATAAAAGTTTAACTTTAAAAGTCACTTGACTTAGAATATAGACAGGTCAGTACTTTAGTACTGTTTAAGCAGGCATCCCTCAAGAAATACGTTTCTGTAAACTGCACTTCCCGAGTTGAGTCTGAAGATTAGGATATGGTTAGAGCCCTACTACGCCCCTGTTTACACTTGGAGTTCTCTCACGATTTCTACCAGTTTTTTTATAAATTAACTTGAATGTTTAGATAATATTTTTCTAGTTCAAGTTCAAACTTAAGATAGGGTGATAATTAATAAGTAGTTTAAATGTTTCTAGTAGTTTACAATATGACGAATTTGTTCCACATAGCGAATAAATGAAAATAAATAAAAATAGTTAAATTATTTGCACCCTAGGACTGAAATTAGACAAATTGAAGTAGCGCTGATGGTAAATATTTACCACCAAAAAAAAACATGATTAAATAATTTTAGAGAATGTGTATAATCTACGAGAAACTGCTCATGCATAGTTAATACATACATTAAGCAAGTGTGTGTGTGTGTGTGTGTGTGTTTAATTTGGCTCTTTTATGATTTCGAAGGGAGACCAATTTTTTATTCTGGACTAAGTCGAACAACCTAATTTAGAAAATTATTTGCTGATATGCCTGCAAATAAATCAACTATACTCGACGCGCCGAACAGATTCACCAAACACGGAAAACACGGATATAATAATTCTTCTTATTTTATGATTCCATTGATTCTAAACATAGGAACTTTGATTAACACACTCTATTTTTACTTTTTGTATTATGGATAAGAAAAATCGAAATGAAAAACAAAACATTGGGTGGATTCAATCATAAAATAAGACGAATTGTTTCCGCGATGTTGAACGGAGTTGGTCTCATATAGGATATAAGAATTGACAATTGTGACATCGACAAAAATAATAGAATAACTTTAGCCACCATCTTCGTGATTTGGATGCTACGTTAAAGTAAGAGTGAAAGTGATCGAAGAAATCAAATCCACCCATATGCTAATTGTAGTCGTCTGTAAGTATGATTCGTGCTAGCCACTACAGAATATTTTTTGAATATATCCTTCCACTTGTTCACTGTAAGAAAAGTAGTACTTACAGAATCTGATTATTCTGCTGTCTTCAAGCATTTGTTCGCAACCAGAAACTCAGTTGGAAAGTTTTTTCTATGAGTCGATAGTGTACTACATGCAAAAATATTTAAGAGAAGCTTATCAAGAAGTTATCAAAGTAATGCCTCGAAATGGCAGTGTAAGCTCCAAAACCGTTTTTTCACCCGGTAGACCCACCTCATAACTTCTTTTAACTTCATATAATGAAAAGTTTAAAAGGTAGACGGTTTAACTGGAAGCTAAATCTAACGCTTTGAATCCTCTATTAATGGGTTTTGGGGCATATATTACTTGAGTTGAGTTCCACCCTTGAAAGCAACCATGCTTTCTTCAACCCATAATCATAAAAATTCAAAAAACTGTTTTGATAACTGGTTTACCATAGACCTTATTTTATAAAATTAGTCGAAATTATCGTCTACTCTCTTCGACATCGAAGATGTAGATGGCATAAAATTTTTAAAATATTTTCAATGCCATATCTGGAATTCTTGAGCAATGAAACTTCTGATCTAATGACCAATATGAACGTAAAGTTGGCAAGGAGTGGAAACCCATAATAATTAAAATGCCCAAGAATGCCTTTACCTCTTCTAAGGTCAAATCAAGAAAAGTACCTCTTTGTAATGCGTATCGGCTTGATTCGGACACAATTAGATCGAGGAAACTACGCCGAAAAGCATCAGAAATATTTTAGTCAGTGAATCTCCTTCTACCACGTTTCGGTTAGCGGATTCAAAGAAGCTCATTGCCTCGAAAAGGTGAGGAAAAAAATATTTTTTTAAACATTTAAAGTCTTCTTTTTTGTTGATTCATTGTTGTTGCTGATCCAGTTCGGAATTCTTTTACATTATATGGCGTTTTTCTTCAAATCTCCTCTCTAATAAATTTTCTAATTTATATGGTACTTTTTCAAAAGTTATTTTTTTTATGGTAGTGGCACACACACTAAAGGGAGATCCTATGGCGCTAGACGAGCGGTGTGTGTGTGCGAAGATGTTGATTGACACGGTTCTTGAATATTTATAGGTTGTAATTAGTGGGAAACAGATGTCCTGGAAGTGAGTTCCACAGTGATGCAGTGCGCCAGGCAAAGGAGTTCTGGTAAAGCGATGCTCTAGGTATTTCTAGTTGTACAACGAACTGGGGCGCTCCTGCCGTCTGTCTGGACTGTCTGACAGCAGTTGCCAGGGGCGGGATGATGCAGGATAAATCCTAAGAACATATGCCGTGAAAGTATCTGTAAAACAGAGACATATCGGCCACATGTCTGCCATGTTCCAGACTATCCAACTTCTGAATGGAATCCAGCAGTTTTAGGGTATGCTTTGGTGCGGCACCCCAGATACGTGAGGAATATTCTAAGCACGGTCTTATTTGCGCTCTGTACAGCAAGAGCAATTGCTGCGGTGTATAGAGTTTTTTTGTTGCGAAATAGCTCACCAAGCTTCTGGGAGGCTGATTTTGCCATGTTAGCAACATGGTCATGCCATGACATATTGCTGTTGACCGAGACACCTAGCAGCCCGACTGACGAGAATGAAGGAATGGTCGATCCTGCCATAATGATGTCAGGGCCCGCTGTGTTGGCCTTCTTAGTAAACGTTGCTGCTTGGGTCCTTGCTGCATTGAACTGGACCAAATTTCGGTCGCCACAAGTTTGAACTTTTTCAGGTCTTGATTAATTGCTGTAATCTGCTCCTGTCTGCGGTGATGAGTCTCAGTCGCTGGAAAGGAATTTTCTGATCTAAAGTGGGAGACAAGGGTACTGTCATCTGCAAAACTGTAAACAGGATTATTCGTTTCGATCAGCAGGTCATTAATATAGATGAGGAACAGAGTTGGTGAAAGTATTGCACCCTGAGGCACGCCCGCATTGATGGTGAATGTGTCCGAGATACGTACATCGACTGCCAGGAAACTGGCCAGCCAGGTGCAGAGAGAGGCGGGCAGTCCCAAGGACGGCAGTTTGTTGAGCAGTCCGTCATGCCAAACTCTATCGAATGCCTTTCAAATATCCAACGCAACTGCTCGAGACTCTCCGTAGTTTTCAATTGCTCTACTCCATATATGAGTGACATAGGCCAATATATCTCCTGTCGATCTCTTTTTGCGAAAGCCGTATTGATTATCGCTGATTATTCTGTTGCTCTCGAGGTACTTGAGTAGTTGCTGGTTGACTACACGTTCCATGATTTTGGAGATTATTGGAAGCAAGGCTATTGGGCGATAGTTTGAGGGCGTGATTTTCTTGCCTTTTTTTGGAACAGGTTGCACTCGAGAGACTTTTCATGAGGATGGGTAAATGCCTTTTCTGTACGAAAGAGAAAAGAGCCTGAAAAAACGAGTGTTAGTTCGTTGGCGCAGTTCTTTAGCACGATGGCAGGTATTCCGTCCGGTCCTGATGCCTTCTGCGTATCTAGTTCTTTAAGGTGAGAAAACTTGACTTCTGCCATGGTAGTGTTGATGTTCGGTATAGTGGGGAGAGTCTTGCCTTGTGGCACGTCTAAGGTAGAGTGCGTGAGTGCGATGAAAATATTTTGGCGAACATGTTTGCTTTTTTCTTGGATGTAGTCGCTGTGATGCCACGTTCGTCGGTCAAAGGTGGGAGAGGCGTTTTTGTAAAGTTGTTACTTACTGCCTTTGCTACCGACCGGAAGTTCCTGGAACCACTGGAGCATTGCAAAAGTTTATACCTGATCCTTTGATTGTGTTTGTCCTTAGTTTCGTCGATCACATGCTTGCACTCGTTTCTCGCTTCGATAAAATAATTGCGATTTTCAGCGGTCTGATTTTGCTGCCAGTACTTATAGGCTTGCTGTTTCCTTCCTACAGCTCTTTCGCATCTTTTGTAGAACCAGGGCTTTCGTTTGATGGTAACTTGACGGAATTTGGGATGTATGCTTCCATTCCTGAGGAGATTACTTGCATGATCTCTTCTCAGCAGTCCGACGGGTCGTCAGTGGCAAAGCAGCCGTCGAGCCAAGGAAAATCTAGATAGAACTGCCTTAGATCGTCCCAGTTTGCAGAATTGTAATGCCAGATTTTGCGAGGCAATGATGGATCCTTCTGTATGGGTAGCAATTCCCAAACTGTTGTAATAAGTTTGTGGACGGAGGTACCTAACAGCGAACCAACTGTAACCTTGACTGGTCAGGATTGGTGGTCAGAAAAAGATCCAGGAGGGCGGCGAATTCGCCCCTCTCTGAGATTCGAGTTCGTTCGTCTACAAATTGAGTAAGCCCGCAGCTGATGGCAAATGCTTCAGCTTCTTTACCTTCGTGGTCGGTCTTGTTGTGATGTTTGAGCCAGTTGGTGTTGTGGGCATTGAAGTCTCCCAGAACGATTATATCTGAACTGGGGTGATCGACCTGTATTGGGTCAAAAGTGGTGGCTAGTGTTGAGAAAAAGCTTTGGTAGGCTCTATCGCTCGGAGGGCGTTAGAGACAACATATAAACTTGGTTAATCCCTTGGCGGTGAACTTGAGCCACATGACGTCAAGGTTGTTCGGTTCGAGTGTTTCCTCGCGGTGACATGAAAGGTCGCTTCGTACAAAAATGCATATTCCGAACTTATATATAAATCGGGTATGTAAATCGTAACTAGGATAGAGGTAGTTCACTGTTGTTGAAGAACATACTTGTGTTTCTGTAAGGGCTAATATGTGTGGTCTATTTGCTTGTAGATATTGGTGTACCGAATTTATGTTTGTATTTAGGCTTCTTATATTGCAGAAATCCATTCTAAATTGGTTCGGTGTCTTTGCTGTCTGAATTGCGGAATGAAGGGCTCCCAGGGCCTGGGTGGCCAGCGCCCGGAGATCCGAATGGCCGGGGAGTTTACTTCCGGAATATTTTAATCCTGGAAGCACCATCATGTCCATATAAAACCACTTAGCGCTCCCCAATTCTGGTGGGGTTGTCTTTCACCGGACGATGCCAGTAGGCTTATGCATCTACCACCTAGGGCCGCTTCCACTCGAAGCATTGGCCTCAGACTCATTCCTTTGGCGATCCCTAGTCTGACAGGGGTAAAAATGGGGTTTGTTGGATCACTCCCCAGTGATCACCTCCAGACTTTGTACTTTGGTGTTCTCCAGCCTGGAGGAGGACGATGGGATTTGATGGGCCACATCCTGTGGCAACTCGGAATGGTGGGGAATCACTCCCCGTAATCATACTGCTCTCACCAGTTTGACGTTCCTGCCAGCTAATACAATGCAGCCCTTCTTGTCACAAACTGTCATTGATCAGCTCCAGACTTTGTACTTTGGTGTTCTCCAGCCTGGGGGAGGAAGATGGGATTTGATGGGCCATATCCCATGGCAACTCGGAATGGCGGGGGCGTCACTCCCCGTAATCAAATTCCTCTCACCAGTTTGACGTTCCTGCCAGCCAATACAATACAGCCCCTTTTGTCTCAAACTATCATTGATCGGCTCCAGGCTGTACTTTGGTGTTCTCCAGCCTGGGGGTGGACGATGGAATTTGATATGCCATATCCCATGGCAACTCGAAATGGCGGAGGCGTCACTCCCCGTAATCAAACTGCTCCCACCAGTTTGACGTTCCTGCAAGCTAATACAATGCAGTCCCTCTTGTCGCAAACTGTCATTGATCGGCTCCAGACTGTACTTTGGTGTTCTCCAGCCTGGGGGACGACGATGGGATTTGATGGGCCATATCTCATGGCAACACGGAATGGCGGGGGCGTCACTCCCCGTAATCAAACTGCTCCCACCAGTTTGACATTCCTGCCAGCCACAATGCAGCCCTTCTTGTCACAAACTATCATTGATCAGCTCCAGACTTTGCAC
>MU181947.1:274505-354068 GCA_016904865.1 Pissodes strobi
CATATATGCGACGTTATATTCAAAGCAAACTTTTTCGACCGCAAAATCTGAGCAAAGAGTTGAATTACGTTCTTCAACTTTAATTAAAATGTTTAAATCACCCGTATGAATTTTCATCATGTATACATAGATAGAAAGACTCTCTCGTTTGTCCCATTTTATTCCTAAACGAATAAATTTAATTGCAGATTAAATATAGTATTCATTTTCCATTTATTATCATATAAACATATCTGCGAAAGGGTTTAAGATAGCGATTTTACAAACTAATCATAACCATTTCAGCATATTTGGAATTACTGAGAAAAATACAGTAATAAGATTAAGTAATAAATAATATCCGATCTCGTCTTCCTATCAAAAATCTAACATGTTACTCGTATTTTATTTCCGACTATATTCCATTGAAGGAGAACTAGTTTTAAAAAAATGGTTAAACATTCCGAAGTAACAGCGATTCATGTTCAGAAAGAAATAGCGTACCTTTAATTGACAGATTGTATCATCCTGGCGTCAATCATACAGTTGAATTACGTTGTTCAACATTAATTAAAATGTTAAAATAAAGTTTATTTCCTTTATCCTATTTTATTCCTAGAAAAATAAACTAAATTGAAGGTATAATATACTATTAATTTTCCTTTATGAAATAACAAAATGCAAAAAATACAAATAAATAATTTTATTTCGAACTAAGCCTTTAGAGACATTTGAATGAAGTCGGTATTCATAACAGAGGTAATTTGCCAAATCTAATAATGCATATTGTCTTAAGGTGCACGGGGGTCGCGCAAAAAAAGGTCAACATGAAATTTGCGCACAATTGTAAAATAAAAATTAGAAATTAAATTATAGTAATATGCATACTGTAAGTATAATAAAACTAAACATATGGGAAAGTTCCTATCTTCTTCTTCTTCTTCTTTTGGCCCTCTCACGTCCACTGCTGAACATAGGCCTCATCTAAGTTATGCCAAATCTTGTTATCCTGTGAAACCTGTAGCCAATTTCTACCGACTGTTACCCTTATGACATCTGACCGTCTCTTCTGTGGATGGCCTATAATTCTTTTTGATGCTCTAGGTCGCCATCATATGAGTCTGCTTATCCACTGTTCCGGAAGTTTTCTCGCGGTGTGTCCGGCCCATCTCCAGTTTTGTTTTGCAATTCTGTCCATGATGTCTATGACCTTTGTGCGACGTCTAATTTATGTGTTTATTATTCGATCCCTGAGACTTATGTCAAGCATTGATCGTTCCATAGCTCTCTGTGTTGTTTGAAGCTTGGTTGCGTTTTTTGAGTTAGTGCCATCGTCTCTGTTCCGTACGTCAGCACCGGTGTTTCTTGATTTCTGAGTAAGTGATTTAACATTCTGTAAGCATCCAAGCTTAACTCGCCTTGTTATCTCGGCAGTTTGATTGGGCATTCCTAGTTTGGTGAGCTGGCCGAGGCAAATGTATTCGTGTGCGTTTTCTATACGTTGTCCGTTTATTTAAAATTGTATTTGGCTGCATGACATAATTTTTGTTTTTCCGTAGTTCATCTGTAGTAGCCTTTGTTCGAGTTCAATTTCGCTTCCACTTATTATGACTATATCAAGCAAAGCAAAGCGCTGGTGGTTGAGGTATATACCATCTATTTTTATTTCCTCTTCTTCCCAATTCAATGTCTTAAATACGTTTTCTGGTGCCAATGTGAAAAGTTTGGGAGATATGGTGTCACGTTGTCTCACACCTCTTTCTAGTGGTATTTTTCTTGTCGATGTTGTTTCGTCTATTTTAACCTGCATGGTGGCATTTTTATAGATATCTTTTGACAGAGTGGTGTACCGGGAGTCTACTCTTGCGTTGTTTAGTGCCTCAAATATTGACCAGAATTCTATATGGAGTCGACAGCCTTTTTGAAGTCTACGAACCCCAGATGTAATGGTATGTTGTATTACTCGCATTTTTCGAACAATGTTCGTAAAACATGTAAGTGAGTAAGTGATCAATAGTAGCCCTTTCTAAATCCTGCTTGTTCGACCGGTTGGTAAAAGTCTACTGTGTTAGTGAATCTATTTGTGAGGATTTATGTAAACAGCTTATATAGATGGGATAATAGCCTGATTGGTCTATAGTTCTTTATGGCAGCGATATCGCCTTATTTAAATAGTATTATTACTTCTGCATTTTTCCAACTTGTTGGTATTTTGCCTTTAATGATACATTGATTGAATAGTACTTAAATGGCTTTAAGTAATAGGTATCCTCCCACTTTTAACATTTCTACTGTTATTCTGTCTTCTCCTGGGCAACGACCATTTTTCATATGTTGTAGAGATATGTGTAATTCATGAATAGTGACTTCAGATATTTCTTCAGAGTTGACATTTTGTATTGCTATTTCGGGTGCATTTAGTCTTGGATTTGGCATTTTTGACTCGTACAACTCAGTATAAAAATCTTAGATGACTTTTGAAATATCATTTTTCCATCTTTATCTTTTATTCGATGCATACATTGTTGTCCACTTGATAGTGTCCTTCTTAGTACTTTCATGTTTTTATTATTTTCAATTATATTATTTATTATTCTTATATTGTAGTTTCTGTTGTCTTTTCTGATTTCCCTTTTTATGGGTTTGTTAACGTGTCTATATTCATCAGCGTTCCTGTTCAAGTTTCGCCTCAAGGCTATTAGTTGTTTTGTTTCTTTGGTTATTTTCGTTTCTTTTAGTTTTGTTCGGGTAGCATATTTTTTCACTGCAGTTTGTACCAGTGGCGTAACTAGAAATGTCGGCGCCGGGGGGCAAACCTGGCACTGGCGCCTAAAACAAACCTATATTTTGTGTAATACGCAAATTAATAAAAAAATAATACATCATAATATTAAACGTATATTTGGATGTGTAAACATCTGCTAGGGCGATATGATATACAATTTTGCCATTCAAAATCGTTTTAAACGGATTTTAGACGATAAAAAAACATATTTTTAATTTATTTCGCAGTGCATTTGGATCCATAGCACAGCTTATTTTTGATGGACGGTTGAATTTAAAATGAATTTTCGCTTCAATATCCACGACAAATTCGTCCGAAGCCACGGCTATCGGCCTAAAAAAGTCCGAATTTTCGGATTTTTATAAAATTTTGCCATTTAAAATCGTCTTTAAACGGATTTTAGACGATAAAAAAGCATATTATTATTTTAAATTAAACGAACTGTCAAAAGTATTATTCAGATGCCCAGACGTTTAAAACAATATTGTCATAGCCCTCTCTTCTAAAATTTGAAAAAGTTGGTTATTGACTTTCCCAAATCAAAGGATGTCTGCCCACGATTACTAGGTGAATAAGCTGTTTCTATATGTTGATGTTATTCCTGGTGGCATTAGATTTTCGTGTCGAATTTGTGCATTGATTTAATCCACTCCGAAGCTGCCAATAAGTATTATTAAAGAATCCTAATATTATAAATGCGAATGTGTTTGTTTTTATTCTATGAACAAGCTAAAATGTATGGGTAACAGCCATAGCCCGTTGAAAATACCACTTCTCGTCCACTCACTGAAGTTAAGCAACGTCGGGCGTGGTTAGTACTTAGATGGGCGACCGCTTGGGAACACAACGTGCTGTTGCCATTTTTTACAACCGATGTCGTTATAGGATATGTTTACACATCAGTGTCTCGAGTACTAGCTAGACTCGCTAATTTTTTTTTATTTACAGAAGTATAAAATATATAAATGGCACCCAACCAACAGCTACATATATATTTAAATATAAACGCAAACTAAAAATCTGTAAACTCAATTAAACATTGGAGAGTCTTCGGTTTTTAATCGACGCAAATTGATCGATTATTTGATCAAAATAAACTTTTTTAAGCAAATTAATTTTCTATGCTTAGTATTGCTAAGCTATTTAGCGTCTCTGGCTAATTGTGCTTCTTAAATACGAATCTCTGAAAAACACATACTTTTTACGACCTATATTATCGGAATTTTTGTCTTTGAAGTCGCATACCGCCTTACGCAGCTTTTTTTACAAATTTGCATGTACCACATGCCGCCGGGCCGGTATATATCTTTTTTCTTCAAACGTCAGTAAATCCGTCATTACTCGACTGTGTAGGCGGCCGTGAAGTTTCATTTTTCCTCCGCCGGAGCTTTACTTTTCACTTTTCCGCCGGCGGAGGTAAAAGTGTTGTCATAGCAACATAGATACAATACAAACAGACAACAAAATAAGCGTCAACAACTCAAGATTTATTAAACTACAATTTGTATTTATCACTCAATTTGCGACTGCATTTCTAAAAATCAGTAATTTAGGAACAAATTGGTTATTATTTAATCGAACTTACTCAATAACTGCTTATCAATACGGAATTAAAACGCAATCGGATACGTAATCTTAAAAAAAAAATATTGTTGACAGTGTCCACTGACAGCTTTATGTTACATTACTATAGCAACAAACTGTGCCTATTCACCGAGACCGGTCTAAGCTGCCTTGCGAACCCACTTATCTTTAATAATAATTAGATATTTTTACTATTAAAAAGAAATGTTTTTGCATTAATTTGTCGACATTTGAAGAAAAAACAGCATATTTTATTTGGAGGAAAAGTTACTTTTCATGGCTTGCTCTCTATTACCAGCCTCACTCTGTTCGGCTGTTAAACACGAGCGCGCCATGAAAAGTATCACTTTTCCTCCATATAAAATAATATACTATTTCATTCCGCGTAGAATAAATAATAAATACCGTGGCACACAATGTACTGGTTGGATAAAAAGTTTGGGTTAAGTAGGGTCTTGATCTTTGATTGTATTATAGTTTAACTAATTTAGAAACTCAGTTTAGCTCATGAGTATTGTTAGCATTAGCGTATTTATAAATTCGGAGCAGCGGCGCCTAATTTCTCTTGGCGCCGAGGGGCCTTGCCCCCCCATGCCCACCCGGTAGCTACGCCACTTTGTACATCATTTGTGATCTCTTGGGATACGTCGTTTATGTTTAAATTTTCGAGAGCGTTCAGTGGTGTGATTTTGTGCTCTAGTACTTGTTGGTACATCTCTATTTTTGTTCTGATTGCATCCGTTGTTCCAGCAACGGAAAGTTCCTATAATAGCTAAACATATGGTTGAATTACTCAAACTTAAATCTACTTTCTACTCATACTCATATCAAAAGTCATATAAAAAGCTCGACGATCCTTCAGGAGTTCTGATATAATTATTACAATTGTTTCTTTCGTTTCGGGACGGAAAACCTCAACACCCTTATGCCTATGCTCTAACGATTTTGTCAGGTACTCATCATTCAACGACTTTTCAATAACTTATCCTACATAGTATTGGAAACTTTTTTTTGGACGGTATTTCAAGAACACCTAGAAATTAACGCTTTTTTGATCCAGAAAATCTATGTTATCGCCTCAGTCTTGAAAATTTTCTTTCATTTCAAAATTGTCTCCTTCACTGTTGCTACTGCTTATATTTTTATTATTTTTTTCTTTTCCCAGAAACTTTTTTGGTTGTTAACTGTATCTGCTCTTGCAATTTTTTCTCTAGCCTCTCTTAGCGCTATCACACTTTTGCCCCCGTTGCAATTCGCCTTTTCATTTTGGACCTCTGTTTGTATGCTGTTTAACTGTGTCAAGTAGAAGATCCAGGAATGAAACGTTACTTTGCACAATTGCGAAAAAAGGAGCGATACTTGGTCCAGCTTCTAATATGTCAGCATTATCATTGTCAGCCGTATTCTTTTCTCCAGTATAGCAACAATATTTTTAGCACAGATATTGCCATCGATTGTCGATATCAGAGTGGAATTTTTCTTACTGGATGACGTCAATATTGAAAAAATATATAGCGGCTCTGTAAAAGTAATTTTGAATTGTGTCTGGTTTTAAGGCCTGCCATACATCTTGTACTGCCTATGAAAACTTATTTTTGGAGAGGTTTTATCCAGCAATATGTCTCTGCGCCATGCCACGAGTTTGACATCCCAATTAATTTTAAAAGCTTTGAATACAGCCAAGTTAAGTGACGAAAGAAGGTGTGATGTGTGTAGTGGTAGCTTGAGTATTGTTACATTATTGTCTTTAGCCACTTTAGTTTACATGTAGTTAATAAGCAGTACAGGTCTCTGAGGACATATAGCAGAAATAAAGGTATTTTGCAAGTATTTTAGAAATGTGTCAGTTTACATCCATCCGATGGTCCATGCTCGCTGCAAGACGATCTCAAGGCTATCATCTCTATTTGCCATCCACTCATGCTCGATGTATTTTCCTTTGAAAATTATGGTTAAGGGAGATTTCACTTCTGCGGCCTAACTGTTGCAAGATTTGTCACGTTTCTTTTTCCTGGACTACTTATTATGCGTTGACAAAGTGACCTTTCCCTTTGACAGCTTTTCTCTTCGAGGTATTCAACGAGAGGCGGATCTATTCAAAGTTCCATATATTGAGGACGTTTTATACATAGACTTATTAACAAAAATATTTACACACATCCAATATATAAATAATGAATGAACTGAGAGCACCTTACATTTTACAAACAAATTTCTACAGGAAGAGGTATGGGAGACACCCGCAATGACCCTAATAATTTTCTTCTGCGCAATAAATACATCTGAGACCATAGATGCACCCCAGAAACAAATGTCATACGCTAGTATAAAGCTATAATAAAGGGACAATAACTGCTCAATATTAAGTACATGGCGCAAGATTCTCACCTGATAACACACCTGATTAAGCCTTCCAAATAAGGCTTCACAGTGCAGTCGCCGGGATAGAAAACTAACAAAAAACTGCCGAATTACCGTACGAAATATTCTCACTATTTATATTTAATGATGGAGGGTCAACCAGAGGTCTTTGAGGCATTCTAAATATTAATGCTTGTATTTTTTCTGTAGTTAGATGTAAGTCATTGCCAATGTATGGTTACACTTTTCCATAAGTTGCTCCTGAGTTTTACCAGAAACCATGACAGTAGTATCGTCTGCATACATCGTTAAATGAAAATCCGCAGCTATGCTAACTATGATATTAACGTATATTATAAATAAAAGGGGTCCTAAAATTGAGCCTTAAGGCACACCCGAACGAACAGTCTTATATGATGAACTTGCATCTTGTCTACTATTACTAGACAAATAGTCAAGAGAAACATACTGAACTCTGTCACTCAAGAATGAATTCAGCCAACACAGCGGTTTACCCCGGATCCCATAGTCTTCCAATTTGGACAGAAATAAATTAGTATTGACACAATCAAACGCTCTTGAAAGGTCAAGAAAAACAGCCACTGTACACTCTACCTTATCAACCCTGTCCAGAATTTTATCATAGAATTCCTGAATGACAGTATTTGTAGATTTTCCAGGTAAGAAACCATGCTGATTATCATTAGTTAAATTAAATTTTAATAAAAACTTGAAAAATTGAACTAGGAAAGCATATGAAAAAATTTTCGAAAATGAAGACGACACCACCACCGGTCTATAGTTCTTCATCAATTCAGGATCACCTTTCTTAAAGATAGGAACAACTTTTCCTGCTTTCAGCCGACTAGGGAATTGACCGGCAGAAAAACTAAGATTTATTAAGAAGGCTAATGGCTTACTCAAATAACACATGAACTTTTTAAAAAGACAAAGCGGAATTCCAGCAAAACCAGATGACCATTTATTTTTTATTCTAGACCTGATTAAATATTCAACCTCGTCTTCTGTAACGGGCTTCAGAAAGAAACTGTTATAGTTCTTTTTAACAAAATTAGAAAAATCGTGAGTTGATAGATTATTTCTCTCAATTGACTGAACAATCATCAGTGGCTCATTAATAAAAAAATCATTAAAAGTTTCACAAATTTTGTCATAGTCTTTAACTTGTTTATTATCTACGTTAATTATTAGTTTTATTGGAGACCTTACCAGTCAAGAGAGAAACAATCCCCCAAGCCATGCTCCCAGGAATCTCCGAAAAAAAAATTTTGGTCTGAAAATACTCCCTCTTCGTAGTTTTCATCAGCTTGTGATGTCGTGTCTTAGATGTGGATTTCATTTCTGGATAGTGCTTATATAAAAAAAAATTAATCCATCAGATTTGCACTAGATTTTTTCACAGAATCATCAACCCATTGCTTATCATTAGGTCTTCTCCCCAGACGAACTTTGACGGGAAAATTTTGATTAAAAATATTCATAAAATGATCAAAAAAAAAAGTTAAAATATTTATCCACTTCGTCCAAAGTATACAAATCACTCCAGTCCACATTACTCAATTCGGACTGAAAGTTTTCCATGGCTGTAGCAGAAAAATTCCTAGACTGATGTGTATAAGCCAATGCATGATTTTCCGAAAAAATCCTACATTCAGATAGAATTGAACGGTGGTCAGAAAAGGTATTGTCTATTACTACATTAAAATTCAATTTACCGGTAACATTGATACTCGTCGAAAGAATGACATTATGACAGCGCACTGTAAGTTGAATGTAACAAAAAATTCATTGCGCTGTTTGGACGTTACATTATTTAATTCACTGTCAAATAATCTTAAGGTTTGTTCATGTGTTAACATATGAAGACAACAGGGGAAAACGATTTAAGCCACATTTCTTATGGGAAACCTTTTTATTATTGATTTAACAGAAAATTTTATTCTTGATAAAAGTTAGTGCTTGGAAAAAAACTAATTTTGACAATGCTAAATTAAGGATAAGTTATATAGGGTATTTACATAATACGAAAATGATGGTTAAAAAAGAAAAATTTTGGAATATCGGAAAACCTTCTACAGAAAAAAATGAAGCTCCTATTAAGATAAAAATAAAAGTCAAATAATATTTTTTTCAAAAGAAGTGCATCGTTGCTGAAAAAGATAAGGACAAAATTAAGAAAAAGAGGTTTTTTTTTCAATAATTGACATGAATTTTCTCCATAACGGTGCACTTTTGAAAAAAATGGTATTTGACTTTTTTTTATCTTAATAGGAGCTTTATTTTCTCTGTAGAAAGTTTTTCGATATTCGCAAGTTTTTGTTTTTTTAGCCATCATTTTTGTATGTTTTAAGTACCCTGTATAACTTATCCTTAATTCAACTTTGTCAAAATTAGTTTTTTTCCAAGCACCAACTTTTATCAAGAATAAAATTTTCTGTGAAATCAATAATAAAAAATTTTCCCATAAGAAATGTGACTTAGATCATTTTTCCCCTGTACCCTTCATATTTAAGCGGAGGTTGAAGCAATTGCTAGTCTCTAAATCTATAATATATTTTCTCGATGAATTTATTAATAATCAATAATCGTTGATTGTTTAATGTTAATTGTTATTTATTTGTAACATAGCTTTATTATTTTTTTTATACTGACGATGTCTATACATTTTCTCAAATGTCTTTGATGATAAAGTATTATTATTATTATTATTATTTTTATTATTATTATTATTATTATATATGGGAGGTATTTCGTTAAGTTTCAAGTCACCTAAGGTTGCCTGTAATAACTTGAATTAATCCCCAATAGCAAATGGATCCTTTATTTTTTTACGAGCAAACTCCACAGCTTGTTTTTATAGAGAAATTATGTAGCACTTTGAAGGTTGTGAACCAATCAAACCAGGAAATATTGTCTTTAAATGGGGTTTTTGGTTCATTTTGAAAATAAATTGGGATACCAAAAGAATAACTTCTTTGCGCGATAGGCCAAAGCCCCATCGCTCTAATGTTCGGAGAATATCAGCTAATATTGGTTCTTGTTCAAGTGGTATGGCGAGGATTTTACCCAGCGACCGACTCTTAGTACCAGTTTTTTTCCAGCTTTGTGATCGCAACATACTTTAAGGTATTCGATATTTCCATGAAGCGCCATGAATAGTCCGCATATCTCTATTTACTACTGTTCATATTTAATTATGCCCAGGGCATGATCGGCAAGACAGGGCAAGATCGGACTTAAAATATTTCTGTTTACGCATAACAATTTCGAACTTTCCATTAATGCAGTAGGATCGGATGTTTGTGAAAATTGAAGAATATAATAACTTAGGTTATGCTTTGTACGCATTTGAGGTAACAACTGAGTAAAGAAATAGTAAAAATGTGCACCTACCTCCAATACGAATTAATTTTCCTGCGGGGCAACACCTAAGAGCTAGATTTAGTCCAAGTAACACACTAAATCTAAAAATATAAACAACCTAAAATATTTGCATGTAACTACGCTCAAACTATTGCATCATCGAACTGATTCGCAAAGCACACTTATACACTATCGGTGGTGTGAATCCAAGGCGTAGCCTGCAGCGTGCATAGTCGGTCCTTCCCCAGATCCTATCTTACCCCGACGCACCTTATTACATAAAATATTATAAGGAAAACAATTATTGACATACCGTACAAGCCTGCGCTCAATGTTTAAGGTGTTAAAATTAGTGTAACAACTCTCATCTCATCAGCTCTCCAAAGTCAATTCAAGAACATAGGTCTACTTTATCATTCGTGATGTTTCACAAAATTTTTATGTCGTCTGGTTTGTTCAATGGGCGAGTGCACGTCCTTGGTATCTTTCCCCGACATACGGTCTTAATTTGAGTACAGTGCAAATGCAATTGTGTGTCTCAGTTACACATAGCTGCTTAAATTTCTGAGTTCTTTGCTATTGGTTCTCATTACAGGATTCCAGCTACGCATATTTTTGTCTCGCACATATACACATTGAGGCCAGCTATAAAGGCGATATCATCGAAGATTTAGCTATTTCCGATTAGTTCAATTTTTTTTTATTTTATTATATTTGCTTGATTCTGCTCCGTTTTCGTTGATTTATTAATTATTATTTGTAAGGCTTTTCAATCCATCTATTTTCAATTGTTTATATTACTTTGATGTCGTAGTGTGTCTTCATATCTTCATAATCATGTTTCTTCTTCTTGTGTTGTATTCGTATCTATCTTTGGTTCTGCTTTATTTATTGGCGAGATGTGTCTAACGCATTTCAATCCTTCGGTTTCAAGGCTGAAGATGTTTCGTTTAATATTAGACCTAAAAGTCTTTCAACTATTTGGTGCATCGTGTCTATTCGTATATCTTCTCACCAACTCTCATATTTATTTTTATTATATTGTGTTCGTAAGGTCCACATTATTGATATTGATATCGAAATATGTAAGATAAGATGAGGGCTCTTGTGCATCATACAACGTGTTCATATATTATTAGCCTTATCATATTGTTTCGAGCATTGGGATATTCCTCCACTTATGCCTCTTTCAATAAATAAATGTTTATCCATATTCTAGATCAACACCTTGCGTATGAGTGTTTGATGGAGGTTTAGTTTAGGATCCGTTCGACCGTAGGTAATAATTTGTCCCCTACACATCTGGAAATGTTCAAGAATCCACAATGGATGAAATATATTTGTACTAATTAAAACGGTTATAGCTATACTTCAAAATACGTGTTGAGAGAGTGCCATAACACGTAATATCCGGAATGTGATTGGGGCAAATTTTTAAATGTGGAAATTCGTGCCACCTGTTCATCAAAGAAACAATACCCATTAAATGATTCCTCTTAGTTGAATGTGCTTACTCGTTTGTATATTTGTGTGAATGTGGTAGACAATGGCTTTTTACTGATATTAAGAAAATAATTTCGAACTCTTATTTAACTGAATAACGCATCGTTTGGGACAGTCCTATTTACCTATGTCCGCTATCAAGTGTAAACTAATTTAAATCATAAAGCTGCTGAACTTATATACTAAAGCAAGGTGCTGCTGACCCCTGACCATACACTAAGGACGGCGGCATTGGTGCGCATTCTTAGTGGTTGCCATATAGTGGGTATATCTATGGTTAGATTGCTGAAGGTATTCTCATTGTTTTTAATAAAGAGAGCTTCTTTAAGCTTGCGATTCGAATGAGTTTCTTTGTTCTTGTTCGTGCCTCTGATCATTTAATGTTATGTTGTTTGGATCAAACATAGTCAGCGACTTCCGATCTTGTTGTTTTTTGTGTTATTCTAGTCTTACATTTTAAGGTCGTTTTAGTTCCCCAATATAAGACTCCACACACGTATCTAGTACACTTTCTCTTGTTTAGGTGAATAAAGTTTTGTTTTTGTTAAGACGCTTCTTAGTCTTGATCCAGACTTAAAGACCGTCTTGATTTTGTATTGATTAACTATCTGTCTAATCTTTTGATATAAGAAATCTTTCAGAAAGAGAGGGTGCCATGCTCAGGCGCTCAGGCAAATTGTTTTACATTACAATGTCTAATCTTATTCAGAACCTTCCGGATAACCATTCTGAAGCAAATCCATCTGGATATTGCCGAATTCAGCATCAAGAGATACTTGAACGCTGTATAATATAGTGCTTCGTTTAAGTGCTTCAATTATTCCTAGCTTGATTGCTTGAGAATGGTTTGACTGGAATGCGTGGGTTGGCTTTCTATATACAGAAGTACTAATTAAATTATTTTACCTACTGAGAACTCCTATAAACCTACTATCAGTTCCATTCCATATTATGAGAGTATCTCGACATATAGTAGACATATTTTGGGTTTGGCGATCGTGGTATTAATGACGTTAGTATCAAACTATTCCATGTATACATTCGCTATCATAGGAGTGAGTGGGAAACCCATCAGCAGGCCACTATTATGGGCGCAAAACTTAACTTTAACCTGAAAACAGGAGTTATATATAGATAACATTTTAACAGCTCTATCACTTCCTTCAGGGTAGGCATCTCATCCCCCAATCTAACTTCACTAATGTTCAACGATTTTTCCAAAGGCATGTTGGTATACAGGCTTCCAACGCCAAAGCTGACAAACTTGTTTGAAGGACCTAATTCTATATTTCTAAGGATATCCACAAAGTTTTTAAAATTCTTTACAAATGAAAAAGTTTTGCTACCTAATGGCTGGAAAATCTGGGGGAGAAATCTATTTAATCTGCTGGTTGCCGAATTTCTTGAATTACCCCTTGGTCTGAGTGGGTCAGTGAACTTTTGCTGTGATAGATATTCCAATATTATGTAGTATGGTCACTAAATATTTACCTATATTTGCCTTCAGCAAGCGTTTCTTCGAACTTTTTGTCATATGTCTGTGCATCCAGTATTACTGTAACGTTGTCCTTTTGTATAACAGTTTTTTTTTCTCTAGGACTGTCCTTATCAACTAACGTAATTTAGGTGTTATTATGTCCAACGTCAGTGTCTTCTTGGGGGCTAAGGCAAATATAAGCCCTTTGCTTAATATTGTTTGTTCGGAGCTAGAGAGATTACTAGAAGATATATTTACGATTCACTAATAGTCCTGACTGTTGGCGGGTTTCAAGTTTATATAACATTTTTGTGTAGCTCTTTTGCTCTAATCTTGAAGCATAATCTAACGATCTTCTCAAATATGCCCTTATCTACCAACGTAGTTGGTATTATATCCAACGTCGATGTTTTCTTGGGAATAAGGACAAAGTTAAGCCTTTTGCTTAATATTGTTTGTTCGGAGCTACAGAGGTTCCTGGAAATTATATTTACGATTGTGCTCTTTATTCCTTCAGTGATGGTGCCTGAGTGTTGGCGAGTTTCAAATAACTTTTTTGTGTGGTCCTCTTGCAGCTTTTCCCTAGACTTGTAGTATAATAGACGGAGAGCCAGCGACGATTTTAGTTAAGGAAGGCTAAAACTTCTAATGGTGTTAAAGGAAAAACTACTAAACGTAGAATAGCCCGTCTGGCAGTCGGGCGTGGCCGTGTTTACCTACCCTGACCGACCAAGGGGTGAAAAAAGACTACTTACTTAAGGTAATCAGGCTCACTTTTTAGTATATTAAAGTTACTTTCGCCTAATAGGGGAAAACATATTGACAGACCAAATGGACGCCCGAATGGGCGGGCAGACAACCCTAAAGTGTGATCTCAGTTCCATTTAAGTTATTTCATTACATTGGTCTAATAGGGAAAAATATTGGCGGGCCAAATAGATGCTGGAAAAGGTGGACAGACGGCCATGAAATTGTGACAAAATACCTTAGTTTCATTTAAGGTAATTCAAGCAGGCTCACTTTGTAGTATATTAAAGTTCTCCTAATAGGGGAACAAATATTGGCAGACCAAATAAACGTCGGAAAGGGCGGGCAGAAGACCATCAAGTGGTAACAAAATACATTAGTTACATTTAAAATAAAGTACCCAAACTGAAAATTTTAGGTGAGACAAAAGCATATAAAATATTGTTTCTTTAAAACGACAAACCAAAATTCCGGTTAATATTCCGACAGACTTGCGCTAAGAAAGCGAGTTGATTGTAAATAAACAAACAGCCTTGGTAGTATATAACCGTGTCTACTCTATCCGTGACGCGGGCGGCTCAAGGGTAATTTGCGCTCGGCACGAATCAGAGCCGTTGCCAGACTTGCCAGTTTATATTAAGCGCTGTACTGTGCAAAAATTGACTCGGAAGTTATTTGTGTTTTTTTGTGACAGCGTCGTAGATAAAAAAGTAACTATATTTATTGAAGAAACATTAAGAAGGTGCCTGCAAATTTTACTTTTAAGAAAATACAATAACTTTATACATACATTTGTCTATAAGTGTGAATAGTGCTGATGGATATTATCCTAAGAACCTCACAGTTGTACAAAAGAAATATTGAGAGAAACTGACATTTACGAGTGATGTATAAAACTGTATAAAATGAAAACCAATATTGGCCAAGTTTCCAATGGCCAATGAGGTAAGATATACTATATTTGCGAAAACGTTCTTAGTCAAAAGACAGATCAGCCGTTTCAAATGCCACAGTGTCAAAGTGAGTTACTTCAGCAGTTATTGAGAACCAAATACATCACGAATATTTGGGGAAATGCACTTTTAAAAATACTACTGACTTAGTACCACCAAGAATGGATGGGCAGAAATTAATCATTAGTACGGTTTCGTATGGTTTGAGGGAGAGAAATTTCTGCCAATGGTCGGTGATGCCATCGCGTCATTCAACTTCAATGATGATGGGAGTCTCCCAGGTAAGTTATTTTATAATAAGTTCCTTTATTGACATTTACCCTATTACTAATCAATATTTATTATCTTTATAGTTAATGACATGGAATTTGACCGCATGCAGATGATTTAAAATGAAGATAGCAACGATATTGATGCAGATAAAAAATCAGATGAAGATATTCGAGTCCGGGAAGAAGAAGTAATTAAAAAATGAATAATGAATCCGCTGTTACAGTATAAAGCAAAAAATGCCTTGTCCTTTATACAGCTACTCCGTACTTCATATTGCTCAGGCACAATTCGAGGTCTGCCGATATGTTAATGATGGAATTTTCGCCTGCCGTTTTAAATAAACAAACTCTAATATCGCCTAAACATTTCAGCTTGCCTACTTTATCTTAAATGGAACTAGGGTATTTTGTCACCACTTCATGGTCGCCTCCCCGCCTGTATGTTTCGGTATTGTGGATAAAACTCTGTTTTAGTTAGCCATTAAACTTTTTAGCCTGCTTGAAATGCCTTAACTAAAATCGTCGCTGGCTCTTGGGTTAGAACCTATCGATCTTCTCATATATAGATGCGCATTCTTCTTCCAAAGTCAATTCTTTTATATCCTCGAACCCCTGTTGAATGCCATTCAGTAGGATAGAATTTTCACATCTGTGGTAAGTTATTGATTGACTCGCCTTATCCAAAATGTGTCATGCTCTTTCTCTGTCATGGTGACTTGTTGCGAAAGCCGGTGGGAATGATGTTATTGCCCTCGATATATATAATTATAATGTTAAAGGACAAGGAGCAAGCCCCTTGTTCTTTTTTAACTTTGAAATATCTGGCTGATGCCGGGTTCGTCCCGGTTCTTCAACTTCTTTTTGAATGTGGTAGGCGATATCTCATTACTGAGATTAAAAGAAGAATTTTATTTAACTCAGTTATACAACATTTCCGACAGTCCTAACTGTCCGATATCAAGTGTAAACTAATCTAAATCCTAGGACTACTGAGCATATATACTGGAGCAAGGCGTTCACCCGTGAAACGTTGTATAATAATTATTAAGCTAATAAAGACAATAGAAGTTCGAATTTTTTATTTAAATATCCGTTTGGATGTTATCTACATGCCCATAATATACACAATTAATCTGCAGTGCCATTCCAACAAGTGTCTCATTTGAATCATTCAATCAGTTTTTCTTAGGTCCAAATACTTTCCATTTATTACAAAGTTAGAAAAACGTTCGATTTTGTATGCAGGAAAAGGAAACATACTTATCTGGCTGATTCATCTTGAAAATTAAGTTTTCCCGGACTATGACCCCACGGTAACGTTTTATACGTTTAGGAAAGTTAGTCAACAAGTTTAAGAGAAAAGCGTCAGGAAAGTTCTGTTCTGACGTTCGCAACGGAGGGTATCTTATTCCATAGGCGCATGTTTAAGGGGCTGGATATCGCCTGTAAGAATGAACTTTAATTAGGCACATCACAAACACATGCGTTGGCGTAATAGATTTAAGGAACGCACATTTGTAAAATTTTTGCTGCTACTATTTTGATCTGACGATTTAATATAATTTAAAGTATTAATTTTTTAAACCTTTTTGCAAGAGGGACCTAATTTATAAATAAATAAATCAAGTAGGTATTTAATTACTATTGTACAAAATATACAGAGATATTGTTTTAAAATCTAATAATAACAATAATCAAGCAAGCAAAATGCCGAGATCAGTTGAATATGTAAAGATTTTTATTCTGCAGAAAATAAAAGGGAACTAAATCAAGAAAGACGTCACCTAGAGATGTATTAATAAATTATAAAACTCTAATATTGGTATTCTTTTACAAATTTATTATATTATTTATTTATTACATAAATCGTTGAGTTAATAAAATATGAATAAATAGTTGCATGCAAAAGGTTCAATCTTCATATATGTATGTATAAATTAAGAATAATAGGACACCGAAAATAGGGTCCACCTGTCACAAAATTATTTGTAATAGCCCAAAAACAATATTATTTAAGCCAATGTATGACAATATAGTACAAAACAAGCTATGACTTATGGTATCAAAGCCGTTATTAAAATGAATCAGTGTTAGAACCATTGCAGATTATTAAAATTTTGGGTGTGTAAAAATCATTTAAAAAACAAGAATTCGGTGCCCTCTTGAATGCAAAATAATAGAGCAAACTCCATATTTTTTGCTTGTAAACTAACAAAGATATAACGATAAACAATGAGATATGTCATAGGTTTACGCCCGTAATTAATTCTGACCACCAATTTCATCGACGCTCAGTATATCTTTCTCTTCGCCTTCAAGCTTAGCATAGCTTTGTTTCTCTCTACGGCTGATGCAACACATTATATTATCATTTAGTTCTATTTTATTTTGATTTTTATTATAAATCTTCTCTTTAGGTGTCAATATGCAATGTGCCATATTGTTATCTATTTCTATTAAAGAATTGATAAATTTATGTGTTACATATTAAAGTACCTAGTAAATTGGGAAAAATACAGAAATGTTTTGGGTTTTTATTATATCTGTTTCAGCTGAATATACCTCGGTAAGTTGTAAGTTATGTTTATAATTTTAATTACAGATTTTTTGTTGCAAGAATCAAACAGCAAAATAATATCAAAATAGGGATGTTGTTAAACCTGTCCAAGGCAATATGCTTGTTGATGCAGCAAACAGGGTGTCTGGAAATTAGAGGTCAATGCTTTAACTACATATTTCATGTTTTATACTGAGTCCAAGAGAAATTTCACTCAAAATATACTATGTTCCAGGTTTATTTTAACCTAAGAAAACGATGACTGATACTTGTTTATATTATAGCAATATTAGTGCCCTCAATAATTTAATGTATGTAAAGTTGAGGGGGAAACGTCAAAATGTTTAATGACCATAGAAAACTTCTGCTAAGAAAAAAACCTTAAAAAAGACCGCAATAAATGGTCGAAACGTCGTCAACTTTCAATTAAGGAAGTTTTTGTTATAAGTTCTGTACCCACAACTTTAACATACATTAATTTGTTTATATTGTTTGATACTGTTGTCAACAATCCAATCATAGCCTAATCAGGATAAAATTAACTTGGAACGAAGAATAATGATTTGCCATGTATACTTACGGTCCTATTTATATAACATTGCATAATTCTTTTTTAAATAGAAATCAAATTAGAATGGACAGCAGCTCTGTCTATCTTGTGCTTCCATTTCCCATTGTATTATACCCATTTTTGCTCAGATCCTCCGTAACTGCGTCCTTCCACCTTCTCCTAGGCCGGCCAACAGATCTTCTTCCCTCTGGCCTTTCATGGTATATGATGTTCAAAAGCCTTTGGTCATCACTTCTAAGAACATGTCCCGCCCATCTAAGTCGACTAGACTTGATCCACCTTACTATATTTTCCCTGCCGTAGTGTTCTTCCAGCTCGTTATTTCTTTGGCGTCTCCACTCTCCTGTTATACTGTCCCTGCATGCTCCATATATTGCTCTTAATATTTTTCTTTCGAAGACTAACAACTTATCGATTTCGCGTTTGTTTAGGATCCATGTCTCTCTACCATATGCTCTAACAGGTCGTATTAAGATCTTATACATCCTTACCTTAGTTCCCCTTGTAAGTAGTTTAGATCTAGAGAATGTAGATAAAGCATAAAAGGCTGTGTTTGCCGATGCGATACGAGCAGCTACGTCTTTTTCATTTCTGTTGTCATCTGGTATTGTTGCTCCTAAATATTTGAACTCTTTTACGACTTCAAAATTGTAGTCATTAATAGTTATATTTTGTCTTATACTTTGCCTCGGATTCTTAGAAGTTACCATGTATTTAGTTTTGGCTTCGTTGATCTTTAATCCCATTTTTTGAGCTTGAGTTTCAAAAGAAGAGAACACATCCTTAACATATCTGGTATTATGCGCAACAGCATCTATGTCATCGGCAAAAGCTATCACGAGTTTTGCGCCATCTATAGCAAAACCCGGTTTTTCGTCCAATGTGCTTTCACACTCTTGGTCGTACCATCCATTTATGCGACTTTCTGTTGTTGTTCCCAGGGTTTCTTTAGCCGCTTCCCTTACTATTGTTTTTACTTCTTGCGATTCCACGCTTTCTACAGCAATTTCATTTTGTAGCATTTGCATTTGGCTCTTGATTGCTTCCTTGTATTCTTCCACCTTTTCAAATCTTTTAAACTTGTTTATATCCCATTTCTTCCTTTTTTCCTTCATGTTTGGTCCCTTAGTGGAGAGTTTCTCTTTTAGTTTAGAACATCTTCTATATTACTAGAAAAACGTCCATCTATTAAGATATGGCTTATTTGGTTTCATGTCACTCCGTCGTTGATACCCATGTTATTTTGTGGATATTCTTTCTTTGGAATTGAGTGCTCTTGAGGGACATGTTACTTGCTATTGCAAATTCTGCTAATCTGTTACATTTATCGTTTGACACGTCATGAAGGCTATGTCTTCCCACTACATGCCTTAGGTGGTCTTCTTTTCCTAAGTGGGCGTTGAGGTCGCCCATTACGATTTTTATATCGTTCCTGGGCACTACTTGATATTCCTGTTCTAATAGCTCGTAGAACTCATCCTTTCTTTCATCGTCCGCTTCATTCGTTGGGGCGTGCACTGAGAACAGGGTCAAGTTGTACCACCTGCCTTTTACTCCAAATATGCACATTCTGTTATGTACCGGTTTAAAGGCTAAGATAGCTGCTCGATACTTCCCGCTAACAACAAAACCACATCCGAATTCGTGTAAATTTTCGGAACCTAACCAAAACACTAGCGAGTTCTGCATTTGACTACTGCCCGTGCCTATCCACCTGATCTCCTGTACGGCTGTGATGTCTATCCTATACTGTTCCAATTGCTTAATTGCTCTTGTTGTTATGCCTGATCTATGCCAACTTAAAACATTCCATGTGCCCTGCAGAATGTCCTTATTTCGTTGCTTGGGTTGATTGTCCTGGTTATTCGTCCATTTCCGAGGCAATAGTGTTTGATTCGTAGCGTGAAACTTTTTCTATATGCAGGTTGCTGGCCTACAGTAAAATGAAATATTTTCGCTGGGCGAATTTCTAATTCATCATTTTAGGCCGTTTGCCTTGACAACTGTAAAAATTTTCGCCTGCGGCGCATTTTGCCCCTCCGGCGCCCTGCAACGAGTATATACCAATGTTTCGATTTTACCTCCACTGAGCAGCACTGCCTCTTTAACAGGTCACGAGCCACCACTGTTCTAGAACGGACAAAAGTTCCTTAATTGGCCTGTTGTAAGAGGCGGCCAAATCCTGCTCGCCTCGGGCGGCCTAAAGCCTGGAGACGGGACTGGAATGAAGTGCATTATATGCAATGATTATAAAGGCGAATTAACTAGGGCGACAGAAAGAACTTCTTCTGCTTTTCCTATGGCAAACAAGATTCGATGTAATATTGATATCATTAATGAAGCAATACAAAAAGTCATTTCAGATGCCAAGCGATGCTATATTAGTTATAAAACTACGTGTAAAAAAAAATATTGAAGCGTACAGAAAAAGCAACGCAAGACTTAAAGAATATAAATTATCTGGAATGAAACCGCGTGCACCTGTAGGAAAATCATTAAGTACATGTTCTTTTGACATAATCAAATGTGTATATGGATATCCTATACCTACACATACTATGCTTATACCTTCAATAAATAATTTGTATTATCTTGTAATTTTTTTATTTTTCTCAAAAAAAAGTCATGATGAAGTAATACACCCTATAAAACCTTATTCGACTTTTTAGAGGATAAATCAATGATCCCTGTACAAAATAATCTAAGAGAGTGAAACAGATACCATACAATACATATCATCAGTGAGAGAGATGCATAGCGAGTCGAGAAACTCGACGGTCAGTGCTTGCTCTCCGGTAAAACCATGACTTCACTAATTGTTTATTGCTTTATCTTTGATAATTTGAAAGCAAAAAATATGGGGATTGCACTTACCTTGTCAATACATAAGCAAAACTAATTTTTTTCATTTAGGCCAAAAAGACCACTTTATAACCAAATTTTTGCACGGTTGAAACCGAGATATTTACGTTATAAGTTTTTTTCGACCATAAGGGCTAATACAAATGATTTTTTTAAATACTTATAAAAAAATACTTCCTACAAAGACCCTATTGTGCATTGGACCAAAAATAAGTATTTTTTTCTCTATACGGTGGTACCAATATCTCGATTTTTTATCATGTGTTATTTTGCGCAGTCTAATTTTGTGTTACCTCCGGAATAAGGGTTATCTTATCATGTACTTTCATCCCTGAAAAATTCAGCTAGTGACACCATACTATAAACGCAAGAATTGCAAATTATTACTAAATTCAGCTAGAAAGTGTGGATCTGAATAGCGCACGGCTGGGCCTTGTCTTCTCGTTATTTTACAAACACTCCCGGCCTATTTGCATGACGAAAATGAATTTAACCAGAGCGTCGAGCAATAGAGCATGGCAGATTTATATGTGATTACGGGCGGAGGCCTCTGGCGCAGTCGCCGTCGCGTCAGAGGCTCAGCGTTTCGATCGTCGCCATCGTAGCCTAGATTTCGCTCTTATAAACAATGTATTCTGCGGCCAGTGGTGATTCAAAAATATGTAAATTCTCAAGTTATAGTTAGCTTATCTTAAATTGTATGTTCTTCTTCTTCTTCTTTCCTTCTTGCCAGAAGGGTAGTGATCACATAGACGATTCTAATGTAGTGTTGCAGCTTTCCTTACTACTTCTCTCCACTTATCCCTATTCACTGCATTGTGGGCAGCTTCTATAAAACTTGTCCCAGTGCATTCTTTTATTTGGTCATACCACCTCTCGGTCTAGTCCCTTCCACCTTGCCATAGACAACCAACCCCTCTAAATCATCATTATTGCATCTTGTAACGTGGCCGAAGTATTTTAGTAGCTTGGTGTTCACTATTTGGGATAGTCGCCGCGGTTCCTTAATTTCCCTAAGGACAGACTCGTTCGTTTTTCTTGCCGTCCATGGGACTCGAAGTATTCTTGTCTAGCAGTGCATCTCGAATGCATCAATTTTTCTACGGTCTTGTGCTTTCATGGTCCACGATTCCGCTCCGTAAGGAAATATTGGGAATATTAGAGTTTCAACTATTTTCTTTATGGTGTTTAGCGTGATAGCACTGCCCTTCCAGGTTTTTTCCACGCTTTTTATTGCTCCCCTTGCTATTTCTGTTCTGCGTCTTATCTCTTGTGTGCAGCCTCATTCATTTGTTATTAGTACACCCAGCTAAATGAACTGATGTACTACCTGGCACCGCCCTACTTTTGTTATATCTGGTCTATCATTATTTTCCCTGTCTACAATCATAATTTTTGTTTGTTCATGGTTGATATCTAGACTATATTCTCTGTTTTGTGTTTCAAGCCTCCTAATCAGAGTATTTAGTTCCTCTGGAGCATTTGCTAGACGGTGTCATCCGCGTATCGGAGATTGTTAGATGGTTCCGCCAATAGAGACTCTGCCGGTCCAGTCTTCCAGTGTCCTACGCATTATATATTCCTCGTACACATTAAACAGCAAGGATGACAAGATACATCCCTGCCTGACGCCTTTTTATATTGTGAATCTGTACGATAAAAAGTGTCCAACATGTACCACGGCTTCGTTAGATGTATATAGTTTGGCTATGAGGGATACTAGGTGTTGTGGCATTCCCATGTCATATAGTATAGTCCTTAATTTGTCCCATTTTAAGCTATCGAATGCTGTGCGATAGTCCATTAAGCACATGTATAATGGTTTGTTAAACTCACGACTTTTCTCAACAATTTGCCGAATATTGAGTATGTGTTCGCAGGTCCCTCTACCTTTCACAAAGGCTGCTTGTTCTGGAGGAACTTGCCACTGTAGAAAAGCTTTCAGCCGTTCATTAATTATAGTGAGAAGGACTTTGCTGGCATGTGACAATATAGCTATTAATCTGTAATTCTCACACTTTTGTTTAGATCCTTTCTTATTAGGATTAATAAGAAATTAGTCCAGTCGCAAGGCCAACATCCAGTTTCCCAGATATCCTGACAGATTATGTGCATAACATTCACACCGCTCTCACCCATTGTCTTATTTATTTCTGCCGATATCCCATCGATGCCGTGCTTTTTTAGATTTGAGTCTTTTTATGGCGTTTCTGAATTCATCTTTAAGAATTGGGGGTTCCTGTCTTACTTGGTTGTCAGGGTTTGCTGCTGTGGTTTTGTCTTTATACAGATTCTCACAGTAAACCTTCCAGATGTCTAGTATCTCTCTAATATCTGTGATCTTTTCCCCTACCTCATTTTCAACTGCCCACGTGCGTAGTGCAAACTGTTTGTTAATCTTTCGGACAAGTCTGAATAGATCTTTGGTATTGTTGCCATCTAAATGTATCTGTGCTTCTCTATAAATCTTCTGGATATAGATGTTCTTGTCTGTCCTGCATCCTTTTTGTATTTGTCGCCTAAGTTGTGCATATCGCTGGCGTTCTTATGCTAAGTTTAAGCCACTTATTTTAAGTTGTCGCCTGTTTTCCACAAATGTTAGTGTATCGGTCGTCATCCAGTGTTGTTTTTCGGGGATTGATTTATGGGTTGTTCATTGATTTTTGTTTGTACTATCTTCTTGGTGGTTTCCCATTTCTCGCTGGCTGTGGAGGTTTCCGATTGTAGGATAGGTTCATTTGAGGTTTTTATTTTAAATATTTCCTCAAATAATTGTCTATCAGTGATTTGCAGTTTTCTTGACGTCTTTTGAATTTGCGGCTTCCTTAGTTTAACTATATGACAAGTTAGCAGTAATTTGTGATCACTCCCGCAATCTATACTTGGCAATGTCTTTGCATTGGTTACGGACGATCTCCAGAGTGGTCTTATTACAATTTAGTCAATTTGATTTTTGTGATTGCCATCTGGAGATGTCCAAGTGTATAGGCTGCGAATATGCTGTTTGAACATCGTGTTTGTGGTTGTAAGGTTAGTTTCAGTACAAAAGTCTATCATTCTTTCACCTCTTGAGTTACGTCCACCAATGTCGTACTTTCCAATTATGTTTCTGATATGATCGTCCCCCGAAGTATCTTCAATTTTGGCATTGACGTCGCCCATAATCAAGGTTATTTCTTTATTTGGTATGGTTTGTAGCGTATTTTCCAGTGTTCCGTAGAAAGCTTCAAGTTCCTCTTCATCAGCTTCAGATGTTGGTGCATATATTTGTATAATTTTTATGGGGACTGGTGTTGAGTGTAGTTTGTTGGTTATTATTCTGTCATTCACTGTTTTGTAGGCCGCTAAGGATTTGTAAATGTCGCCCAATAGTACGACAGCTACACCATTTCTGTTATTATCATCGTTTCCAGAGAAGAATATGTTGTTTCCGTTGGTTGTTGAGAAGTGCCCTCTTATATAATATAAATTTGACAGTAAGATCCATACCAATGTCATTTATAAATATATTAAACAAAGGCCCAAGTATTGAGACCAGCGGCACACCAGAGGTAGCAGAATATTTGACGGAAGAGCGTCCATAAAGAGAGAAGTATTGGGAGTGGCTAGATAAGTATCAAGTAAGGAGGTTGACAAGTGTGTTAGAAAATCTGATAGCGAGAAGTTTTCGAATTAAAACTGTATGATCCAAACAATCAAAAGCCTTTGAGAAATCAGGATACACGATATCAATTTGACAACTTTCATTAATAGATTGGAATTAACTCAGGACCCGTGGTAAATTTAGGCTTAATTTTTTTGAGAACTCAAATAACATCATTCTCGGAAAAAATATTTATATTGATGTTTTTAATAGAGGTTTGTTGGTCTTTTGTTGACAAACAGCCAGAAATTTTTTGGTTCTTTTTTAATGTCGAACTCTATTTTCTGCAAATAATTTTTATAAGAGACCCTAATATCAGATTTGAGCCTCAACCTAAGGGTTCCAAAATATTGCAGCTCACTTTGGCTACCAGTTTTTTTTTATTTTCCTGTAATAGTTGGCTTTCTTTTTGATATTATCTCTAATATTTGGATTAAACCATGGAGGATGCTTCTTATTAAACTTAGAAACACATAGATTAATAACTTCATGCAGTTTGTCATAAAATAAAGCACAAGCAACCTCAACATCCAGTTGATTAGAAAGAAATATCTAATCCAATCTTTGAAATATATCATATAACAGGGAGAAATTTGCTCTTTCAAAGTTTAAATAATTTTCAAGACTAACAGGAAGGTCATGGTTTTTACTTGTAGAACTAGTCCATTAAAGCATTAGAGTAATCGCAGGATGATGGTGATGGGTTTTATACGCACAAAAAATTATAGAAATCGACGGAAGCGACAAATCTTTGCTGACCAATAATTTTTTAAAAGCTGCAGTAAAAACAAAGACTAACCCAAACTACAGACATCCAAGTCAAAAAACAATATAAAAGCTCCTACCAGAAGTTTGTCTTATGGTGCATAAGCGAAGTTGTAAGGCATAGAAAGTCCTCATTATCGAGGTATTAATATGTTGATAGCTACTAAAAAATTAGATGATATCATCGGCTTAAGCAAATTTCCGCGGGACGGATATAAGGTGAACAATCTAAGAGCTTAAGCAAAAATGACATAAACAAATTTGTAATAGAAGCCCCGATGATAGATACTTACTATTCAAAATTGCCCTGATATTTGAACTGCGCAAAGCCGTCAAGAATTGAAGTACTTCTGTGTTAGGCAATATTACCTGTTAGAACTTTATACTTACGGAGATCATAGGAAATACATTCCTCCTTAGTAATATGAAGCAAAAAAGAGGTAAGTAAGATAAGAATACTTAAAACAGACAAATTCTTTGAAAAAATCTGAGTGGCTGCAAACAGGCGTCTCTCCTCCAGCCTCGTGTGAGACGCCGCGCGCCGCATCGAAAACCGATAGATGCCGCATTTGCTATTTTGATATATTTTTTATTTTTTTGGCAGAGATTTTCCCTAGAACATACATTGCACATGTTTCCATACATAGTAAAAACTCATCAAGCCAAAATAAGCAGTTAATACATTGTATCCAGTCTTCTTTGCATGTTGTATTTTCAGATGAGTCGTAGCACTTCAAGCAAAAATATTCTTCTTCTGTTACATTATTAGGTATTTTGGCAAGGAGCTCTTCCTTTTTTCTGTTTCCTTTGTACTGTCGGGAACGCCTTTCATCATGCCCCACGATATGAATCTTGGCTTGAATATGATTCCTGCAGGAATCATCATATTTTTAATGCTACTCTTCTTTGGTGCAATTTTATTAGGAATCGTTTTTCCTTTTGCCAAATTATTCTCCTTAAGTCCAATATTTTGCTCCAAATTTAACACAATCGCATTTTGTTTTTTTCGTTTATTCAATGGTATTGGTACTTTGGGAATTGAAAAAGCTTCAAACAGCAATTTTGTGGGTGGGAAATCAGTCATCAATTCTTGGGGTTTCGTTCAATGACTTTGAAGTGGCCAAGTCGCTAGATTGCGGGAGTGGTAGCTCGAACAATGCCTGACTTCTCGTCATTTGATTCAAGCATTGGAAAATAAATATCTAGAATTGCATTTGGATCTAGAGGATATATTTGGTGGTTTTTGCCAATGACAGCAGTGCCTACAGAAGCTGTCCGTAAGTACGCTTTACCAATCAATCATCCAGCTTGGTGCCTAATATTTCTACTGCTCTTAGTTTCATCCACAATTGTGCTTCTTGATTGAAGTAAATTTTAAATAGACGAAAAAATTTCTATTAATTTATTGTAGGTTTGTGTACAATTATTACTGGGTAGATAAAGAATAATAATGTTATGATCATTAGCTAGTTTAAGCATCTTAATATGTGAACTGTGAGATGTGGGACCATCAAGAATCAACAAACAAGGTGTGTGAGGAATAAATTGCTCCCTCAATCACCATAGAAATAGCTCTGAATTAATGAAAGAATATTTTTTGTGTATAAAAACTTTTGATCCTCGTGATAGTCCATCTAAAAATCCTGTTTTTTTTTATTAAGACACTTGAATGATTGTATTTTCCACCGGCACTACAGCACGCAAAAACGGTAACACTTTATTTTATATAAACATCTTCTGGTCCCTATTTCATAACCACTTTGCCTGGTTTGTTTGTAAGTTGTACGCGAGTTTCATCTACATTATAAATAGGGGACAGTTTATTCAATAAATGATTATATTCTGTCATTACCTTCTCTAGAAACTCAAAAAACTGGCTGACGTCTTCTCTATTCAGGATAACGAAAGACCATCGGCTTGCCTTACTGACAATTTAGGATTTCTCTCTAAAATGTATTTCAACCACGCAGAACCTGCTTCCTCTTTTGTTTCGGAAAATGTATGTTTATGATTCAACATTTCAGCGAACTTAACGCAAATTTTGGTTCCTTCTGCCTGGCGCAAAACTCAGGGCTAACAACCGGCTAACGTGCAGAAAACATACACCTAGCTAAAGTTAGTTAAAGTACCTTCAGACACAAGATTAGTTTTCTTCAACTTTCCAGTTATCATTTTACGCTTTAAAGCTATGGGTGGGACATTTTAATGTCTGTGAGCTTCTCTTTTATTGATTTTATCTGCTTGTACTTTTTGAACTGCTTTCAGTAACCATTCTTCTGTCCAAGACGATTTTATTGAAGACTTGACTAGAAAAATAAGATTTGCTAGCTTCAGCTAAAAATTTTGTAGCTTTACAAAAAAAGGAACTCTAAAAACCGATTAGGCATCTCTCCCAATTCATAATGCGGCAACTCTTCTTTCTGTTGGGCGAGACATCGCATACGTTTACTATGCACGTAATATGCCGAATAAGATTATGTTACCCGTGAACGTAAACGCAAGACCCCTAAAGTCTCACAAAAATAGCTAAATGTTGCAAAAATTCAATCAAGGCATATTTACTGATGATTAAAAAAGAACCACCATAATTTCAGCACAACATGGTTCGATACTACTACAAATGCGTTCACCTTTAGGTTAACTGGAGAATTAATTTTTATTATTGATACCGACATCTAGTGGTAAATATATAAGTAAACAGGTATTTTTTTACCCTAAGTAATCCTCAAGCCAAAAATCAAGAATTGACAGAATATTTGTGGTAGTGGATAGCAAATGAAATATTCTTTCCTAATATCAAAATAAAAGATTCTGTGCATTTTACAAAATTGGTACAGAACACGTTGGGTCAATTACTACGTCTGGTCGCAACATTTTTGGGACAGTCTAACGCCAAATAATTCTCTGGACATTGTTCTAACTTTATTGGTATGCAACAAAAAATTGAGGATGCAAGCAGTGGTACTATATCCAATCGACAAATCAAGTCAGAAATGAACATTCGGTAAACGAAGCGAAATCTACGGCTAAAGTAGCAAATGTCAAAGGGAGCAACGAAATACAGCCCGAACATTAGACCCTGTCATATTATCGAGTACCCAAATTAGCGTTCGTTTAGTGATGCCAATTTCAATGAAATACCAAAGGATCCTTCTATGAACACAGAATAACTGTTTGAATTGTATTTTTGATCGTAAATTAACATAAATATTTGTTCTTGATTTATGATACTTTTTTAAAAAAAAAAGACAAAAATCAAATATATATTACTCTTTTTCCTTGAAAACGGAAAGAAGGAAAAAGCAGGATTTCAAATCAATATTAAACAAAAGAATTTTATGTCTGTTCATAGGGAGCGATAAAAAAATTATGGCCCTAGGGCACTAAAGACGCTTTAGGCCGATAAAGTTGTGTTTTATGCCTCGAAAAAAGGTAATAAAGTGTGCCTTAAACCCTGATCATGCATAAAGGATTTATATTTAACTCATCAACCCCTGTGACAGTAAGATAGTGGATGTAGGATCTTTCCCCCTCCTGCGCACCAGTGACAAAGGCTTGGACTTTAACGATCAGGTCTTATTATGTAATATCTTTGTGGAAACATGGGAGCTGGGAATTGTATTATTAGTAGTAAAAAAATACAGTTAAATAAACGATGTGTGCTTAAGACCATAGAAAGAATTGAAAATTTCAACAATGCCAGATCAACCTTATTATTAATATTTTGCTGTGTTCCATATTCCATATATCGAAATTATTTGCCACAAATTCAATTTTTCAAGTAAAATTTTATTTTGTCTCTCATAAAATCAATAGAAGCGCTTGAAACATGTTCAAAATCTTCGATCATGGCTCATTTCTTTATTTTCAAATCGTTGTAAATGAAATTTCAGACAAATAAATCTACTTATCTACGTTGGGGTTTGGAACCTTCGGTAACATGCACTAAAACAGAGTTTTATCCACAATACCGAAAACAGAATATTTGCACTCGGCGCGCGTTTCGCTAGCCATGTTAGCAAAACGCGCGTCGAGCGCAAATATTCTGTTTTCGGTATTGTGAATAAAACTCTGTTTTAGAAAATCTACTTATCACAAAAATTATATATACATCGATATGCTAGAAGTAAAATTTTATCTCGAAGTGTGCCATAAAATCCATCAGTACTGCTTTCAATCACCAAAAATTTTCCACATTTTCCGATCCTGACCTATTTTTCCAGCTTCACTTGCCGTTAAGTGTAGTCTATTATAGTTTTTGGTAGTTGCATATATCAGTGGCGAAGCGTGAATTTCTTGTTTGGGTAGACAAAGATAATAAAAATCGTTGTTAATGTCAAAAAATTTTTTATCAACTATTATTTCTCCATTTCATAAACCTTAATAATATAATGATATACAGTGTGTCCCAGGATAGGTGGCCGAATAGGACAAATGGACCAAAAATTTTTGACTTTAAAATCAGTATTTTGGGATTATGGTCTGCATGGTCTGAAACGACAATTCACCAAATTTTACTCAAATCGGTGTTATGCAGGGTCAGTTATAACGAAATTGGGAAAAATCGCCACTAATGAAGTACCTTTAATTTTGAAGTTAGAGCAAAATGTTATTAAGATAAATTGTTCAGAATTAAAATGTATGTCATTATCTGGAGTTATTCCTCGTTAATTTAAACTATGGTATCTGAAAAAAATATCGTATAAGTTTTTGCCATTAAAGCATATAATACACCTTAAAGCACACACCAAGCACACCTGTACCTCAATAGCTTTACACGTGCTTTTTAAGAGCTATTTTGACGTTCACAAAGCCAAACTTCTGTAAAAAAGGCGTAACTAATAATAAGAGAAAATTCAATTCCATATCTGATGAATATTTTTAATTTAAAATACCCCGTAAGATTGTTGCCGATAACAACTACCAAAAGAATAATTTAAACATTTTTAACTTAAGATTATGACATACCCTTTAATTCTGAACAATGTATCTTAACAACATGTTGCTCTATCTTCCAAATTAAAGCTACTTCATTGGTGGCGATTTTTTCCAATTTCGTTTCTGACCCTGTATAACACCGATTTGAGTAAAATTTTGTGAGTTGTCGTTTTAGACCAAGCAGACCATAATCCCAAAATACTGATCTTAAATTCAAAAATTTTTGGTTCATTTGTTCTATTCGGCCACCTATCCTGGGACAAGCTATACTAATTACAATATAAAAAAAATATGTGCCTCACCTTTATAAGCACATAACTGAAGTGACTCTTCCGAAAAAGAATTATTATAAATTGAGTTTTTTTAAAGCTTTTTTCTCAACTTTTGCCCCTGTGTCGACATTTTTAAAATTTTTTTTTTCCTTTTTTCCAACTTTTTATTCACAGAAAACCGCGTTTCTCTAACTTTTTTTTATTAATTTTTTTCCTCTTTTTTATTAATACATTTTTTCCTTATTTGGTTTTATAATACTTACGTTAACTTTCCTACCAATCTTTTGCTATTTCCATAATTGTTTTTTTATTTCGTTTTTTAATAGTTTTAATAACTCTCCGAACATCTTTTTAAGTTTTTTTTCAATTTTTCCCCATTTTTTCAATAATTTTTGATTTTTTTTCATAAAGCATTTTTGTTTTTCCAATTTTTGCCATCCCCGGCCTCGTAGCTGAACTATTGCGCCTTTTTTTTTCACCAAAAACCGCGTTCCTCTACCTTTTTTTTTATTTGTTTCCCTTTTCTCGTTTTATAATACTTTTATTAACGTTCCTAAAAATTTTTTAAGTTTTTTCAATTTTTCCAATTTTTCGAAAATTTTTGGGTATCCGGGGAGGTGGGGTTGACTCGGTAACACAGGGCATCGCTTGTCAGATTTTCGATCCGACGCTCCGTTGCAGAGATATCGGCAAAAAACGGTTTTTCCCCAAAATCACCCCTTAAATTAGAGCCCCGTTTTCATGTGGTGTGAGGCGCACCTACCATAAAAATTTCGACCCCGTAGCTCTTCCCACTCTCCCGAAATTAACTATTTTAGTTTTAGGGGGGGTCCAGTTTTCGTCCAGAATCTTCATTTTACCCCGGCTACATGTCCTGAAAATTTCAAACCTCTAGCTTTACTGGAACATGCTTAATTAAAAAAAGGGCGTTTCACTTTGATAACCGTTTCAACATTCACTTTTTCTGACTTTACCCTCGCTAAAGAAGTTTCACTTCAATAAAATGGTAACATTCTGTGCTAGTAAATATAGAGAGGGTAAATAAATAATAGATAAAAACATATACATATCTTACAGCTTACAGCAGTCCTGAAACAAAACAAAACTGAAGTACTGCACCCGACCATATCAAACGTTCCCGTAAACGGTATCCCGCAGCAGCATAATAAAAATAACTGGTCAACTGTGGTAGACAAAGGGTGTAATGTCTTTCGCGCCCGTGAAAATCGCGGACATACGCTGAACGCCGAGACCTCTGCTCTGACTCGCAGCCTGTCGCCTGCCTGATGCGTGTTTAGATTAGTTCGGAAGACAAATCTCGAAATGTCTTCCTGGGGTCCGGGAATTGTAATTAGGCGGTTTTTATTTCGTTTGGAGATTCATAGACATATAAGGAGAGCAAGTCGGTGGTGTGTTGTGTGTACGGTTTTTTAAAATGTAGTTAAACAGTTAGTACAATTTCACCAATTAAATTAATGGCAAATAAACGGTAGACAATTTTTGGGTAGACAGTGTCTACCTTGTCTACTCGTACGCTTCGCCACTGGCATATATGCAATTTTGTTTCCATGTAGGTATACATTTTAAGCGGATTTATAAATTTGCATGGAATAAATTGCATTTTGTAGGGAATACTATTTGTTTGGTGGGTATGAATTTTGAATTTAGGAACTTTAGAAATGCCTTGATGTCAGTATTGAAGGTAGGAGAAGGCTTGTATCGACTATGTAAGTAATTCTATTTACCTGAAATTAGTTAAATTTTAGGTTTTTCAAAGCATACTAATTTTAGGTAATGAGAGTGGAACAGTAGAGGAAATGTTTTCAAGAAGCCAGTTCACGGTATGTGACAACAAACTTATTAATATTGATGACGTATCATCTGAATAGATATCTTTACTCCAAATTGCCAATCGGCAATTAATGTCATAAGAGTGGATAATGTATATTTCTTTTTACTTTGTGATGGACCAGATTTTCGAGTTTATTAATTCATTCACCGAAATGTCAAGAATCGCCATAATGTCGATCCTAGTGAGATTATCTATTATTCGTGTGGTGACCTCTGCTGCACGATGGAAAAAATGACAATCGAAGGCGGATTGCGGGATTCTACTCGGTTCGAATTGTTGGTTTCTGATAGTAACGCGTACTCATTTTGGAAATGGCACGTTTCTCATCATAAATGTTGGGCCAAATGGTTATTTCCTTTCGGCTAACTCGAGTAATTAATTATTAAATTAATTAGAAATTTTGTTGGGGGAGACATGTGATGCGCAGGCCGTGTTTCTATTGGCCAGTCGGAATTTTTGAAGGAGGGATTTTAGAGGAAGTTCCTTTGCTTCCGGGAAATTCCATGTGCGCCACTCTTCACGAATGAGTCATTTATAGCGGCAGTGTGTGGTGTCGTGGTGAAAGTGTTTGATTGATTTTACCCTTCTGGGATTTTCTACCCTATCCATTTTTTTAATTTCAGGCCTTACCTTTACCTTACCTTTGGTTGATTGTTTGTCTGGTACCTGAAACTCGCACCTTAATGGAATTTAGTAATGCTTTTATCAGGTGTGGGTGCTACAGAACCATGGTTATACTCAGGCGTTTATGATGCATGATGTAAATTAAATGTTAATGTTTAAGTGCATAAATCTCCATGTGTCAGGATACATCAAGAATATCTGAACTCACCCTAATTCTCCACAATTTTCATTTGAAGTTGAAATAGTTACGTTCTACACACAGTGCTTTGATATAACTATAGTTTTTTATATTGCCAATGGACAATGGAACTCACACTCCCTCCACTGAGCTACGAAACACATGGAAAGCAACGTCCATTTGATTAAGGGTAGAACGTTTTAAAAACAATGAGCAAGGTTAATCTGGGGTGAATGACTTTGTAACCCAAACTTGTGCAGGTTTCGAGACGCAACGGAGTAACAACAGGAACCGAAGTGGCAGACGAACTTGCCAAATTCGACTCGGGCGTGAATGCATAAGTTGGAAATTTTCCAAAGAGCAGCCAAGCCAAAACTTCATTATGAAGCATGATTAACCCAGAACGAACTAGTTTCTTGCGTGAAACGGGCGATCCCTGCCATCATCTACCCAAACACATCGCCTTTATGCATCGGGAAGAGATGACTATCTATCACATGTGAAAAGAGGAAGATGAAACCTTCTTTATTACCTAGGCAAATGTGCAATATTTCTAAAAGTGAGTGCCACCTTTTTTTCCGCCAGCAATACTACAGAGTGTAGAGTTTGTGAGCTTGCCATGAACAAAATCCCTAGAGTCGATAGATAAGGAAGGCTTGACCGAGTGAGAGCGCGAGAGTGTGGTTTGTTTTGTAAGAAATATGAAGTATGCTGCGAGAGTCTCGCTAGATCACCAGCAGGACTCTGCAGCTCTCCCACCTATTTCTATTACTAGTAAATCGTAATTGCATGACTGAATACTGGCGTATTTTCCCTTTATGTGAAACACCATGCATAAACATAAATTTTCTAGTTTTGTGCCATTTTACATCAACAGTAATTATACCGTCCGCACCTTCTGAAAAATACTATACGTACCTGTTAATCTTGACTTTTGAAATATAAAAGCATCTCTAAATTAACTGATCTAAAAAGTCGTTAGTAGAAACTTACTTTATGCATATATGAGTTTCCTACAGACTCAACTTTTATTTCGCCATATATTATGTGTTTAATCAAAATACTAGTCCAGTCTACCAAACGCGTTTTATTGTTATATTTGACTATAGGAAAGTTTTAATTAATTTAAGTTTCGAAGAACTTCGTTGGCCACTACCCACGAAATCGGAAGTTTGAAACTGTAGGTAAGTAAAATTAGTAGCGCAGTGGCAACGTTAGAATAACAATATACTCCTATTTGAACTATGAGGTTTAAAACATCTAGTTGATGTTTACTTGAGAAGAATATGATAAAACTTATATTATATCTGAGAATTCAACTGTATCAATGGCGTTGAAAACTTGAAACGGTTTCTACATTTTCGAATTTATCTAATAGCCATATATATCTTCTTATATCTTCTTGAAGATATCTATGTCGTCTTGAAAATCAGTATATTTTAAATATGTTCTTGTGTTTAACTGAAAATGTCTTTTATATAGTGAAGGGGTAGGGTGGGGGGAAGTGTTGAAGGACGAGAAAATTAGTTTGATATCTATTTTGTTGTAGCTAATAGAGAGCGCTACCTGCAATACTATTTGCTATCAAAAGGGCAACTTTATGGCTCTTTTGACTAAAGATATAATACCAATGTATTTTCTAGATAAGAAAAGATATACCTGTTAAAAATCGCTAAAGTTGACCGTTTTACAATCTCTAGTTTTTTACACTAAATATTATTAAATTATAGATATTATCTACCTTTTAAAAAAATTCACCTTAAGCGGGCATACCCGATATATAAGGTGACGCCGCCCAGTACGGGTAACACTGCCCATAATTAAAATAAGTCATAGAAATCAAATTAGGCCAAGGTACTAAGTTTTATAGAAATATATTCCTGATTTTATTTTATACACAGAAGTCCCAAATGTACGACTTCTTGCCATCTTGACCTGTGCACGCCTGTTGGGCCCACTTCTTGCAGCTTCCGCACTGAAACCATGTTTCGGTTTTACCAAATTATACATAAATATTTCATGGTTTTCTTCTTCTAGGCCATTTGAACTCCTGTCGTCGCATGTGGGATCCTTCACTGCTGCTGCTGGTCGAATCGTCGAATCTAATGTTTCTTCTAAACTTTCCATATGCGGCATTTTTCAGTTTCTTCGTCACGATTTTTTTGCTCTTAAAACTACCTGTTTCTTATGTACAGTTTAGGTAAGTTTGAGTTAGTTTTATCTTTTTCTTCAAGATATTTTTTTCTGGTGTTAAGGTTAGTATTTTCGATGTTCCCAACCGAAGACATTTTTGAGGCATTTTTTCAGCATATTTCTCGGTTTGCAATGGTAAGAGCTCCTTCACATTAATTTTCTTTCCAGCGAGTTCATCTGCAGCTTTGGACGTGCTAGCTTCATAATTTATCTTACTTTAACACCATTATCTTTTGATTTTCTATTTTGTTATTTTTACCGCTGGCTTCAAAAGGTTTCGATTCCGAGATCTGCATCATAAGGATTTCTGTTTTGGACAGAGTGCTTATTATCAGTAAAATTGCCATTATGACATTTTTCATCAAATTCCACTAATCATAGAAGGCGATTTTTTGATGGAAGATTGGGTCAGAAAACTAGAGAACTCGTTAGAGTAGGCTTTTTTAGCGGTCCAAAAACCAACAGATCTAGCGACTGAAAATGGTGGCTAGTGTGGGGTGGAAAGGAAATCATTGTTATAACATTATGCCGACAAAAATTGTACGCTGACAAAGGGCAACGGCTTTTATGATTATCCAGAATGAGCAAAATTGGGTTTTGTTGAGAACAATTTGTGTGAGATTTGAAGTGGTGTAGTCATTCTCTAAACAGTTCTTCTGTTACGCACCTTTTTGGGGAACAGGTATATATAGATCCCGTATAGGACCATTTCTAGGTCTAGGGTAAATAGGTAAATTCGAATCGCTAATACTGCAACAAAGTGTTATATTTCTCCCCGATCGTAACACACTGCTTTTTCCAAGCTGGTTTACTCCTTTTGGAGAAATGACCATAGTTGGGACCTGAACCGTCGCAATTCCGGTTTCGTCCGTATTATAAATACGGTGAGGTGCTACTTGAGGTTTTTTAAAGGAATTTCTCAAATTTTTGAAAAAAAAAATGAACGCTCTCTTTGTTGAACCCGGCAATCTTTCACAAACGAGTTGCTTCTGGTTTCCGAAGGCTAATTCGTGGATTTCTATTCATAAAAGCGCTAAACCAGTCTTTTCCTGCCGTTTTATTTTGTTTTGTTAAAAGAATGAGGAATGACATTTATTTCTTCATATTCAAGTATAAGTTTTCTTAAGTCACTTGGGGTTAGTGTCAAATATATGCAGTGCTCGGTAATTTTGTTTTCTTGTTCTTGATTGAATATTGGCATGTGACGATTCAACATAGGTCTAGAAATATCATTGCTTTTTAATCGGTCCTTTAATGTTGAAAAAGTATACCTACTACAATTAGCGCAAAATCCCATCCATAACCGATTACTGTTCTTTTTAGCCAAAATGTCTGGCACCCTCACGAACTCCCTTATTGCCATTTTTAACCGGATTAATGGCTCTTTTTAAAGCTTCTGATGTCCACGATCCACGATTTGTTGCTTTTTATATTATTTCGGCATCTGGCAAAAAGTTTCATATTATTACACAAGGGCGGTCATATCCGCCAAACATGTGTTAAGGAAAAACCTTTGACAATAAAAAAGACAAATATATGAAGATATCGATAATAAATACGAACTATAAACCTAACCCTTTATTTTGATGGACCTACAACTTCATTAAGTTACGGCTTAAATTTTAAGATATCAATATTAGAAAAACTTGATGTATCACGCATGCACCTCGACTGAATACTAAAGAATGACAGTATCGACAGAGTTCGATTTCCTTGCAGCAGAATACTACAGTTTACCTCAAGTGTATAGATGGCGCTACTATAAAGCATCTAGTTTTGATAATATACGACTAGGGGATTACCTGTTGGGCGGCGCTACTCAGTTCTCCCTTACTTACTTTTGACGCTAAAAGATGCGCAAATGAAAATACCAATTTTTGTGACGAAGCATTTTTCCTACAAGTGCATCCATCTTGAATTCTATATTGAAATTATGCAGAACTGTATAGAAGCTGTGACCAGGCTATTTTTCTCATCTCTGCTTCAGCTATTCCACAGCTGTATAAAAACAGGTATAGCTAGATATTCTATTTATGCCATTTTAGAGTTCAACATATCATTAAGTTAAGGCAGACTTTTATACATGGTATAAGGTATTCGATTTGAAATGTAATAGTTAGTATTAAATCAATAAACTTTTCAATTAATCTCAGAATGGTGTTCAATCAATCACTGTATTTGTGTTTCGGCTTCTTTTTTTCTGAAGTTATCCGGTCCTGTCTCTTAACTTTTAAATATAACAACAAAGGCGGAAAACGTTTTAAACTGAGTACGAAATCATCCAATTATGAAAATAATACTATGACTAACCGAAAACTGATTATCTAGATGCTTTTATGGCTCTTGTTTATAACACCCAAAGCTCTGAAATAAAGAGATTTTTTTAAAAGTTTTTGGGAGGTTTGGAGCTTATTCGTTACCACCAAGTAAATTAATGATCCTGAATGAATACACCAACTCAGGTTTTTCTACCCTTTTTCAGCCCTTAAATTTTTTGCTGACAATAATTATCCGGTAACAGTGTTCGGATCGATCTTTGTAATGAACCAGTTTAGCATTTTTCGTTTACTGAAAAAGGAGGGAGAGTTGAGGAAATATTGTTTGTATTATTACCGTACTGTTGCATTTTTCCGCAGTATTCATAAAAAATATCAACAGATTGCCAGCAAAGCGTTATAAACCAGTCAATTTAGATAATGCATCTTAAGCTAAATTATTAACTTTTAATTAATAATATTATCAGCATCTTGCTTTATGGCGTTTTTATTTCGAAGAGGTTCACTTTTTAAGGTGTAAGTTGCCTGGCAGGAGGGCAGGTTTCTATTCGGTACCGTGCACTGCCAGGGCCTTAAGGGTAGAGCTTTAGTTTTCCAGGGAGCAATTTCCTATTCGGTACTATATACTGATGACTAAAGTTTGTCGATGAAAGCAAAACAAATATTCAGAAATCGGAGATTGATCCTAGAGCTGATCAGAACAGCACATCTCTACTTGGTCAAGTAGTACTAATGGAACACGGCTTACTGCCGAGGTAGACGTAAGGAGAAAAATGTCAATTCTATTTCTGAATTAAATGTCAGGAGGAAAACTAATCTAAGTACGGCAAATGTTCTGGATAAAATGAACCAAAATCGAAATAATACAGCATTTATGGTGATATGGGTCCGTAAATAACTACCATGAAGCAGTGACTATAAGATGGAGGAAGATACTGTCCCAAAATCACACATCGCAAGTTTATTTCCATGTGGTTCCCAATCCTAATTATACTTTAAAAGCCTCTAAACAACCCCGTTCTCTTTTACGAAAGCAAAAAATACAAGCCAATCGTATTTTTTTATGGCAGTGGCACACACACTAAAGGGAGACCCTATGGCGCTCGACAAGCGACGTGTGTGCGAATATGTTGATTGTCACGGCTCTTGAATATTTTTAAGTTGTAATTAGTGGGAAACAGATATCCTGGGAGTGAGTTCCACAGTGTGCACTGCAACACTGCGGCAGATAACGGAGTTCTTGTAAAGCGATGTTCTAGGTGTTCCAGTTGTACGACGAACTGGTGCGCTCTTGCCGTCTGTCGTGACTGTCTGACAGGAGCTGCCAGAGGCGGGATGAGGCGGACCAAATCATGGGAACATCTGCCGTGAAAGTATCTGTAAAACAGAGATATCTCGGCTACATGTCTGCGGTGCTCCAGAATATCTAGATTCCTGGTCAACTCCGGGGCGCCGACGAGACGCACAGCTCTCTTCTGAATGGAATCCAGCAACTTTAGGGTGTGATTTGGTACTGCACCCCAGATGTGTGAGCAATATTCTAAGCACGGTCTTATTTGCGCTTTGTAGAGCAAGATCAACTGCTGCGGCGTATAGAGTTTTTTGTTGCGAAATAGCGCACCAAGCTTCTGGGAGGCTGATTTTGCGATGTTAGCAACGTGGTCATGCCTGGATATACTGCTGTTGACCGAGACACCCAGCACTCCGATTGACGAGGATGAAGGAATGGTCGATCCTGCCATAATGATGTCAGGGCCCGCTGTATTGACCCTCTGGGTAGACGTGGCTATCTGGGTCTTTGCTGCATTGAACTGGACCAAATTTCGGTTGCCCCAAGTTTGAACTTTCACCATGTCTTGGTTAATTGCTGTAATCTGCTTCCGTCTGTGGTGATGAGTCTCAGCCGCTGGTAAGGGTTTTTCTGATCTAAAGTGGGAGACAAGGGTACAAGAGTAGTCCGTCATGCCAAACTCTACCGAATGCCTTTGAAATATCCAACGCAATCGCTCGTGACTCACCGCAGTTCTCAATTGCGCTACTCCATATATTAGTGACATAGGCCAATAATATCTCCTGTCGAACTCTCTTTGCGAAAGCCGTATTGATTATCGCTGATTATTTTGTTGTTCTCGAGGTACCTGAGTAGTTGCTGATTCACTACACGTTCCATGACTTTGGAGATTATTGGAAGCAAGGCAATTGGACGATAGTTTGAGGGCGTGGTTTTCTTGCCTTTTTTTGGAACTCGAGCGACTTTCCAAGAAGATGGGTAAATCCCTTTTCTGTAAGAAAGAGAAAAGAGCCTGGAAAAGCGGGTGCTAGTTCGTTGGCGCAGTTCTTTATCACGATGGCAGGTATTTCGTCCGGTTCTGATGCATTTTGCGTATCTAGTTCTTTATGGATTTTACGAATATCACGGTGATGAAATTTGACTTCTGCCATGGTAGTGTTGATGTTCGATATGGTGGGGAGAGTCTTGCCTTGGTGGACGTCTAAGGTAGAGTGTGAAGAAAACGTTTTGGCGAGCATGTTTGCTTTTTCCTTGGCTGTAGTCGCCGTGATGCCACGTTCGTTCGTCAAAGGTGGGAGAGACGTTTTTGTAAAGTTGTTACTTACCGCCTTCGCTACCGAACAGAAATTCCTGAAGCCACTGGGGCATTGCAAAAGTTTATTCCTGATCCTTTGACTGTGTTTGTCCTTAGTTTCGTCGATAAAGCTCTTGCATTCGTTTCTCGCTTCGACAAAATAATTGCGATTTCCAGCGGTCTGATTTGGCTGCCAGTACTTGTAGGCTTGCTGTTTCCTACCCGCGGCTCTTTCGCATCTTCTGTCGAACCAGGGCTTTCATTTTGATGGTAACTTGATGAAATTTGGGATGCATGCTTCCTTTCCTGAGGAGATTACTTGCGTGATATTTCGCAGCAGGGTGACGGATCGTCAGCGCCAAAGCAGACGTCGAGCCAAGGAAAAATTAGGTAGAACTCCCTTAGATCGTCCCAGTTTGCATAATTGTAATGCCAGATTTTGCGAGGCAATGGTGATATGAGTACCTAATGGCAGACCAAAACTGTAATTGTGTACTGGTCCATATTGGTGGTTAGAAAAAGATCCAGGAGGGCGGCGAATTCGTCCCTCTCTAAAATTCGATTTGGTTCGTCTACAATTTGAGTAAGCCCGTAGCTGATGGCAAATGCTTCAGCCTCTCTACCTTCGTTGTCGGTCTTGCTGTGATGTTTGAGCCAGTTAATGTTGTGGGCATTAAAATCTCCCAGAACGATTATTTCTGAACTGGGGTAATCGACCTGTATTGAGTCAAAAGTGGTAGCTAGTGTTGAAAAAAGGCTTTGGTAGGCTCTATCGCTCGGATTGCGATAGAGACAACATATAAACTTGGTTAATCCCTTGGCGGTGGTCCGGTTCGAGTGTTTCCTCACAGTGACATGAAAGGTCGCTTCGAACAAAAAGGCATATTCCGAACTTATGTCTAAATCGTGTATGTAAGTCGTAACCAGAATAGGGGTAGTTCACTGTTGTTGTAGAACATACTGTTTCTGTAAGGGCTAGTATGTGTGGTCTATTTGCTTGTAGATGTTGGTGTACCGAATTTATGTTTGTATTTAGGCCTCTTATGTTACAGAAATCAATTCTAAATTGGTTCGGTATCTTTGCTGTCTGTGAAATGCGGAATGAAGGGCTCCCAGAGCCACCCAGCGCACGGAGATCCGAATGGCTGGGGAGTTTACCTCCGGAATATTTTTTTTAGATAAACTAGCTAATAAAATATAATCCAACACAAACTATAAGAAGCAAAAACAGATCGTTAGCAATTGAATTAATTAAAATTAGTGGCCAAAGGAAAATATATGGAATGCGTTGGAATTAGGGTCTACTCCTCCTTATAAGGTACATATTACTTCACACAATAAAAAAAAAAACATCATGGTGAAAATTAATTCAAATCGCAATAATAGTTTAATAGTAGAATGGGGACATACATATGAGACAATTTAGCTTTAATGGGCAAATATGCATGTTTTAATTCTGCATCATGACAATATTAATTGCGAGACAACAGATTTCAGCTTGTAACTATTTTATGTTATTTAATATTTATAAGCTTCTTGAAGTATCGATTGCAGTTTAAAAAAGAAAATACTAAAAAGGTAGCTGAGTAATTTCAAAAAATACCTATTCTAAAAAATCACATTAGAAGCTTCATAATATCACTTCTAATATATGTATTTACGTTTGACTACCATAGCTTTAGGAATAGTACAATAGACACCAGCCTGCAATAGGCCTACAGAATTATATTTATTTCCTCTATCTTTATTTATTTTAACTCATTGCCCCTGTTTTAATTTGATATTTACCTGAAACCATTTATAGCTATGAAGGTAAATCAAGCTACTCCTTTTTTAATTGCTTTCGGTTAGCGAGAGTTCGGTTGAGAGGGTCTCAAGTGACTATAAATTATTGCTCCGTGAAAAATTAAAGATAATGAAGTCGACTATCCCTTTGGAAATTAATAGACTAACCCTACAGTTTTCTTTTTTTTGCAGTAGTTAAAGTTACGTGATGATCGTCATACTAAAATTTATGTAAGCATTATTTGTTTAAGTTCATATCTAAGGGTTTCTAGAACATTTCTAATAAATGCAATACTGCTTTACTTCCTTATGCTACTTCAAATTGTGTTTTAGCAAATAAATATGGTATTTTTGCTATACTCTTAACATTATCCACTCACTACTTAAAATGCTAATTAACCTGTTACCCTATATGAAAGCTATCATCATTTTAAATGTCTCTTATACATTTGAAGTAGATTTTCTTTAAGAAATTCTTATGAAAGGTAACCTCATTTTCAATGTGTCTTATACGTGTAATATAAAGTAGATTTTCGTCAAGTAATTGGCTTTTGTAAGAAAGAGTTTTTCTTCAAGAACTTCATAATCGAACTTCGTCTCAGTTTTCCGATCATCGCGGCTTTTTCGGCGTTAAAATGATCCAAAGTCGTATCTGGAATGTATAAAAATGGCACTGGTTTCGCCGATTACTAATACCATATGCCACTTAAGGGATCTTGTAACGTTGTTAATGCTATCAAATCCAGTAATATAGTTTCTTCCCTTTCACCGGTAGATTTATGTGGTTGTTATTTTCTCTACCTTACAATACCTATTCCGAACTTAGCATGTATATCTTCAAATATCAAACATTAACCATTTCATCCTTGTGAATATTGGATCCCACCTCATAAATTCTAAGTTCGGAAAAGGTATTTTAGGTAAAGAAAATAACAACCACATAAATCTACCGGTGAAAGGGAAGAAACTACATTACTGGGTTTGGTAGCATTTACAACGTTACAAGATCCCTTAAGCGACATGTGGAGTCAGTAATCGGCGAAACCAGTGGTATTTTTATACACTAACAGATAGCCGGATATTGGATCGTTTTAAGACCAAAAAAGTCGCGATGATCGAAAAACTAAAACGAAAGTTCGGTTATCAATTTATTAAAGAAAAATTCTCTTTAAAAAAAGCCTATTACTATGGATTAAATGGAAAAAAAGGAATATTTTCCGCCCTATTCTTCGGGAAACTCGGAAAGCTGAACTGTATAGTTGTCTTTTTTTAACCCCCCTGTAGAGGGCGGAAAACGCAAATTGATGAAAAAATATAAGATACATAATTTAGTTTCGACGTCGACCCTATTTCAAGTCAAAACCACACATTTAAGTTTTTAAAAATTTACAGATTTTTTAACCCTCTGTAGAGGATAAAAAACTAATTGAAAAAAAATTCAAAAAACATAATTTTTTTTTGTATTACCAAAACCCAACTTTTTCCCACTATTCTAAATCAAGATTCCGAAAATTTTAAAATTCGGCCCACCTTAATGGAATGACTGCAATATAGATAAGTGACTAATTAATTACCCTTTTTAAACATAGTAATGATTAGGATAATATCTATACAACACATAGGTACATGATAATAGAGAGAGAGACATATAATTTTTGTTTATTGAAATCAATTTTAAATGTGGTGCAAACCAAAAGAGAACAGGAAGGTTTTAATGGAAAAACACGATATCCGTAGGAAACGAATCAAATTCCTTAGAGAAATGATTACGGCACCCGGATCGGGCCGAGGGAAGAATAATTACTTATACTGACTAAACAATATATCCATCCATCCTAACTACTTAGATGGACAGATAAAAGTGGCAAATAACTTCTGAAAGCTATTTCCGAGGGACAAAGGTTAATTATTATACTTGCCTGCGGAGACATGGGTTATATTACGTATACTATGCTAATTCATTAATATGTCAAATAAATGTACTAAAATAGGAAAATAAATGTTGGTCTAGATTTACACTTTTGAAATATCGACGAGAATAAATTATTTTTGTGGCTAAAATATGCTGCTTGGTTTCAAGAGAAGGGACTACTATGAAGATATAAATCACTCAAAATTTATGAACTAAGATAAAACACAATTACTCTTCAATTTTCCGTCGAAATTCGTTTTCGTGGTTGACACGCTTTATTCCGCATTGTTACAGTGGAACGAGCTTTGACATTGGCATATCTGATAAGGCATATTGTTATGACGAGCGCCACGCCTGGCCTAGCACAGAGTCCAAGGATTCTATTGAATAAACTTGGCCAGAGTGCAGCTTATGCAGTTCAAATAAGGATCGGTCTACGTCAGGCAAAGAAGACACTTCGGTAGAACAATAACAATAACTATTGATCCAATACTGAATTTACACTTTAGCCTATTATGATAATACGCATGACTTTTCGGTTGAGGTATATTTGGAATTATATTTAAGGTTCTTGGTCACAGTTTATAATAAAGTTAAAGAGTTGTGTTACGTTTTATTTATGGCTAGCTTTGGCGATTTAACTTAGGTAATTACTTAAGTATTTTAATTTATCTTAATCCGCTATTTGAATCTCCCATCATCAGACAGACGTAGACATTTTGCAAAATTTGAGGTTATGTTGTTCTTAATCGTTAAAGATGAACAAATGCCTTCGACGTTGTGCTCCCACAAAGCATGTGAGATCTAACGGGTTAAAGTAATTTTTAGGCTAGTTTGTGATTATTTTGCGACATAATCTTTGCAAAAAGATATGTTTGCTGAGGTATGTATTAGTTGCATATGTACCATGGTACTTTGTACATCTCGGTAGTAGTGCAAATAGGTATGGGCAGGTTTGCAACGTTCGTTTCAGAATGTAATAGTCTGATTTTGGCAATACAAAAGATTATAAATTTAATTTTATATGCTGCATTTAGCAACAAAAGATTCTATATTTTGTGGAAAAAATTATTGAGTATTAACCTCTTCGGTTAATTACTTATAAATACATTTATTTGATTTGTTGTTGATAAGTTTAGCGGAATTCCCGTTGCAGCATTTATTTATATTAATTAATTTTATATACATACGATTAGTACTACATAATATGTATTAGCTTTTATAACACTGTTGTGGCCGTAAGTGGCTAGTCATCCTTTTTCTTATGTTGTCCTCCAGCTCTTTGTGACTGCCTTTATTTTAGTGGATAATATATTGGCTCGCTTAGGTTTATCAACCAGCTAAAATAAGAATTGTGTTTGCCAAGTTATATTACAATAATTACATTTACTTGCAGTTCTGTATTTAGAAACTGAGTTAATAACCTACCTTTGATCCTCGTTAGATCGGTCAAATTCATATAACATACTGCTCTGCTTTATTATTTATCTGTTAATTTGAGAATAATTGTTAGTTATTATGTTTATCTTTGCCTTCAATAGTAAAAAACTAGTACCTGTTGCTTATTTTCTTCTTAGACTTGTTTACCTCTGCATGGATTGCTCATTGTTAGTTCTTCTCAAAGTGATCTAGGGATTTAGGGCGCATCCCTCACATATTTTCCCATGGTTTTCCCTTAATTTTCTCCCAAACGTCAATGCTTGTTTTCTGTTCTTATGTTTTAGTGGATTCTGGGGATATTTTGTACTTCCACCTTCTTACCTACAGTTGTGAAAATTGAGATTTGGGATTTCTACTTTGTATCTATCTTTTCAAGTGGCATGATGCAAATTTTGTAATATTGAGAATACTGGGAAGAGAAGCTGTTTGCCGTAGTGCAGTTCTAGGTGACTCAACCTTTTTGTATTGTGTTTAATATAACCCTTCTATGGGATCTAGGATTGAGTCCTTAATTAGTGCTTGACTACACTTGTATTGCACGAGAGGCTTTCCGAGCTCAACCCAAACCGAGATCGTTGACCCTACAGACCATCCTCATAACTCAGAGAGGGTTTTACTACCGAGGCCAGAAGTCATTACAGGGATTTTATAACCGATTTTACTACTGGGGCCAGAAGCCGTTACTCTTTCGAGCCGGGAAGTCCCACTCTCGCTTTAGGTCAGAGGCACTTCGACCTCAACTGCTGAGCTTGCAGCCATTTTAGCAGCAGACCTTCGGTCTAGCGTGGCATCCTTCCCATTATTATTATTTCTTTATTTTATTATTGTTACCGAGCTTTAAGATAGCTTATATTGATTTTATTATTTCTTTTATTTTCCGACCGATTGACGTAATTATTTATTGTGGCATTGACTGATAATATTATTATTATTGCATTTATTTTTGGTGCGGCTACTAATTGATGTATTTGGATTTACATATCGGTATTAATCTTAAGTAAACCAAAGTGATCACTTCGGATAGTAGTGCTTACAGTACCTACCGAGATTACCAACATCATTGGACTCATCATATTGTACAATCATCATTAATTACTTAATAATTTTTTTTGTGGTCATTTCCTTGTTTTTTAAAGTTCCACTGTAAGATTGTTGCTGATTTAAATAAAAAAAAACTAGAAGCCAATAGATAGAACCGTAAATTAAGATTGTGTTTTCTTGTTTAATAAAACGTGCCTAACAACCCCGCATAACACCAGCGGAGTTTTCCAGTTTAGCTGGCAGAACTGGTGGCGCTCACGAGCTCCACACTTAGAGCCGGGTATTGCGCACATTACTCTCCGGTGTTAGGTTCGCTCTAATTAAAATCCCCTCCTTTTTAAATTAATAAGAAAATTGTGTTGCAAGAAAAACCCAACTACTTCGAACTACGGCGAAAACACCAAAAACTACTGCGGAATCTAAATCACCAAGCTTGGAATCTGAAGATCCTAATACCGATTTGTATGAGGATTCCGAGCCTGAGCTACCGCAAACGGTACAAAATAACCGAAACGGTCTACAGGAGTTGTATGTTAAGGACAAATATTAGAAAAAAGTCGACGCCAATGCAATTTTTTCAAAAAGTTTTTCCACAGTCACTATATACCTTCAGATTGTGCACTGATGCACCAATTAACGCCTGGAAATGTTTAGTAAAACTAAAGGAAATATTAAAAAATATGGCAGACAAAGGGGAAATACAAAGACTCATTGGCTCTATGTTTATTATGTTCTATAATTTAGGATATTATTGGAGTCAAAGGTCGTCGATGGGGAACCAATCAACCTCTGATATTTTTTAATAGAACTAAAAAAAGTATTGAGTATAAGGCAGACAAAGGGGAAATACAAACATTTATTGGTCGTATGTTTGTTATGTCCTATGATAAACTGCCAACGCTTCGACCTTATTGGAGTCAAAGGGAGTCGATAGGATACCGAACAATTGAAAAAGCAATTTCAAACGACATATTCCTATCGTTGGTATAAAAACATGAGCAACTGAAAAAATATGCCATGCAATGGCGCCCTAAGCTCGTGGGTAATGCACAATCATTTGAGACCAAAATATTATATAATTCTCTTTCTTTCATTTTTGGTCACGTTTACTGAACAGTTTATAGTGAAGGGCATAAGAAACACGACGATGACAACACCTAAAAGAGGACTGCCTTTTAAAAAAAGAATACTTTTTAACCGACCCCCTTGCATCTTTCTGTGGAGAGGCAGACCAGAAAGGAGATGTACCAGACGTACTCAAGAACCGCAGGTGACAAAAACCAAAACCGTATGTAAGTAATGCTATATCATACCCAAGGATAGACTAGTACTGTTTCAATTTTTATTTCTTGGCAAATAAACGTCTATTGTTTTTGAAGTTATGTTAATTCTGGAAGCTGTTGTTAGATACTTGTACCATACAAAAACCTTAATGCTACATATATTTACCGGGGGTTAAATCATCCATTTTTACAAAAATGAAAGCCTACATCATAAGACCCTTTTATTTAATATTAACTCAAATAATCACTCATATCAATTAAAAGTAATACAATTTTGTCAGAGCCGAAAGGGTTGATGTACATCAACCGATTTCCCACTGAAATTATTTCACTTAGCATTTTGATAAATTTAATGCAGATTCTTTTTACTTTAATACTATAGGCGGATATCCCCCAAGATACTGCGTTTGTCTGAACTGCATCTCCTGAGTTAAGCTTGAAGATTATAGTATCGGTGGAATAACCAGGAAACTATGTCCCTATGAACTTCAGGTCAGTAATCGAGCGGAATAGAGGGGAGACAAAGTCTGTCAGACTGATCATCCACTTGACACTTTATGGTTTATAAGTTTTTGGGCTGTTCGCTCGCGTTGTGTATAAATTTGTCTTTAATATTTGCATAATATTTTTAAAGTTCATGTTCAAACTTAGGACAGGGTGATAATTAATGAGCTGTATGATTTAAGGTATGAATGCATACAATTTAATAAAAGTATCTAGATGATAGGAATATAAAATGTAAATCAATAAAGCAAATATTTGCTTTTTTATGGTTTTGAAAGTTGACCAATGAAAAATTAAAACATTAGTCAAAAACTATGGCCTATGTAGAAAAGTTTTAGTCAGAAATTTGAGTAGCAAGCCAAAGAGTGAAATAAAATATGCAAGCCTGTTCAGGAGTACGAAAATATTCAGGTTGAAAGGGACTCCGCATTGGAAAATATAAAGTTTACATGCGTTTTATTTATTTTGATCTGTATAAAAAGAAAACTTAAAATAAACCAATATTATCTGTAAATTAAATTATCTATGCTTCGCTTCCCTTAGAATGTCAAAATAACCAGAACTTACAGCCAGAATTTGAACATATGCTGACACCAGTCTTTAAACAATCGATACCGTTTATGTAATTCTATATAAGTGTTCATAAGTTTAGTGGGTGTAATATTAAAGTTTTAATGATAAAATGAAACAGAAAAATACATATAAACTATTTTTGATGCAGCTGAGCGGCTTCCTGCCAATGGGCCCCAGGACCGCGGTCAAGGGCCTAATGGGAAATGCGGCACTGGTTGTTTACCATCCGACTTAGTAAAAACCAGTGACAAGTTGGGTCAATGTACCAGTGATTGCCACTCTAAGGCTAGGGTTTTAAATGTATAGTTACTATAGTTTTAAATAGCTCAATATAATAATTTGGATTGGTTTGGGCACTCAGGAGGACCTTTATTATTGACATATTTATACATATTTTTTTTTCTGGCAAGATTTTTTTTCTCTTCATATCATGACATCAAAAATCACTAATTGCCACTATACATTTTTGTTTATTCCAATATTTGCCACACTTAGGGTCCAGTATTTGCCACATGGAAAAACCACTTATTTACCAGTAGAATTAAAATGAAATATGTGTGTTTGGGTTCCAATATATTAAAACAAGCCTTTATTAGAAATGTATGATAGAAAAACCACATAAAAACATAAAAATGTTTGTTTTAATATAAAATTTTACATTTGTTTTTTAATTTTCAACGAACGGTAAACATATTTAATTTTTCTTAGAATAATTTGTCGATATAGAACAGTTCATTTCCAAACAGGGTTATTGGTCCATAAAAAATTTATTTCTTATGTACTAGAGCCATACAAACGAATATTCCAATCTTTCTTTCAAAAATTTTATTTCTACGTTGTTATTTTCTCTCTTTATTAGGTAGGTACCCTTCCAAAAAAAAGCTGCTCTTTAAAATATATAGCATAATAACATTCTAATTTAATGTCAATATTATTGAGTTTATATTCAGATGTGTCTGGATATTCATTATTTTCGTCAGATGACAATATTTCTGATTCGTGTGAAGTTTCATCATACACAACTGATTCATCTTCTGATGTTGAATGGTCTTCATCTAAAGGTCCTTTTTTTGATAAATTTTAATTTTTTTGAATTCTTCTCTGCTTCCTCCTCGATTTTCTGCAATCTATTTTGTTCCCTTTCCAGTTTTCGTTTTTCTTTTTCTTGTTCTTTCTGTAATTTTTCCTGTTCTTTTTTGGCAAAGTATTTCTTCCACTCTTTAGATATCACAACTAATGGTAATGTGCCACAAGTTTTCTTATGTCTTTTGTAGCTGAGACCGTCGACGTTGCCCATCTTCTAGCCTTTGAAAATTAAGAATCTGTGCTAGGAGTACCTGCGCACTCTTGACTTGCTTGAAGAGCACTGATGGTATTTTTAACTGGGGTTTGTTGCACTATCGCTACATTGGTTTTTACGGACAAATTTTCATATTTCTCATCTTCTTTTGAAGTACTTGGTGTTGCTAAATCTATATTTGACAAATTTCCAGTTGCCTGCTTCTTTTGAAGCACTTGGTCGTGCTAAATCTGTTTTTTCCTTCTCCCGTTTCTTTCATTTTCGCCAAACTTTGAATAATTCAGTAAACCCAACTTCCCCATTCCATTCTCCCAAACTTTCTAATGTTTGCCTAAACTCTATTAAAGCATTTTCAGCTATATGCCTTTCCAACGCTTGCAAACATGTTTTGACTTCTTGAGGGTTTTGTTGAAATGTTTTCCTTTGGTCATCTTTGACAATATCAGATTCTTTTGAACATTTTGAAAAATCCACTTCATCTGGAGACCATGGATATACACCACATCTTTTAAAACCATTCTTTGCAGATTCTGGGGTAACTTTTTGGAACACTCCTTGAAAAAGAATGGGAAAGTTGACTTTGTTAAGGGTTTCCTGGGAATGATTAAATTTTCGGTCATGTTGACTTTTCTCCAGGATGTTTTCATTGGCTTAAATACACTTACGTCACATGACTTAGGTATATGGATTGAATTTGGATGGAGAGCCACTAGGATTATATTATTTTCAGCTCAGAAATTACTAACATATAAGATGAGATATGTGGCAATCTAGAAACAAAATAACAGGAAAGTTAATGATGCTCTTTTTCAACCATGGAGTTTTCTCCATGGTTAGTGATATATCCAAAAAATTACTCTCCAGTCATCCAGCTATTGTCTGTTTTGCCTACACCACAATCATGAGGAATGTGTCTCACAACATCAGCCGCAATTCGTTTGTACAAATATACATGGTTTCGTTTACGCAAATACAAATTGATTCTGTAAGCGATTATTTATCGGATCCTTTTATATATCTTACGCTCGCCTCATGGAGCAATGACTTCCACTTTTAGGACATAATATCTGGAAAGCGGATTCATCGCAGTTAAATATTCTATTTGGATCTTCGAAAATGTCAAAATCATTTTCATGTTTCAGACTAGTTTCAATTTTTAAGAACCAGTTTCAGATATTTTTCTCTGCAACAATACCTCGGTTTCCACCTAATTGCTCTGAGGTCCTTTTGGATAAAGTTTTTTTTATGTCTGTTCATAATTAATGTAAACCATTTTCTGCCAGGTTTGTTATTAAAAGAATTAGCTCTTCCTTTGTTTAACATATTTTTTTTACCGTTGTCAGGGCATCATCTTCAACTAAAGGAAAACCCATTCTGGATATGGAAATAATCCAGTCAACTAAGCGTTTTTCTTCGGCCGTTAAAATAGTATATGGTTCCATTTTTCTCTCTTCCGGTATTTTCCCATTTACTTTGTTGCCAAGAGTCCTCCTTGGAACTCCGATTTAATTTTAATTGAACTTCCATGGCGAACTTCAGCAATTGCCTTTATCATTGCCTTAGTTGTATGGCGAAAAAAAATTTTTTTGGCTGGTAGTTGAGCCATTCTTTATAAAGCACCTGAAAAATACCAGTAATTGCCATCCAGACCCATAATCTATAGTTGCCACCTCCTGGCAACTATTGGCTTTGTGAATAATATCGCCACACTGCTCTTTCTGCAGTAAATGCGTATGGTTTGCTTTGTCAGAAACTATTTTAAACAATCGTTTTTAAAATATTTTTCAAACCCAATAGTTGCCACAGTGTGGCAATTACTGGGAATTTAACACTTCATATTTCCAGTAATAGCCACCTTATCTTAAAATGTAGAAACCGATGTTTTAGCAAAAACCAATTATATAACCATAAAATATAGACCTCTAATACCATGCAAATCATAAATAAAATTTATTATATTATTACTAAACCGTAAAATTAAGCAATATTAGCAAACGCTTACCTTAACAGATCAATTTAACCACAGCACATAATCTACAATGGAAATGATGGGCAATTATCCCTCGCATCTCCGCCGTCCCTCATTACACTTTATAGTATACAACTTTTTCCCAATCGGTACAATTTTTAAAGAAGTTATCTAAAAACATGGTGATTCAGCCGACCCTGGCTAGCCTCTCGAGCTCATCGCCTTGATGCGTCATTACAATTTTGTACCGGTCAGTGACAAGCAAGAACCCATAAATCGGTTCTTTCTTTTGGTTTTAAGAAGAAAAATGCCTAGAAATCGTATTTAAAGTACAGTGTATGTGTAGTGATACGTCTTGCTCGCAAAGGAGGTAAAAAAAGGGGGCAATATTCATTCATCAGGGGGTGAGTCCACATAAGAATATATGCCAAAATTTCAAATATATATAAATACCTGGTTATTTGAAATATATTATATCGAAATGAATATAAGTAATAAGCAACAGTTAACGATACGAGCTATTCAAACCCTTCTTTAGTAATCTCGTCTAATCGTACATCCTACCAAAGAAATACTATTCAATCACAAAAAGTGTTTACATAACACAATCAAAAGGCTGACTAAGGAAATATATACCGATCGGCCTGCACATTTATTAATGTTTTACATAGAATAAACGTTTATACCATATAAAGGATTATAAAAAAATAGAAACAAATGGTTATAATACCTTCGTATTATCACGTTTTCGATATTTGATCCCCGTATGGGGCACATGTGGGACTATAAACTATAATTCGATTTGATACAAATATTGCAAAACAAAAAACTAAAAGTTATATTTAATTATGATCCACTGGCTCATACTGCATCTATATGAAAATTTAAGAGTATGGCAATTACATAAGGTATTAAAATTTGAACAGAATAAACCTATCTACAGGATAATAAATAAAACTCAAAAATCACATATTATCATAATAATTTCAAAGGATATTCATAGCCACAATACTAGAGAGTTTATAGGAAATCGTACTATTATTATTACTAAAATGCACTTATCCTCAATATCAGTGTTCAAAAACACTGTCTAGAGGAATAAGGACTATGTATATTGTAATTATTGTGATTACTGTATTAATAAATAATTTTCAAAAAAATAAAAAAATTTATGTAAGTCGAGAGTGCCCTTTTTTCTCGAAATTAACCCCTAAAAACTAGCCACATAGGCAAGCTGACTTATAATTTACGAGCGACTAAAACCCAAGTTGGGTATTATTATAGCTTTGCATGTCCCTCCGTTCGCTTTGCTCGCAACGGGGGTTCAATCAACAAGAACTAACCAAGTGCTAACAAAAACTAACCCAAGAATAACCCAAACTAACCCAAAATTAAGGGAAAAAGGTAAATTAATTGACATTTTGCTAGGACGTAGACATGGATTCCTGTCGCATCGCGCGCAGTATTTTGGATTGCAACTTGGGATTTAGCTGCTCGTCATAAATTTATCGGAATGTTATCGTTCGGCTTTGTCGAAGCGATGTATACCGGAGCGCATTATTTTTAAACAATTCGTGTTGATATGAGCCGACCGGTGAGGAAAAAAATTGGAGTAAACATTGCTTGCAGGAGATGCTAATAAATAATATCAATACCTATTTACAAATTCGCATTTGCAGATTCGAATAACTTTAACTAAAATTGGCCTTCACATTTGCACATGTGAAGGGCCGCCAACAGCCTCCACCTCAGTAGGTTATTATGTTGGAGTGGTTAGAGGCACACTATATCCCTACATTTGCCGATGTAAAGGATATATGTACTGACAAAAATTAAACGGTATAGTGCTATGTATTTGCAGATACAAAAACAAATAACCACCAAAAACAAATAACCACCATACTATTGCAACCCTCTTACATAAAATCATTGCATTGGAGGTAGCGAATTATTACACTCTTGTTTTCTATTCAAAACAGGAATTACAGTATTTGCAGATACTGTAAATATGCTAAAAAATCGTTGCATTTGCAGATGCAGTCGAAAGCATAACCAGGGTTAAGCAGCAAGCAAAAAGGTGAATAATTCGTTGTATTAGCAGATACCTACAATCGATCGTACCCACTGTCTGCAATTGTATTTGCAGGTAGTGAACATATTCATGAACCTATTTTGCATTTGCAGATGCTGTAAATAGGCTAATATATCGTTGCATTTGCATATGCCTTCGGTATCATAAGTAGCAAAACCAAGAAAATTCATTTGTATTTGCAGATGCATTAGAAGATCCTCTCACGCTAGCTGATGAAGTAACTTATCCGAATCAAGACTTGCCAACATCAGAAGTACCAGATGGTCCTGAACAAAGTAAGATTTGTTAATAGAAAAAAAAAGATGCAAAAAAAACCGACGAAATCATAACTTCGAGGCCAGAACTACAGACTCAGATAGTTTTTAGATAGGACAATTACTTATTAATAGTACTAAAAGATAAGAAAAAAAGAAAACACAAACAGTATGGTAGAGAAGTATCCACCAGCTGCCAACTGCAATGTCCTCAGACCATCAAAATTAAATCTCGAAGAGGATTAGTGCCTTAGCCCTCCCTTTCAATTATTTTATTTTATTTTATTTTATTTTATTTTATTTTATTTTATTTTATTTTATTTTATTTACACCACTCCACAGATTTACATCCAATTATTGAGTGTGGAATAAAAAGATTATAAATTATACAATTCAAGAAATAAATATAAAAGAAGAACTTAATTAAATTAAATCACAGTTACAACAAAAAAAGACAAAAGAAAATTTGCATTTAAGAAAAGTGTACTTTTTTAATGGCTGCAAGACTGCAGTTAAAAATGTCACATTGATCCTGAACAGAATTATACGTGTTGCACGCTCTGCGCAGTGCGGAAAATTTATTGATGTTAGTCCTAGGTTTTGATAGGTAAAATGTTTGTGTGTTTCTAGCTGACATGCGAGGCAGGTGAAAACTAAGCTGCCCTAACAATCCAGGCAAGTCAGTTAAGCTGTTCACCAGCCTATATAAAAATTGCAAATCAGCAGATTTCCGTCTTTTCTCCAAGGTAAGAACGGAGAATCTTTCCAGCAGTTGTGTGTGTGGAAAACCAGTTTCTGGGTACACTCCGTCGCATCTATACCAAAGAAATTTTAAAAATTTTCTTTGTATGTTTTCTATTTCATTGATGTGATGATGGTAATGAGGGGACCATACTTGAGAAGCATATTCAAGTATAGGTCTTATATAAGAGAAATATAAAATTTTTAAACTAAGAACATTATTAAAATTTTGGGAGTTACGTATTACAAAACCCAACATTCTGTAGCTACGTTTAACAATATCTGTTATATGCGAGTTAAAAGAAAGAGAACTATCAAAAGTTACACCTAGATCTTTGAAAACCGTTGATCTAGGTACGTTAACATTGTCAATGGTGTAATCGTACACAATTAGATTTTTCTTTAAGCTAAAGGAAATAACATTACACTTGACTGCGTTTAGGGGTAAGTTATTGTTTTTGCACCAAGTATTTAGTATGTTTAGGTCATTTTGAAGTAGAATACAATCCTCAATGTTGTCAATTTGATAATATAGTTTTATGTCGTCTGCGTATAACAGACCATTTACAGTAAGTTGATCAGAAATTTTATTTATGAATGAATTGAAGAAAAGCGGGCCCAAAATTGAGCCTTGCGGCACTCCTGAAGTGGCAACGATCTTTGCCGAACTGCGACCATAGCACTCTAAGTGTTGAGGGCGGTTAGTTAGGTAGGATCTAAAAAGATTAATTAGGCATGAGGAAAAGCCGTAAAATTGATCGAGATTGTTAACGAGAATGCCATGATCAAGTCGATCAAAGGCTTTAGAAAAGTCAGTGTAAATGACGTCAACTTGTGACTTAGCGTTTATTGATTCAGATATAAATTCTGTCAGGGAAAGCAGATTTGTCGTAGTAGATCTGCCTTTCATAAAGCCATGTTGCCTGGTATCAATCAGATTTTTCATTGAGGGATACAAAATAGAATGTAGGACTCGCTCGAAACATTTAGAAAAGTTGTTAATTATTGTTATAGGACGATAGTTCTCAATAAGGTTTTTATCATTCTTTTTATGCACAGGGATAATTTTAGATGTTTTCCAAAGTTCAGGAAAGCATTCCTGTTTTAATGCTAAATTAAAAAGGACAGTCAGTGGTTGAACAAAAGCGTAGGCACAGTCGTATATGAGAAAAGCAGGAATTTTGTCGGGTCCAACGGTTGCTTTTGGCTTAATGGTCTTAAGAGCCTGTGACACCTCGGCCTCCGTAAATTTAGTTATTGTTATAGTATCCACATATGCGCCCTGATCTTTACTGGTGTTAAATTGGGTAGTTGTGGAAGTAGTGTATGAACTTTTAAAGAAATCCGCGAATGCATTTACTATGGTTTCAGAATCCGACATTAGTGTACCTTGTGGATCAGTCATGTTTAGAGGTAATTGGTTATTATTTTGTGAACTCTGAATCAGCCTCCAAAAGTTATTGGGTTGAGTCATTAAATTATTTTCCAAATTATGGCAGTATTGCTTTTGGGATAGCTTAATATCTTTTTTGATTTTGGACCGTAGTTCCCTAAATACAGTTAAATCGGTTAGGTTATTATAACGCTTATATTTTTTCCATGAGTTATGTTTTTGTCTTATTGCTTTTATAATTTCTGAGGAAAACCAGGGCGGATAGGATCTTCTGCGTTTAGCAGTTTTGGGGACATATTTATCAAGACAGTAATAGATCTCATTATAGAATAATTCTACGGCAGCATTAATATCACCAACAGAATCTAAAATATTCCAATTAATGTTAAGAAAACTGTCATATAAAATTCTAAGGTCAGCTCTCTTAAAGTTATAAAAGATGTTTTCAATTTTACTGCTATTTAGTTTTTTGTCTAATTTGTTTTTAAACTTAATCAATAAGGACGGATGGATACCTTCTTCTCTAACTAAAGAATCGTGACATCCTTGTACCACACAGAGATCAGATCTAGACGTGATTACAAGATCCAAGAGCCTTCCCTGGTTATTTTCTATATAATTTACTTGTTTCCAGTCGAAAAAGTCTAATAAATGAATCAAATTATTCAGTCTGTAGGAGGGGATTGCACCTTTTGAATATAAGATATACTCTGGGATGTTAAAGTCTCCCAAGAAGATTAGTTTTGAATCGTACAGATACGTTAGTGAAGAGATGTAATCAGAGATGCCTTCAAAAATCTCGGAATTAAGTCCCGGTGGAATGTAAATTAGTAAAATACAGAGATTAGAGTGATTAAGTAAGATTCTTACGCCTATAATGTCAACAATATTACGCAGGTTGTTGGGCAAAACCAATTTTAGATTAACAACAGGAAAAGTTTGCTTAACTGCCAAAGCAACACCACCCCCTCTGTTCTCACTCATCTCAGCATAGTTTCTGTCGCAACGATATACTGTGTGTAATATTTTCTAAGTTTTATTTGTTAAACGAAATAAGTGTTGTCTACCCAATACAAAAGTAATCTATTATATATTTATCTTAGCTTTGTCAACGAAGCGTTAATCACAGGAAAATATCGAAGGGACCGATTTTGTTTATATTATCGTTCGTAGAAGAGAGGCTGTAAAGAGATGCATATGGGAACCGGGCAGGTAGTTCAGTTTGAACAGCGGTATCGAACTATAATTTTATTAAAAAGATTGAATAATAATATTGGTTGTATTATTTCAATATTTTGGACTCTTACATAGCAGCGGTGGGATAGACTCAAGTCTCTCGATTCAGTAGTATGGAGTGTTGTTCTTCGCCGGCCCCGTTTGGTATTTATCTAGTGATAAATTAAGTGGAAGTTTTATTAGTGACTATACAAGGTGTTTGGCTAGTCTGGTTGGAAGAAATATAATTTTAAAGTGTCAGTGAGCGAGTTTAAAGTGTTAAAATGGGAAGATCTAAACGAAGCAGATCGTCGTCGTCGTCGTCTAGTTCATCTTCGAACGATCATTCCAGCCAGAGAAGCACAATTAAACGTTTGAAAAGAAAGATAAGTAAGCTTTCGCAACAAGTAAGTTCCAGTAGTAGTAGCCGTTTAACGTCTATTAATCATTCTGCTTTTAATGAGACTGTTATACCGGTATTTGACCCTAGTGCTGAGACTTTGACAGTTAATGAGTGGATTCTTAGTGTTGAGGAACTGTCGACGTTTCATAATTGGGATGAATCATTGGCATTAAGATTAGCAACAAGTAGGCTAAGGGGTAATGCGCGTAAGTGGTATGACAGCGCTAACGTTACTAGTTTAGGTTGGGATGGTATTAAAGAACAATTAAAACTAAATTTTCCTGGCATTATACGCTTTGGTAAATTATTAAAAGATGCAGCGAATTTCACTCCTTTGCCAAACCAAAATTGGGGGGACTATTGTTTTGAAAAAGTTGCGAAATTAAACAAACTTCACTTGTCTATTCCCGATATTTTTTTAATTGATAGTGTTATAGAAGGTATTACTGATAAGAGTGTAGCTTTAGCCGCAAGAGCTGCCAATTTCCAGTCAGTTGGAGAATTGGCAGGGTACTTAAGTAGTACTGGAAATTTGTGTTCGAAGAATAGTAATTTTGATGATGCAAAAATAAATTTTACAACGTATAAGAATAATAATTATCATGCACGTTTGTCAACTTCCTATCAAGGTAACAAAAATGAACGCAAAAAAATTGAGTGTTATAATTGTGGTGGTGACTACTTTTTAAAGCAATGTAGAAACTCATAAGTAAAGTGTAGATTATGTAAGAAATTTGGACATACCATCGAACAGTGCAGAGTTAATGTAGATGAAAAAGGTAGTAAGAATGTGGCTGTTTGTGATATTGCTGATAAACATAGTAATTTGTTTTTTAAAAACAGCACGCGTTAATGGTTGCAAAATTAAACGTCTAGTGGATTATTCCGGTAGCACCTGTATCTTGCTAAAATCCTAAATTGCGGAAAAATTGAAATTACTTTTGATTGACGATGATTCTAAACAATTAAATTACACCAAGGACGTTCGATACATTTTGTTCAGTGTATGGAATTAAACATATTCTCAATGCCGTTGCAACTCCTAGAGCAAATGGTCAGTGTGAACGAGTCAACCGAACGGTTCTAAATTATTTAACTACCACAGTAGGTGGACAACCAGACGATCTTTGGGATGTTTATGTTAAGCAGACACAAAGTATACTGAATTGTACGACTAATAAGACAACGAAAGTGCACCGATGGAAGCTCTGGCAGGTTGCAAAGGGAGAACAATGGCCGAATCTAAGATATTAATTAGTATTAACGACTCTTGGGATCGGATTGATCTTGGTCAACTACGGGCAGAGATTAGCAAACGTTTGACAACAGAGCAGTTGGCTCAGAAGAAGAGATTTGACAAGACCCGAGCAGAAGCTTAGCATTATAAAAAAGGTGAGGTAGGAAAGGGACTCAAAACAGACAACCCAACAACAGGCAGAACCGCGTCACACGAGTTCTTTTAAATGATCTATATGAGGTGCAAGACTTGAGAGAAGGGTCGAGAAAATATAAAACAGTGGTATCTGTAGATACAATAAAACCTTGGGTCATCTTAGGAAGTGTAAAGAAAAATAATTAACATTCAAAAGTGTTCAATTAGAAATAAGTTTATTCGCAGTTGGAGACATGTTCTTGTACAGTTAGTACTAGTTTTGATACGTTTATTCGCAGTTCGCGACATCTTTTTGTACAGTTAGTACCTACTAGTTTTAATAAGTTTGGTCGCAGTTGGCGATATGTTTTGTACGGTTAGTACTAGCCTTCACAAGCTTATTCGCAGTTGGCGATATAGCAGATTCCTTAAAATAGTTGATGCAGTTGGCATCTGGGTATTTGCAGGTGGCAAACGGAAAGATAAGGTCTAATGCAGTTGGCATGGTATGAGTTAATTGCAGTTGGCGATATACTCCTTAAAGTAAATTATTATTAAACGGAAAGATAAGGTCTAATGCAGTTGGCATGTTATGAGTTATGTTGCAGTTGGCGATATACTCCTTAAAGTAAGTTATTATCAAGCGGAATGATAAGGTCTAATGCAGTTGGCATGCTATGAGTTATGTTGCAGTTGGCGATATACTCCTTAAAGTAAGTTATTATTCGCAGGTTGCGAGAAGTTCTCTACCATTTTAAGTACCTATTTGTAGTTGGAAACCTGTTATGTAGTCGATATGACTCGTAGTTAGCTATAAGTCGTGTTTGTATTAAAGTTTAAAAAGTATTATTAAGGTATATCATATTCTTTTGTAACTTTAGTTATTTATCCTGAGGACAGGATGACAGTCAGGATGGCCGAATGTAATATTTTCTAAGTTTTATTTGTTAAACGAAATAAGTGTTGTCTACCCAATACAAAAGTAATCTATTATATATTTATCTTAGCTTTGTCAACGAAGCGTTAATCACAGGAAAATATCGAAGGGACCGATTTTGTTTATATTATCGTTCGTAGAAGAGAGGCTGTAAAGAGATGCATATGGGAACCGGGCAGGTAGTTCAGTTTGAACAGCGGTATCGAACTATAATTTTATTAAAAAGATTGAGTAATAATATTGGTTGTATTATTTCAATATTTTGGACCCTTACATGTGTATTCATTGGGAAAGAGTTCAGAATTAAAAAACCCATCATTTAGCCAAGTCTCAGTTATAGCGATAACATCATATTCACACGTTAAAACGGCGTTGAAAAATATTTCTGTTTTCCAGCGAAGTCCTCTAGCATTCTGATAATAGATGCAAACGTCATCGAAATGCTGCTGCTGCCGATTCTCGGTCGACTGACAGCAGCGTTGAAGGGAGGGGGTATTCAAAAGCATGGAGGAAGAGCCAAATGATTTTAGTTGCTACAGAGTGGACCCAAATATTTCCGACCTATATTTTGCATTAAGTTGTTTATATGAATAACAATTATTGTAATCCCAAGTCGCATGATTAGTATTTACGTCCAACTTAAATTTATCTTTTAAGGAGCTACAGTTGCTACATTTATAATTATCCGCTGCAGTTTTGCAATTTTTAAGATCATGTGAGCCTGCACACAGTGGACAAACAACATTATTTTTACAGTGCTTAATTAATAGAGTGGCCTAAAATGTTACATTTATAACAACGAGTTATGGAGGTTGAGTCATGGATATGGCAGTTATCAAGCCCTACAACAATTTGTTTTTGGTCTATTAATTGTTTAAAAGTGACTGTATCCAACTGCAGAGCAGCTTGATATATGCTTTCCCTTTTCTTAGTGGGCCATATTTTAAGTACACTTAACTTAGATATGTTATTAAAAATACTTTTATTTTGAGATTTCAAATTATATTCCAGTGCTTCTTTGGAGTAGTCCTCTGATAAACCGACAATTCGCACCATCGGCATAACCGACCCAAGTGTACGGACCTCATATCCTTCCGTAAGTTTCTCATTGGCTAATTCTTTCATTCTATCTGCACTATTTGGGTCGACAGTGACTAACAGCCCGCCATTGGCAATATGTTTGACATGCTCAATATGTATATTTTCATCTGCAGGATTGATGTGTTTTAAAATATCTGCCCTAGTGCGATTGTTATCCTGATCCGCATTCTTAGGTTTAATGATAAGTCTTGTTCTTTGGTTCGTTAAGACATCCGCATAGCTAGATTTAGGTGGAGGTATCTCAGCAGGACGGAAGTCAGAAAGTTTTTCATCAATGGTCTGCAATATTGAGTCTCTCAAAGAAGAAATATTGTGCTGCATAAACTCAACAATAGTGCTCTTGATGTCATCAAGTGGCAGGGTACGACAAGAGGGACAGCGCCAAATCAATCCAGGAACAGATGGAATGAGGCTTACAGCTTCACTGGGTATACGCATGCACTCGACATGAAATCGTCTCTGACAAGGTCCCCCACAAGTGATGTGCGGCTTGCTGCGATGCGATCCGGCTGACGTGTTGCAAAAACCACACAGGGACATGGTGTGTTGTTTTTTCCTTTCTTCTTTTTTGCGAGCTGATAGCGGCGCACACAGGATCAAATTAATTGGGTTTAAATTCTTACGCAATAAGCAAAGTGAAAACAGATCACTCACCCTCCAGCAGCGGCCATCGAAGATGCCCCAGCGAAAATTTCAAAATTATTGGCTCAGAGATGCTGCCAAAACTTGCACTTTATTGTAGAGCACTCGAACACTGGTATTGACAGACTTTAAAATTGTTGATTTATCATTTTCATTATGGCGAGAAGTTAACAGATTCCTTTAACCGTTTCCAACTTAAAAACACACTATTTTTTTCAAAAAAAAATACGATAAACAAATCGAGATTTTCATTAAATCGGCTTTAATTATTGTAATACTGTATAAGCGTTATAACTAAACGGTATATAGCAAAAAGATGGGTTTCTTGGGGTAATTTAATTAGCCAACCGTCTGAACTAGAATTATACGTTCAACCGTCTGAACTAGAATTATACGTTCAAAATTGGCAGAAATTAAAGGTAAACAGTTCAATAATAGAGTGGGTACAGGATTATAAAATCCCTTTCAATAGGACACCACTCCGGTTAGCAAAGTAGAAGACTACATAGGATGGCAAAAAAATTAATTTCAAAATACGCATTCTTGGGGAAAACTGATCTTAAAGATGCATATTTCCTTATCCCTATGCACAGTAGTCAAAAAAGTTATTAAGATTCGGTTTTTGCAACGTACTATACCAATTTAATTGTGTTTCATTTGGTTTATGTACAGCTCCATATCTTTTCACAAAACTGAAACCAGTTGTAAGATATGTAAAATTAAAGGGTATACAAACTGTACTCTACTTAGTCTATTGGCTAGTTATTGGTAACTCAAAAGAGAATTGCGTAAAACTATAAATAAAATTACACAAACATTACAAGATTTGGGTTTTATATAAATTCCGAAAAATGCGTAGTTATTCCCGCGCAACCATGCTCATTTTTGGGGTTTATACAAGAGAAAAGGGACCTACTGGCAGAACAGTCTATTATCTTTTACCCTGAAAATACTTACTCACATCTCCTTACAGAGAGAAACAACCATTGTGGAAGAAAATTTCCCTGGCTGTAGGGAAATTAGGAAGTCTCCTGAGAAATTAAACTGATTATTTTATATTGCAAACTATAGAACAGTGAAAAAGAAATAGATACGTATTTTTTTATTTCCACTAAAGATGAATATTACAAGAGCTATACCAGTTTTTAGTTTTGTATATATAGATATGCTATGCATGGTGTGACGTAACAATTTATGTGTATTGTGACGTCATAAGCACATCTCAAGGCGTTGTATCTGCCTCATTTCTCTGCTTATGGAAAAAAGAAAAAACACGTGTTCACTTATTTTTCATGGGCCATCGAAATCAGCAATAATAAAAAAAATTAAATAAAAAGTTGATGAAACTTCCTCGTTGTCAGGAGAGCCTTTCTATAACAAAGCGTACCTCATGAAGCGATAAAAGTGATTATTTCTTCATTGACAGAGAGCGCCCTCAAACAATACGGAAATACTTACAATAAATAGGGGAAATTCTGTTTTTCTAAGCGCCAACAAATATATAACAAAACCGTAAACTTATTCTTCAGCTCCTAAACATTCAATTGTCTTCGGAGTCATCCTACACTACCATGAACTCACACAAATCTGCACTTTCTTCAATATTGAATATTAAACAAAAGACGAAGCGGTTATAAAAAGGTTTCTCAATGGAACATTTAACATAAGATCCCCAAAACCAAAATACTTAATTACTTGGGATTCCTACCCAGTTCTATAGCGCTTAAAGAGCATGTACCCTCACGAATCCTTAAATCTACAAATCTAACTTTAAAGCTAGTAACACTCTTAATACTAATAACGGCACACAAATCCCGGACAACCCAGAAGTAGAAATAGACAATATTTTTAAACATGAATACATAACTGAAATCAGATTCCCGGATAAAATAAAAGTAGGGGGCTTAAACAGGCTTCAACCTAATTTGATATTACCTTATTTTACTAATTAACCTGAACTATGTATAGCCACACTATTAGAGACTTACATAGAACGCACAAAAGGAAAAAGGGTGCTACCAGTCAATAAAAGGTGAATAGTTCGTTGTATTAGCAGATACAATCGATCGTACCCTCCACTGCCTGCAATTGCAGTTGCAGCTAGTGAACATACCTATTTTTCTGTTCGAAAATAGAAATTACGGCATTCACAGATACTGTAAATATGCTAATAGATCGTTGCATTTGCAGATGCAATCGATACCACAAGTAGCAAAACCAAAGAAAATGTAATACTCACTCATAAAAAGCCCTATCACCCAAACAGCAGTCAAAACATTAGTAGGTGGGTCAAGTTAATACTAAAAGCCGGCAGTGTAAACACGGAAATCTTTGGGGCACACAGCACGCGACACGAGGCAACTTCAGCAGCTCAAAGAATGGGAGTTACATTACAAACCATTCAGAAGACAGCTGGCTCGACAGAAAAATCAAAAGTATTCTCAAAATTCTATAACAATCTTGGCTTGGGTAATCCCACTCGATTTGCATCTTGTTTATTGAACCATAATTTCTAAGGAATCATATAAATATTAAGCTACAATTATAACTTACTTACCAACTTGTTATCATATTACATAAGAATATTGGTATAGTATTAAAAATAAGTTAAAGGTTAATATCAGTTAAGCGTTAAATATGATATATGTACCTTCATGTGTGTGTTATTAAATCTAATGGTTATAAATTTGAATTTTAGTTTATAAAAAGGGCCTTGCAAATCTAGGACTACAGAAATATCGCAATTTTCAGTTGATGTAGATTACATCGCAAATACTTTAAACATCTACAAAGTGTAATGAGGGACGGCGGAGATGCGAAGGATAATTACAAGATCAATCGACTTACCTGTAAGGAAGATCGATAGGAATTATCCGAGCATCTCCACCGTCCCTCATTACAAACCCACCCAGTCTTTACCTTTTCCCTATCACCCCAAATGCAATGTAATCAAAAATCTCACGAACCAAAATTGTAATGACGCATCAAGGCGATGAGCTCGAGCGGCTGGCCAGGGTCGGCTGAATCACCATGTTTTTAGATAACTTTTTTAAAAATTGTACCGATTTGGGAAAAAGTTGTATACTACAAAGTGTAATGAGGGACGGCGGAGATGCCCGGATAATTCCGATCAATCTTCCTTACAGGTAAGTCGATTGATCTTGTAATTTTTGAATCGAAAACTGACACAGATGTGACTTCTTTTGGACATCTTTCTAATTAGATATATATTCCTAATCGACAAACTTTAAATGAGAAATGGCGCATGAGAAAATATTTTAAATATGGTATATTTTTTTACTTTGTGTCATTGTGGCATGACCAATGTGCTTTTTTCCAGTAAAAGCTAACAAAATTGTTACCAAAATGTTTCTAGAAATCCGGCGGAACAAAGTTAAAAGTTAATGTTATTTTGTCTACCATAGATGCATACAATTTTATTTTCTGATGGACTAGCACTGTTCCGTAATTGCGTATGGGAAAAAAATTGGATTTAAATTACGGGCTTAATATCCATTGCCTAAATGCAATTGCAGAGTTTTATAATAATGTACCATTCGGAAAAAAAAGATTAATACATGTGTACATTTTTTTGGCTGCTATATAGTCATTTTATATCGAGATCAAATTGATTTAAGAAAACTGCTTTCTGCAGTCAAAATAAAAAAACTCTGGGATTAAGAGAATGCTATTCTATGGCCGCGATTTAAAGTTGCTGGATCATGATATCCAAGTTTAGTATCTAAATTAAATTAGTGTTTAGGCCAAGAATTCTTTGAATTAGAAGCTGTGATCATTCATCTAAAGTATCATGGATGTGAAAGAAAAAAAAAAGTAGAAACATTTCGTCTAATAAGAAATTTCGGTTTTTGTGGCAAGTATGCACTTTGGCTTATCGGTCTCTTATGATAAAGTATCATGGATGCAAAAGGAAAAAGAAAAAAAAGTAGAAACATTTCGTCTAACAAGAAATTTCGGCTTTTGTGGCAAGTGTACACTTTGGCTTATCGGTCTTGATCTAAACCTTTATCGACTTTAAACAAACATAATACGTTTTCTTCTGGGGTAATTTCCACAAAATTATGGCAAGATCAATATTATTTAATATGAAGGGAGGTCGAATTTAAATTTTTTAAAGTATGATGCTTTTCAGTTAATTTCATAAATATTTTTCCCAAAAAATTTGATTTTTCGATGAAACCATCATCAGGGCTACCATGGATATGAAATAAAGAATACAAGCAAAATATCTGTGTGTTACCTGGTAGATAATCAATAACTGTAAAGTAGTTTAAAGGGAGATAATGCTACCTACGTGTAATAATGTAAGAACGAGAACGCAGAAGCAATGCAATGAAAGCAATGTACGAATGAGAACGACATTTCGCTTCAATTTTAGCTATGTTTATAGCAATTTTTTACGAAAAAATAATAATAAATTCTGAATTGCATATTATAAAAATAGTGCAACCTGCGAATAATTTAGTATACAAATGAGTGAATACTAAAATATTAAAATTATTAACTCAACAGTAGTTCATATCTCATTAAAATAGTAATAATTAATATCTTCGATTTAATATATGAACATTTTTATATGTTACTTATATAATACTGTTAAACAACTAATTGTAAATTATCTCTTAGTTGCGTTTAAATGTAAAAAAATCTCTTCTCGCTCATTCCGCGTTTGGCCTAATGGTGTGTCCACACCAAACTTGCAAAACGAAAATGGGAACTAAAACAAAAAACACGACACCATAGACACAAAATAAAATTGGATCTCGCGTTCCCTTTATCACGACAAAACGTCCAAAAAAGTAAAAGAGCATTTCTGCTTTAGTTCCTATTATTGTTTTGTGCTTCCCACACTAAATTAATTGTTTTATTTTATTTTATTTAGTGCACTGCAGTGTATTAGGTAGGTAAATTTGGAATGGCATCAGGTTTGTTCATTCATTCGGCTATATTATCGAAGACGAACAAAAGGGAATTTTTGATAAAAATCGACTCAACATAGCGTAGAGCTATTGGGCGATTTTCGAAAAGACAATGTTAAATTAAATCCGAGTCCGTCTAAAAATACCATTTTAGAACAAGGATTTTGAAAATATGATCTATGAGAGTTGTTTTTTTAGTATGACAGTAACAAGATTTTTGGCAGCTGGAAAGTCATATCATAGTCTGATGCTTTTTAAATATACCAAGCGATTTCATTAAATGTATCAGAAACTGAAAATGTCTCAATAAAAGCAAGAAACGGATATGTATAGGTAATTTTGCTTGGTTTGCTTTTATGTCTACATCTTCAGCAAAGCAACAATCTACCACTTCAAATGAGAATAAAACAAAAACCTTTTGAACCAGGGCTGTTCCTAACTATCGCGCCGCTAAGGTGTGAAATGTAATTTGCTGCCTTACTTTCAAAAACATATTAATTTTATAAATTTGAAGGTTGAAGTTACAACTCCAAGAGGTTAAAAGTCCAATGTTTTATCTTGCAAAAAAACACAAAGCTATTTTGCTCGCCGTCACAGCTCACCTAAGTTAAGATAAGCCATTAATGGCTTATGGGTATACACGTATTTTGTTTACTAATAAGACCGACATAAAGATTATTTCACAATCGATAGTTCATTTCAAAATTACAGAGATTAAGAAAAAACCTATGGTTAATATTAAGGGTGTAAACCAGTTATTCCTATTTTCGTATTCGCACACATGAGTGGGCCCAGATGGGGTCCTCCACTGCGACCCTTGTTGTATTGTGGCTGACATCTGTGGTTTCCACTAGGCCAGAGGCTGTCAAGGAAGTCTCCTTTTTACAGTAAGCAGTTCTCTTCTGGAAGCTGCCTGAGGAGCTACTCATCGGCCAAGTGAGCAATTTCTATTTTATTTTTTTTCTATCCATATATTTTGCGGCAAATGCGTGTAATTGACTTACGATCTCTAATTATTTTTTTTTGGCTTTGTTTTCGAACAAAAATTAACTTTTTCTCCTTCATTAAGGTAACATTTAGTTATTCTTATTTACTTTTAAATGAACCTTGAATTTTTGGGCCAATCTTGTCTAGCCTAAAATGCCTGATTTTATTTAATTAAATTCTAAAATTCAGATAGATCCGTTTGATCTAGAATCAATCAGATTTTGCATCAATTTTTTTTCGAACTTTCATTGACTGACGCAATAACGTTGTAGGTCGAACTAGTTTTATTATTATTCTCAATTTTCACGTTTCTGGTTTACGTTAGATAACCGTAGATCAGATAATTACTAGTGTTGAAACGGCCTAGTAGACTTTGCATTATAGTTAATTTTTATTGTGGCATTTGTTGGTTTTTTTTTCAAACAAACGGTTCTTTATCCTTGGTGGCTATAATAACGCCAGGTCTAACTATTTTTTTATATATTGTTTTTGAGGCAGTTATCAACGTAGCTTAACGGAACTGAATAACCATAATTAGTTAGTAATACGGCATTGTAACGGATCATGATTCGACGACCGTGAATTAGTTATTGATTAAGTGAATATTCGAGTTACATGAATTGTCCTACAATATTGACGCTATTTTCTTTCATTATTATAGCATAAAGCGTTCGTCGTAAATTACGATTTAATATTTCGGCGTTTGCTAAGATAAAGCGTGTAATTTATCTCTTCAAGTAACCGAGTAAAGCCTACCTTTTCTCGTTACAAATACGGTGTTACCATAAAAATTGAACTGCTGAAATGTTCTCGTCCTTTGATCTTTCTTTTTCTTATGACCAGCTGTGATATTACATTAGTAGTAATAAAACCGATCCTTTGTTTTTTTATTTACCTGTTTTATTTAATTAAATCTTGATTACCAACTCCAAGGGAAAGGCCCGCTACAGTAAGTACCTGTTTTTTTATTAGTTACGCTCAATAATTGAAACGTTCTCGATTTACTTTTTATTAATCTTCGAGTATTCTTTTATCACTTACTTTAATTATTTTTTTATTAATGTTTGAGTATTTGTTTCTCACCGACTTTAGTTTTCGGTTAACTTGGGTACTTTGCTTATTACCGACTTTGATTTTTGATTAATTTTTGGGTATGTATTTTCCATTATTAATACTGATAAATTGCCGGCATATATATATCTGATCTAATTTTCTAATTTTTTGTTGATCGGTTTTCTTGATAGAAATAAATAACAAATTCTTGGTATTCCTTTATTTTGTCGCAAAGCTTAAGCTAAAACGAGTTCCATATTTCAACTTTCGGGTATTTCTCGCTTGTGCTGTCTACAAGCCCTTGGCGCCTTATAAATCAACCCACCCCTACTCCCTGACATTTGAGCTAGGGCCTAATTTATATGCTCGGCGACAACTATCATTTATTTTATTCACCTAAAGCTTGGTTTATCAATCTACTTTTACAATGTTGGGATATAGAACCATCGGCAAAATGCACTAAAACAAACCTTTATCCACAGAACGTATAAGTGCATTCTTCAATACTGCGTGTTGATCACCGGACTCTAGAAATAATAGCTTCTTTTTAAATTGCATGAAAAACTGATAAACCTAATTAAGTGATATAAAATAAGGTAGACTTGTTAAATATTTACGAGCATAACAAGAGTTACTTGTTCAAACGCAGTAAATTTTCTGATAAAAGTTAGTGGCTCTTAAAAAAACATAAAGCGGTTAATTTATTTAAAGTACTTACTCCCGACTGTTTTACGCTTACGGAAAAAATAAATATAAAAATCGCGCAGTTTTATTTATTTTTAAAGCTCTTTTTATGGCCTCTTCCGGTATAATCAAAAATGCAATTTTTCTTTTCCGCTGTCAGTGAATTATTATCTAAAAAAATAGTCATATCTAGCATAATATCCTCATCGTACAGTTTAATATGCTGTTTTCTAAAATGGAACATTTAATAGTAGCTAATATACCCTTTATAGCTTATAGATTTAGATACCACTAGGATAACTCTGCAAATATACTAAAAATATTATATATATTTTTTAATATATCATTTCATGTATTGATATTAATTGATGATAATTGCTCACTTCATCGCACATGCCTCTTGAGAGAGTTAAAGCAGTTCCTATGCAAATTCATAATTTACGCCCTGACAAATGAACTGACTGACTATGTAAAGGTCCCACATTGTAGCTCTTCTAGGAAGTCACAGGATTTAATGTTCTGCTAAAAATAGAGTACTATGTGTCGTATAATCGATTTACCTCCTCGTGTTAACTGCTAATTAATTTCATAATCGGTAAAAATATACCTGAATTTTTGAGATTTTACTTACCGCCGCAAAGGATAGCAGAGTCTCGCATATCGGCAAAATCTCTTCAAAGCCTGAAAAGCAGCTGAAAACTATGTAAAAATGACCTAATCGATGTAGGAAAATTAAAAGCTGCCACTAATAAAATTTGTTTAATATTTTCAATTGAACATCTCAGCTTATACTTATCTTATATTTAACTTTTAACTTTGTAAGATAAAAAGGTACACGATAAACACACAGAGCAAAAATTAATTAGAAGATGCGAAATATATCAACATTTTCAACATCTTCCCGTATTAAATAGTGTTTTTTTCTTACATGCTTTTATATTTTGTGTTATCAACATAAAGTGTAGGGACGTACTTCAGATCCATAACTCCCCTAGAGTTCCTTCAGCAATATCAGCTCTTTTGCAACTTCCAAGCTACTGAAGACTGTTTTTGACTTAGCCTAGATACTGTTTCCCAGCATATAAACAAACATCTGCAGTTGACCGACTTAGGCTCCATCACCACCATCAGTATCACTATTTCCCTCTATAATTAGTACCATAGCTAATATAAAATACTATAATCTTGAGTTCCATTCGGATAACGGAAGAAGCTAACCACAAATAATAATTTGCTGGTTTAACGGTTATGTTCAATTCCTTTTCAGGTCTGCTGTTATTGTTACACACCAGGAGTCCATCGGCAAGATATAATATCAATAAAATCGTATGTTTTCCTTATTTCTCTATGAAGAAACATGGATGAGCTGTACCATTCTTAAACTTAAACTTATCTAAGAAGCTCACAAGTCAGGTATTCCAGCAAAATAGCATCTGATTGAGACCACAAAGACTTCTTTGAAGACGACAAATACGACTTGTTTCATCTCTATACACCTCTGGCTGCTCTATAAAAACTTTTTCGTTGATGCTGTGTATATGTTAATTCAGTCCACTTTATGTTCCCACTTACAGCAATACTTAGAACTACTCTTATGTTATCAAATTTTGCCACTGGACTGAAGGATTGATCATAGTTAATGCCTTTGTTCTGCGAGTAGCATTTAATGACTAATTTTGCTTTATATTTTTCTATTGAAACATTTGAGTTTCTTTTTACCCTAAATGCCCATTTATAAGCCGGTTTTTTCTTTAGATAAATCTTCAAGAAACCACGTGCTATTTTTACTAGGGGAATCCAATTCTCTCTTCATCGCCAATAACCAATGTTTTCTTCTCTTTATCATTAATATCTTTCTGGTAATCTTCTGGATATTTTGTCTCTAGTATTTCTGAGGCAAGTAATGTGTTACGTTCATCAAATCTTGCTGGTTCCTTTATATTTTCCCTCGATCTTATCTTTCTACTACTAATAAGCTCTTCTATAATATTTTCATTGTTCAAATCGTTTTCTGTGTCATTTTTATGAGTCGGATCTTCTTCAGGTGTATATTTCCCTTTCTACATAATGATCACTACCTGGTGTCTCTGCATGAACTTGTGTTTCTTCTGGCAAAACCAATTGCATGAACTCATTCGATTGGTAAGCACTTTTCTCATAAAACACCATATTACGTATTTGTATTAGTTGCTTTGTTTCCCTTGAACAAATATGACATCCATCGTCGTGGTCATAGCCCACTAAAATCCCATTTTATAATATTCTTTTTTAATTTTTGCCTACGCTGCGTAGGAATATGCACATAACATATGCTCACCTCATATGATGAGCTGTTTTCACCACTCGAAATTTTTGATCGATTCAGAATATAGGTTGCTGTATTTACTATTTCCGCCGACAAGGGTTAAGGTAGGCTATCACCTGAATGCATCAGAGAGCTTGCAGGTTTAACAATTGAGGAGCTTGCGTGCAAACCGACCAAATCCATTTTTCAGCAATTTTAACATTTTTATGTTTTCTATATAAATCGAACAATCTCTATCGTCCAGCATCGAAATTTGCGTTCAAATCCGGCTATTTCTGCGTTAAAAATGCATTTAAACTTTGGGTCCAAAACCATGGCCGGTTTGGCCATACCTTCTATTGTGTAAATGCGACTGTTTACATGAAGAGGTTGGTGTCTACATATAATATCATTTTGTCAGTTATTTTTAGTTTTGTTTAATATGTTATAATGTTACCAATAATATCTTATTTTTCAGTTATTTTAATACAAAATATGTGAACTTTATACTATTTTTAATTTTTTTCATTCATTTTGATACAAAACCGGCTATATCCAAATTGATTTTTCGTTTTTTTGCAAAAATATCAATAATAGTAAAAATTATTTAAGTCAGTTGAAATGGTTACGTTAACAAGAAGCAAATTAAATCTTCTCAGTAAAATAAATGTATAGACGAATGAGTGAGAAGTTTTTCACTTCTCCTGAAAATTTTTCTAAAATGGATTTAGCCGGTTTTGCACGCAAGCTCCTCAATTGTTCGATTATCTCTTTCTGAACACCCGTGTTTTTGTAGAGTCTATGGTATAGTATTTCCATAACTTTTTCCATAACCATTTTCCTCTAAAAATCGAACCACCTAGTTGCAAACAAATTAATTTTCATTATCAGTCAACAGAATTTTGGTAAATTGTCCAAGAACTTTCTTCATCTGAACCAAAACGATCCTCAGCCTCGTTTATCAAATAGACATAACGGTATCTGCTGAACCCATCCTTGACCACAACAAGAAAAGCACTCGGAGTATGTGAAAATCGTAGTACTATGAAAGTTTGCCGAAAAATCCAAGCAAGGTTAGCATAGCAACAAGCAAACTAGTAACCTTGGCATGACCTCGTTCGTCATCAGAAGCTTCATCATTACTGAAAATATACAACATACTATGCCTGAAATATCAAATCTACCCCTCAAAACAAAGCAGGGATTACCATCGCCTATGTTGATTAAAGAAAGACCCTTGAAACACCGTGCTCTAGCGGAATTTCTTAGTAATAAAGGTATATCCTAATACCCCATTCACGTAATTGAACAATTATATATTGTAAATATAACAAGAAAGTTATGGACAACAACAGCCACGAACGTAAATACGTGAACGCTGAACAATAACACATGCCTTCTTCTTACGGGTGTCAGATAATGACATTCAACTCCAAGAAATAGGCGATGTGCAAGCTGACGGGTATGAGGTCATCACGAATCAAATGTTTCGGATTAAGAGATCTGAAATATTACCATACTTCGTGGTACTCAAGTCAAATTTCAATATTCAATTCAAGAACTATTAAATATGTGTATGTAAAACAGAAGGAATGCCAGACCGGTTATGAAGTACAAAAGGTGTCAGGAGCACGGTCAATGGGCATGCCTTGACATTTTGCAAAAAAACAATGGAAATGCTCGTAGTGTGCCATCGGTGATCAGATTGTATTGTGCCAATGAAACGCGCTAACTGTGAATAAGGGCATATAACGATTAGTTTTGAATATCCGACAAAACAATACAAAGTCCAACAACTGCAACTGCCAAACCTCCCAATGCAGAAAAACCTTCAGATCTGCGTCCCCGCCAGTGCATCCAGCTTGGCAGCAGAACTCCTTGAGAAGCAGCTACGAGCGATGACGAGAGGTAGCTCAACCGTACGAGAAAGGGTTTGCAGCACTAAAGAACAGACAATTCTGTGAAAACTCGCAGGTTAGTTGTGTAAAGACAATAACAGCTCTGCTCAAAATCAAGTAAATATTGTCACCTCTATCTATTTTAATAATTTAAGCAGCCTACAAAATGTAATTACAGTTATTACTGGCCCCCTGGAAGACTTCGCAGTTGCATCATAAATCGTGTCGAGGTAACCTGCTCGTGATCCTCCAGGCGTCATTGAGATTCTTCACTGAAATTTTAAGACCTATAAATAACTTTAAATACTCCTAGTTTTCTAGTATTTTCAAAAACATAAAATATCAGAAGTACAAAAATACCCAAGAAACTCTGACTCCTGTTTTTCGCGACCGATAAGCTCCCCTCTTACTTCGATCCACTGAGGGGGAGGAGCCATTAGGCACCGCCTTCAGCGGATTCGAACTGAAAATCTATTTAGCATATTGCTTTATAATATTTATATGACACTTTATTTTTCAAATCGATACTTTGGAATACCGCAATTACCTGGAATAGGATTCAATCCATTATGTATATATTTTATAAATTGTACTTCCTTAACGAGAAAAAGTTATTTTTTTCTATTTTTCCTGCATGTATAACCCAGCTAAAACAATTTTGGAAAAACATCTAAGCACTAACAACCTCTAAGCATTCTCCGACGCCAAAACTATTGAAGGGAGATATCCGACATAATGTGAACATACCGCATTGCTGATGCTGAGTATCTAATTCGATTAATAACTGGGCCAACACCATTCGTGTCCAGCTGCACCAAATTTCTGGGCTCTGTCTTCTCGATTCCATACGACGCGATACGACGTTGGCCGAATGTATCAGAAAAACCCATGTCCTTACGGTCCAGTGAAGTGAATTGCCTTAACAGGTAGTCTAGTGGTAAGCCCTGTGCTTGTGATATGGGTGGCCCGTGTTCGTTGACCGTCAGTGGCAAGACATATACATTTTTTAAGGTTATGTTTGTTTCTTTTTTTAAATTTGAGTTACCTTGGATTAGATTTGTTTAGTTGCGCCCCCTCAACGAACTGAGGGCCATGCGTGAGGTGGAATATTATAATTCTTCTGACTTCGGTCACGTATGCGCAGGTCCAAAATTCGAAACTTTCATGTACGTGGTCAACACCTCCCCTCGTAAAGAGTGGTTGTCCCGTGTGGGTGTGTATGTGTAGAAAGACGCGATAGATAAATATGTTCAATACATTCTTATAGTTAGATTTAAGAATATCTGTATAATTTTGAAAACAAATTATTTGTTGTTGTTGTTGATCATATAGAGGGTGGCAAAAAGAGCCGAGTATCTTCCGAACGTCTGATCCAATTTACATCGCTGGATCAAAAGCAGGTACTTTTATTTAACTAAATATACAAGTGTGGGTATATAAGTGGATTATTCAGATATAGACGTATCAAAACCGATATGTTCTACAAGATGATGAGAACGCATATTTATGTCCGGCAGCTGAAAGAACTAGACCACTATCTTTTCTTTCAAAATCTGGCCAAGTAGGGCATTAGAGGTATCTATGCTGACAAACCAAGATCATATCTGAGCGATAGGTCATAAACAGTCAAGATGAAAAAAAATCTATTCAGAAACAGTTAAACTGAAACAAGGTATATCACAAGCTTCCATTTTAGGGCCACTTTTTTTTACCATTTATTCCAATGACCTACAGGAGTTTGGTAAGGGCATGGTTTGCTAATATGCAGATGACACATCTGATTTGCTGGCGGGCCAGACCTACGATACCTATCCACTCTAGCTCAAATGCAATTACGGTTATGTCTCAATGGTGTAATCAAACTTTTCTTAACCCTCTAAGTTGCTGTGGTTAGTAAAGAAGGACTACACTTTACATTATTGTAATTGCAAATCCACCGGGTTTTGAATCGTACGGTCATATTCGAATTATTCGATACATTTATTCGTGATATAGCTAAATCCAAAGGCAGCAACAGCGCTTAGCTCACCACAGCACCCTCAACGGAAAATTTCTATAAAATGATTTGCTTGCTCTTTTTGCAACTCTCATCAAAGAATGCATATCGACGTATTATTCTACAAACATCCCTACATGCTGTTTAATTATTTTGCGTTCTTATTCATGTGAGATGTCTATATTTTCGTATCTGGAGTTTTCTGAAAGATAAGTCAATGCATATATTGCTTCTGATGAAATATTATCTAGAAAACGCACGTATGTGAATATTTTTGTTTCTTTAGTTGTATGTTCTAATGAAAAATTCCCTAAGAGTAAAATATTTTGTTTGAGCAAAGATAATAATTTTGAATAAAATTATCGAAACCGAGTAAGTATTTCATAAAAATGTGCCGCTGCTAAATTGGGCTAATATTTTAATACCTATTTTTATCACCCTCTTATATAATAATATTGCTACGACTTTTAAAAGCACGATACATGCCGAAATAAATTTGGACTAATCTCTCCGTGGCGTTACAGAAAAACTTTCTTTCAAGTACCTAATATTCTGCATCAAAAAATATATTTATTTTCGTAATACATATTTCCTGCATGTTTATAATTAGATACTTTTTGTATGTTAAGGTACAAACATAGTGAAGCGTGGAGTCAAGATGCAAGCAGGGAGGAAAGCAGCGAGTGACGGTTCACTCGATTTATGCGGGTATATAGTGGAGCGTCGATGCTGGCTTCAAACACTAGAGATGTGGTATATTTTTAAGCTATTTGTTTCTTCGTCTACCTGTCTACAATAGCAAATATGATGAGTTCAGACACTGGAGACGAGATTCCAGTTGACAGCGCAGTACCACGAATATTATTGGTAATGTTTAGAGAGTATTCAGTAAACAGTTTTTTTCTTCATTTTGGGCATGGCTTGGGTTAGTTTTGGTTAGTAGTTGTTGGTTGCGCGGATTTAAGTGAAGTGTAATATTAGACATTCTAAAATAGTAAACAAACATTTCGATTCTGATTGGCTGTGTGCAGTTCGTATCGCGAATATAAATCGTGAAGCGATGCTTCGCTTATATCGATGGACGCTCGCGCTCGGTGCGTCTTTACTATGTGCGCCTCCTACTGAATGTACATAAAGAAATCGCACATCGATGCTTTGCTCGCTGCTTGCATCTTGACGCCACGCGCCACTATGTTTCTACCTTTATTTTTCTTATTTCTTCCAAATAATATTTACTCCCTAACAAATGATAATATGCGTAAATATTAGTATTTTGTGAAAGATTACCCATACTTCCTTTTTCAGAAAATTACTTCCAAATAGAAACAATCAGAGTACATAGATTTACAAGCTCTGTCCTTAGATGATGCGTATCTTCTTTTAGATTGCATTTTAGATGATCACGCAGTGGATTCTGAGTATGATGGTGACAGTAAGGCAGAAGATGATATGGTAATTGTGCGTCCATCAGTTTCAAGTAATTCGTCAATACGAATGACTAGATATTCTGCTTTAAAAAGTCTGCTTTAAAACGTCCATAAAACATGGAGGAATCTACAAATAATGCCGAATTTATAGAAGATAGCGATGATTCCATAATATTATCAGATCAGACATATCAAGAAAGTTAAAAGGAAATACCAAGAACACGAAGTTCTTCAAAAGATTCATGAGATCACGAATTCAGCAACAAGCATTACCATGTAGGGTTTCGATTTTCGAGATCGTCATATACTGGTATGCACTACAACCATTTCCAGTTTGAGCAGCTATTTGGACTTATTGTGCAGTTTGAAGATATGAAAATTCCCGATATTTATAGATAGCACAATACGAGATGAGATTGTGTTCAAATCCAGTATGTACCCTGCGTAGATTGGTACCGAACCCAACCTTGCTATTTCGGAAATAAATTGCATTTAAAAGTATTAATTATTATGGGGATTCATGAGTTACCAGCAATGAAACATTATTGGTCCTCAAATAAAAGAAATTAGTTCCAGAGTATTGTGGATACATTTACGCAGGAAAGATCTTTAAAAATACTCACATGTGTAAACATGTGAGTATTTCAATGAAAACCAAAAAATCCTGCTAGGGCAGAGCTTAGTTTAAATATGTTATATACGAGTTGAGGTCCTTACCTGATCACCCAAGGGACACATTTTTGCTGCTCTTTTTACCATTGAAAAATATGTTTGTAGACCAAAGAATGGTGAAATTTAAGGGTCGATCAGAGCTCAAGCAATATATGCCAATGGAACCTATAAAGCGAAGTTTCAAGGTTTGGGGTCTGTTTGATTGAAAAACTGGATATGTTAAGTATTAAAATTTAGTAAGGAAAATCACAAAAGGCAAAAAAAGGATATACTGGGATAAAGAACTGTTTTAGATTTAACAAGAAAACACCAGAGAAAGGAATACTGTATTTATTTTGATAATTTTTTCCCAACATTCACTCTACTTTCGAAATTACTGGAAAGCACAACCTAGAGCTGCGAGATATTTAGATAATATATATGTTTATTATGTGTCGAAACCTATTCCGAAATCTAACAATCATAAAGCTTAAAGCAAATAAATTAAAATAATACCTTATGGTTATTTTCTTGCACCAGTACATCCAGTTTTACCAGGAACAAAATCCCTTAAAGCTAAAAATTGTTGGAGTATCAGGTCTTGTGGTGCTATTTAACATAGTAAAAGTCCCCACCACTCCGGGGGTGGCATCTCCCACAATTTCACCCCCAGATGTGCTTTTCCTATTTTTTCAGAAATATCTTCCTAATCTTCAGTTTTTGAAGAAAATTGTAAATATCGAATTTAAAGCCTATAAAATTTCCTATAAAACGATATATAAAAAGATTTTATTCAGACAAGCCATTGCCGTCCTACAAGGGGTTGAAATAGGCTTAAAATACGAATTTCTTAACAATGGACATTTTAAACTTCATAAACATTTTTAGCAGTATAAATCGACAACATAAAAGCAGGGAATGTCGCTTAGATTTGTTATATGTTCAGGAAATAAGCATCCAAAATAGCGGAGATTCTACCACTAGGACCTGTATTATTATACCTTGTTAATAAATAAAATGATCCCGTTCTGAATATTATATATTGGTAATTGAATTAATATTTTTGTCCAACTCTGCAGTTTGACCTGAAAATAAATATATATCGTTATTGTATAATTGCGCAATGAAAGATAAAATCTGTAACAAGCTTATTATGCATGTTGGTATGTTACATAACTTACGAATATTTCCTATAGCTATTCATCCAAAGATTCCTCTTATTTGTAAACATTGCTACAAGAATTGCCTTGGCATTGACCACACAAACTGGAGCAGTTCATATTAACTTTCTTACAGCTGCAGATGTTTATGCAGTCTGCTTTACA